>CP045895.1:20638045-20690908 GCA_013387185.1 Caligus rogercresseyi
GCAAAGAAAATATAAAGAACTAGAAGCGCAATGCAGGCTGGAAAGGAGTATTGGCTGTGTTGCCTTCAATAGAGTTCCACAGCTGAACCTCATAAGATTCACAAAAATGTAAACAAATTGAGTTAAGAACCTTTTCAGTATAAGTATGACTCTCCTATATTAGATCAAGGTCTGTATAATAAGGTCTGGGCAATACAAAAAATAAACATGTAGCAGTGCGACTACTCAATGACGTCACTGGAGAACGATTATATTTATCTCCTATATATAAATCAATCTCTTATCTATCTATAATATACATACATGTTATATATATATATTATATATATATATATCAATATATATATATATATCTATATATATATATATATCTATATATATATATATATATATATGTAGTGTGTTTGATAAGTAAATAATAAAATAAATATTTATATAAATATAAATTATATATGTATATATTCGTTCTACAGACGTCATGGAGTAGTCATACTGCTAGGATTACATGATTGTTTTTGTATTGCCCAGACCACAACGGAAAAGGAAAGGCATATGAAGTGAAAGAGGAGTGAAGAAGAAATGCAAATCCTTTAATTAAAAAGATTTTAATTTATCCATCACAAGATGTAATAACTGTTTGTCAAGAAGCGGAAAGAGTCTTTTGTCACTTTTTAATCATTGACAAAGCTGCTTTATTGAAAGAAAGATAAAATTCACTTGCATATTGCTGCCCAAGTTTTGCAAAACATTTGTGAAAAACAACGGTAGGTTTTTAATGATCTTAATGAACATATGCTAGACGTTAGCCCAACAAACAATCACGTTTATAAATTCATAAAAGATTTGGCAGCAACTTATTCCCGAATAAGACTTTATCATGAAGGAAGAGTGACGAATATAAAATTATTGACTACATAAGAAAAAGTCATGATAAAACTGTATTATTCAAAGGACAGTAAAAGTATTCATTAATATTATTAAAACCTATCACATTGTTATTCTCATGTTTATTTATGTTATGCAAATATATTTATACAATAATTACATATCTTTAAAATTGTACCATGATTTCCCTAAATATATCAATAATATTTCTATTTTACAAAAATTATTATAGGACTAATATTAAAAAAAATATAGCGAATCTTTTAAATCGTACTACATAAAAATCTCAGTTTTCATTCTTCCTTATGGTTACTAAGTTTTTCTTCTCTTCTGTTGTTCATGTTTTTTCCTTCGGCAGGCCCGTGCGCTTCTAGTTCTTTTATATTTTCTTTGAGCGTACGCAATACGTCAAGCCCGAACTAATAAATATACAACTATAAACAAACCTGTGGCTTTCTAAACCATAGAGATATAAAGACATAGACGGATTATTTGATTTTTTTTAGAGGAATACGTTTTTGTGTCCAATAAAAACAACTCTTTTTATTTCTATAATCAGCTTACGATGATGTAGTAAAATTACTTTTTTATATTGGATATAGAATTATAGCTGAACGATGTTTCTCTGCTATTGAAGGGAATAAGCTCTTTATATCTTATATCTCTATGTTCTAAACCCGATGAAACAAAGGTTTACGCGTAATCCCGGGCTATGTTTTTATCGTAACACGTATAATGACCCGAATGACTACCTTGTAATACTACTATCCATGATCTAAACCGTACTCTATCACAAATATAAGAGCAGGCTCTCTTTAATTTTTTTAAATATAAGTGGAATGATTGTCCATATATAATTCCGTTCCGTGTTTAAACTTGTTAAAAAATATGAAGAATGTGTTTCTTTATATATGTAAGTGATTATTAATAATATATTTCATACTACTAATAATAATTATTTAGATTGTAAGCGTATTTCTAATCTAATAGAAAGTATTATTTAGTATATTTTGGCATTCCTTTTTGTATGTTAGACATCGCTGTCATCGGGAGGGTAGTTTCGTCGCCGTATCCTTTGTTGTCCTGGCGCAGCATTGGCATGGGGAGGATGATAGTGGTAGATCTGCTGTTGTTGCTGCTGTTGCTGCCAGTAGAGTCGAGGCGGAGGTGGAGGCTTGGGTATTCGATCCGAACCGATCGAAGGGAACTCTGGACTCGACATGTCGTGTAGGCTCATGGACTGTGAGGGAGGGTCGTCGAGGTTATATTATTATTGCTACCGGCCGTGTTGTTCATTTCCTCCAGGAGGATTTCATCTTCCTCTTCCGTCTCCGAAGGACGAATGATTCGGGAGCTCTCCCAGTTACTGTGTCTAGACGGGGAGATTCCTGAGAGGGGAGGGCGCTTCTTACGCTTGCGTGAGGATTCGGAAGACGATGGAGATTTAGATGGCACTGTATCCAGGAGGATAATTGAAGAAGAAGAACCGTTGTTGGGCTGGTTCTTTCGAAGGATGGAAAGTTCCTCAATTCCATGATTTCGATGTGGAGGAACAGGCGGAGGCGGACTTCCACAGGACTCCATTTCTTCTCCGTCGCCCCCTGATTTACTGCTTGGCCAGACTTCTCCACGGCTTCCGCAGCTGTTATTGCGATTATCCCGCTGTCTCGCATCCACAGCCAGCCTCCATGTCGAATCGCTGGGATAGAGCTCCCTTCTAGGCAGTGTGTCCACTGAGAGCGTGTTGTAAGAATCGATGGGCGTCAGATCCGTGGAACTTCGGCCGGAGCTTCTGAGTCCGTTGTGTCGGAGGGATCGCATGCTGTCCTTGGACATGCGGAGGTTTCGCCGTCGCTCAATTGCACTTCGCCATTTTTTTGATGGCTGAGCGGGCCATGTCTGTGCGCTTTTGCTTGCGCATTTGGTGTTTCTTGTAAATTATTTCAATGACGATGAGGCCAAGGCCTCCTATAATACCCACTCCTACTAGAATGAAGACGCCTCTCATGTTTCGGAGGCCCAGAGTGGCTGGGGAGTTGTCGTCCTTAGCCTTGCAGTCGTCGTCGTTATTGAGGAGAATCCATTTATTGTCCAAGTCCTCCATTTTCCCGCCTAGTTTATAAATAGAACTGTGTTAAATTATGTTGATCAAAAATATAAAAAGGATAAAAAAGTGACTCTTCACTAAGGATGCCTTTGTGGCAGTTCTCATCAATAAGAATCATTATTTCAGCTGGCAACATTTTTTAAAAAATATCTTATCTTCTCCTCAGATATTATGAAACAAAATAAACTATCCTCCCTCAACATCAGGATTTGCTTTATCGAAAAGTGATATCAGAGGAGTCCATAACTTCTTCTTAAATGACATGGATAGAAGCCCATGAGAAGAGACGATTTGTGCTCTTAAGGATGATATTCGTACCTTTGCGTTTATTTTCACACAGCCAGAGACTCCAAAGTTATTTTTACTCGTCACTCTAAGCTAAATGTTTACTGCTGGAAAGTGGTAACTTAATTAACGTAGATATATTAGCTAGTTGAAATAATTGCAGCTTTTAATACTGGCCACTTTTATATTATAAAAGACTAGGCTTTTGTTAATAAGATTCTACATTTTTATCAATGTTTTGAACATGAAAAGTGATAATTAAGTTACGCGAATGAATAAGATAATATTAATACATCCAAAAAGTTGTAGACAAAAGTCATGTTAAATGCTTTATAATTGTATCTTTAGAGTTAGTTATTACTATTTATAAAGTTTAATACTAAAGATGTCATATTGTAACTTTTTTCAGTGAAATGTTGAATAAAAAATACTTTTAAAAAGCATTTGTATTAACCAGCCAGCGACAATCCATTCCATTATAACCTAATATTATTAGTGTAAAGAAAGAGGTTTGTGAGATTTTATATACCGATTGCCATAAATTCATCAACAGCTGTTTTTTTTTTTTTTTATATCTCAGGTCGGTAAAAATTGAGATAAAAAGATATAGAACGCTTATTCCTCCTGCTATATTTTTGTGTTCAATATAAATAAAGTTATTTGTACTATGTCCTCGTAAGAAAGATTTGTTTATATTGGACACAAAAACGTATTTCTTTTAAGAATCCAATAAACCCTCTATGTCTTTATATCTCTATGGGAATACGTTTTTGTCACAGAGATATAAAGACATAGAGGGCTTATTGGATTCTTCAGAGGAATACGTTTTTGTGATCAATATAAACGAATCTTTCTATCTCTATGATCAGCTTACAATGACGTAGTACATATTACTTTGTTTATATTGGACACAAAAATACAACTGAACGATGTTTCTCTGATATTGAAGGGAATAAGCTCTCTATATCTTTATATTCTATAGGCAAAACGGTACAAAAATTATTATTCCAAGTACAATAAGGGTACATTACTTACTTTCATGAAAGTCAAGGATGGCCAGAGTCACTTTATCTGCCCAAGGAGAGCCTTTTGAAGGCCGACTCCGTAACCGCTTCGTCCAAAGAGATCCCCAGCCGTAATCAAGTCACAGTCCCGAGCTGCCTCATATTCTAGGCGCGAACTGTCCCATATGAATGCCTTCAATTTTCTGATAAATTAAAAAATATATATATGTTTGAAAAAATAATTTAAAAATGACGAAACATTATTATTTATTGGCGACCACGTCCTCAAATAATCCCTACCTATTTACAAACTGTCAATGCTGATCAATCGGGACTTTTAAATGAATCTCAAAATTTATGGATCAGTGGTTTCCGAATCATTTTTAGCTTTGCTTGATATTACACTTTAGTTCATAATAAGTAGTGGGGAGTATGAAATAGACGTCGACCGATAGGTGATAGGAGGGACGATATATTACCGATACTTTTTTCAGAAAAAATCTGATAGCCTATTAATCGGCCGATAATCACACACACATACATATATATATCTATATATATATATATATATATATATATATATATATATATATATACAATAATAAATAATAATAAATAGAATGGACCAATAACGATACTGAGTCGTATATTTTTTATACTAAATCTCAGCTCATCCGTTATCTATATATAATTCACCAATCTCTGTCCGTCTGTATGTCCGCACGCTATCTCCTCCCACATTTATGGTCAGATTTGAACTTTGAAGGTACCTATGGAATCCTTGGGTCAAGACGGACCTTTTAAAACTATTTTCAAAGTGGTGGGACCAGAAATTAAAATGAAAAATTTCAGACCTTGTCTGATTTGAACTACCTACTTTTCGAGGTAAAGAGAGGAAAAAAGATGGGAGGAGGAGGAGGAGTTAGAGAAATAGAAAAAGAAAAATGCATCTCATGTGACTTAAAACATATTCTTTGTACAAAGTCAAACTTTTTATGAGGAATGATTGTACAAAACAGAAAATTATTCTCTCTCTCCTCTCTTATATTCTTTAAGGTCTGTTTTACTCACAAACTAGCTCCAGAACCTGCCCATAGCCGAAGGGCGAACATATGGGCGCCGTAGGCGCCCAAATATGCGAGTTTACTATGATGTAGGAGCATATACGTAATTATTTATTTTCCAAATAATTATTATCGTATTTGCATTCATATTATAATAAATTTGAAATATTTTACTCCAAAAAAGTAAGATGTCCTTTCTCCCTTCCATTAAGAATTAAAATTGGACATAGATTAAAGCTGGAGGGTTCACTTACTCTTCCTTAACAGCTCGAATAGCTTCCTCTGGGGAACGGTAATGCTTGCCTTCCATGGTCCTATACATGTTGGAAAGCTCCACTTGGCGTCTAAAATACATGTCCACCGAAGAACCCTTGACCGTGGCGTACGTAAAGTTTTCCATCGGATTTCTCAGCTGAAAAAAAATGAGGTGGCTCAGATCATGCCATTTGCGTCGCTTTGCAATATAACTAGTACCAAAGGTTTGAAGTCTTAGTCCTTTTGGAGAATAAATAAAATGTGAAATGAAATGTTCCTAAATAGCTTAATGTTTGAAAAGTTCTTCCATGAGATTTGGATATACTGTTATATAGTGAAAAAACGGGAAGTCTATACTGACTAAATGAAATGAATGGGATTTTAATTATGCTGTGGCGTTTTACTCAGATTGTGTAATGGAAGGTCAAACTGGATTCTTATTATTTAATTTATCAGTTAGCACATTGTTGAACACGGTAAAATAATTGCTAAAAATTCAATGGATAAATATAATAAAATCGATAATAGGATTACTCTTATGTAACCATCTATTTAACTTGAGGTCAATGTTATGTATTATTTCTGTTCATTTATTGATGACCGAACGAAAAGTCTCCTAGTTTCTTTATTGTATATTCAATTATAAACTGGCCTGTATCGATATAAGCATTTACCATAAAGAAACGAAAAGACCAACATACTTTATCACTGACGTCACGATAAATAAATGCATACACCATAATAGTAAACCCTTAATTTAAATACTCAGCAGAATATATTTGTATCGTTTGGGAATATATCAGCAAAAAGTTATTGTGAAATCGTACTTACTCATTTATAAATCCATGTAACACCATCTGAAATTGGACAATTTGGAGCTGAAAGCTCATTTTGTATTTTAATTTTCCGAAAAAAAGTTCGAAATCTGATTTGGATTCACCATTCAAAAGAACAATTTGAAGGCAAGGATTAGAAACGATTCAAAAGTGCCTGGTTTTTAATGATCCCAACCTCCATAGGTTAGCAAATGGAAACTTATAATATTTATTTCGTGCTCAGCTTTAGTAACAACACTTCATTTCAACTGCTTTTGCCTACTTGGTTCAATAGAATTGCAATTTAATCAGTATGGATATGCATTAAGTATCATAGAGTTAATATTATTTTATGGAATCTAGGATCTTTTCAATGAGGTTGATCATAATTGACCTTCCCCTTTCGGGAGGTGAACCTGTACTCTCAACATTGACTAACGCATTCCCTAATTTCAACTTTGTCATACCCGTGGATCATTGATTCCAGTGAGGCTCGTTTGAGGTTTGTCTAACACGAGGAAGGCAGCCAGGTTGGCAGTGTATGAAGCTACTATGATCATAGCAAATCCGGCCCAGACCATTCCGAGGACGCGAGCCGAGAAGCTTCTTGGAGTTCCCTCCCCGATCCCGGAGTTGAGGAGTACGCCCCATGCGAACCAAATGGCACTTGTGAAATTTAAAGACTCTTCCTTCTGAACGTTCCCTGGATCTGGACCAGAGTGAAAGCGCCCAAACGGAGAAAATCGATCCAAGAGGTAAAGACATAGGGCAACTATATGAACTGACACTAGGACCAGGACCCATAGGGTGTACTTGAAGGGTTGCAAGAAGGATACCAGTTGTGAGGCTCGAGGTTGCTGAAAAGAGAAAGAAAAATCCGAAAATAAAATAGGGAGTATTTAAAAGAATAAATAACTCCACTATGTGTTTCTATCCTGCAACGTTCGCTCAGAAGAATTTTGTGTTCGAATGCTTGCTCTAGAAAGGAATGCCTGAAGCCTTTTTGCATTAGTATTTAAAAATGAAATTTAAAAAGTTAATTTATTAAATGGTACTTTAAATAGTTCATTTGGGAACGAGTTGGAATATAGAAGATGTCTCAGGGGGAACTTTTCATCTAAGATCAATATTATTTCTCAACAAACTTACTCTCTTTGAAGAATGGTAATGCCCTGATACTTGAAAGGCTTTGTAAACTCCATGACCTGAGCTCTCTCTGGATTTATGGTAAGTGGAGCAACGATGAGATCCGCATTCTCATGTACCAATTCGCCTATCAGACCATTCCATTCCAGCTTTCCCGTTCGATTGTTTCGCTCTAGGCTCCCATACTCGATAAACGAGAGGTGGAGAGAATACGTGAAGTTACAATGCTCTGCCAGGAGCTTAAGGAGATCGATACAATACCCGGAGCAGCAATACATTCGCTCAGCTGAAAAAATAAATACATAAAGATGGAGTTTTAAATATAAATAGAGATAGAAAAAAGATGGTACTCTTTGAGCCGTGATTGGTTGAAAGATGAGGAGAGAGAATAATAAAAAATGCAGTTGGTGCTATTTTAATAAAGGAATTACTCCTACGAAAAAAGATTATTTATTTTGTTTGCTCATATCTGAAGTCATAGTCTGACTATTCAATGTATAAAAACATTTTATTTGCGAGTTTGCGAGAACAATCTTTTCTATATCCCTAATTAAAAGGTTCTTTTTGCTTTATCATACTCAAATTATTTTAAATATTCATAAATATATATTTTTATTATTATCTTGATTAACACTTTTTTAAAGGAAAAAAATGTACGGTCTTGGTTCGTTTTAGGACAGGATTACAAATCAAAGTTGTGTTTTTGATCCAAGAAAGAATCAAATCAACAATCCTAGTCCATTTCCTATAACATATAATTGCCTTAGCTCTTTTTGTTTAAAAAGTAATAATTTCCAATCCTTCCTTTTGGAATTGGACTGAAATTCTTAATTTTAATTCTTATCTAAATTTATCAATTTTGTGTCATAACTTTAATATCTTTTATAAGTAGGATTCCAGAGTACGAATTGAGGTTGATCTTTTGATCATAAGGCAAAATGGAATCATAGTTTATTTTCTATAATATACTTTAAGGATTTAACCATTTTGTTTTTTCGTTGTTTACCTGAAGACACATTCAGGTTTTCATCGATACATTGTCTAATAATGACCGAAGTCTCATCTAACTGTTGATGATGTTGGTGGGAGTATATTTCTTAGTCATTCTTTTGGGATCTCAGAGCACTTTGCCAACAGGGAATAAGATGCCTCATCATCTGTTTTAAAAGAATTGAATAAAATATTTCTTTTGACAAGGATGTTTAAGTCAATGAAAGTTATTATCTAGAATTATAATACTTAAAAAAGTAAGGAAATCCCATCCCAATTATACAAAAAATATACTGGCATCCATGTTTTTGTGTGATCCTTTCACAAGCTATATTGCCTAAGTGAGTCAATAAAACATTTTGGAGGCTAGAGAAGGATTTCAGAAAGATAAATTACATAGTTTAACAAACAAATTTCTATAATAATAAAACTTAAAATCTATATTACTACTTACATATTCACATTCTAAATTTGGGGCCAAGACAACTATTTTGTAGGTAAAAAAGCTATTTCTTACCTCCAGGAATATTTTTTGCTGCGGGATAGTACATGGGACACTCAATTTCCCCGGAGGCGTTGCATTTTTCCCCTTTGGAGGGATCAATGAGTCGCTCGTAGACAAAGGGTTTCTCCACGATTGTGAGTACATGTAGATGTGTGGGTATCATCAGTCCCGTAGGTTTCTGAGTTAAGTCTCCAGGCCACTTTATATTTTTTTCATTCAGATTGAGCTCCATTCGATGTCGTTCCTTATTTTAAAAAGTCCATGAATATGCGTTATTAACTAACGTTTCAAATGAAAGTACGCTAAATTTTGTAATACATTAAGAAATTTTAAATATGTCTTCTCTAAATATCTGAATATTTTAAGAAACGACAATGCTTATTTATATCCGAAGGGATGTAGTTATATCGAACTATGCCTTCAAAATAATAAATTAATTGACGAATTGAGAGAGCATGAATGTTGATTTAGGCCTGAATGTAGGTCCTCAGTGGAAAATAAAGTTAAGGAATTCACTTTTGCCCTTGAAAGGTATCCTTTTATTTGTGTATTTTGCTAGGGATTCTAAATTTCTGCATATAATTCAAATAATTTATGAAAAGGGAGAATTAAATGTCCTATTTCGATTGAGTAATAATAATGGTGTAATGCTATTTGTTATGTTGCAGAATATTAATCTACTAATGTAGCATTATCAATAACTACCTTTAAAAGCAATAACATATATATATATATATATATATATATATATATATATATATATATATATATATATATATATATATATATATATATATATATCCTAGTTGAGTATCCAGTATCTATATGTCCTTGGTTTTAGTTCTTACTTTGGCGTATTGGTACTTTCCGACGACGACTCCTTTCTGAAAGTTGTTTCGCCGATCGTTTTGTATGTTGGTGATTTCATACTCCGCATAGATTCGATCCCCCATGGAATCAAATGCCACACGTCCCGTGGCTCCATCCTCGAGCACTTGCTTTTGAATGTCGTCAAAGAGCCGTTTACCCGTCTCCCAAAGGACTCCAGATATATTGCAATTACTCGGTGCTTCGGTTATGTTGCCTTCGTTGTAAAGCTCAAGGAGGGCCTGGGCCAAGATGTGTCTGGAATACAGAAGGTTACGTTGATTCTAGATTTTTGGTTTCATATTTACATTTATATGCTGATTACTTATTTGTATATTATATATATCCATGTTTTATTTTAACCAAAAGTTGATCATACAGATCATAGAGTATCCAAGTATTATTTAAAAAATATATAGAAAGAGTTTTCAAAAATAAGCTTTTTATCTGGATCTGAACAAGCAGGTGAAAAGCTAATTATTTGAATCAAATGATTAAGTTGATAAAAAAGCCATAAGTTTGAAATTTACTTGAATTCAGAGTTTAAATTTTGCTACTTAAATTAAAGTATATTGAAAAAAAAATTAGGTTTTTCCTGCTAACTTTATTTTGCAGTTTAAGGGGGAAAATGTGCCATTCTGAAATTTTATTTGACTTGTGAATTCAACTTTTGTAAGTCGTATAATATACCCAATTATTGAATGATATTGATAATTGACACAAATATTTTATGAATTTTTAAGGCAATGCCGAATATTTTCTCATTTGTTAATTTTTATTTATTAGTAGAAATTAGGAAAAAAATGTAATGAATTGAAATTTAAAGTTTCCCGCGACTTTTTTGGCGTTCTTTTTTTAATTCAAAGATTGCTATTTTTGAATATAACATTGAATATTTGTAAAACTCACAGTGTATCACTGATATGGCTTTTTCGTCTTTGGCATTTACTAATTCCAGTCCGAGCGTCCCACTTGGTACCATGGGAGACTTCAGCGCCTGTTCCGTGACGATCCAAACGTAGCCAGCCCCTGTCATATTCAACGTCCTTGCATTTTCAAATATGCGGGTCGCGTCATCCGTGCTTAAATAATAATGCATAATTAGAGTATTTAATGTGCATGAAGCTAATGAATGGTGCCTTCCTTACTTGGCATAGAGAAAATAAACGCGAGCTTGACATTCCTTTATCTTCAAAAGAGTTTGCAGATAGGAGTCCTGACCCGGCTCGAACTCCTCTACCTTCTCAACCTTCAAGTTATGGAAAAGCTGAGCATTAAACCTGGGTAGGTAACTAATATTTGCTTAATATAATGTATAACTTATTGAGCTATAAAAAGAGCTGGGTAGTTTTTAAAGAAAAGGTAATCCTTGACTCTGTTTTCGTGCCATTTTTGAAAAATGTTTCAGGTTTTGGTTTAAAATAGGCGAATCGCATCTTAGTCATAGATATATAAATATGTATATAAAGTGCTAAGTAAATAAATTAAGGGGAGAATTGAGGGTAATGTTTTCATGTCGAAAGGATCAAAAGATATGATAGCTTCAGAGCTGTGACTACCGAATGTAAATTGGTATTTAGAACTGGAAGCGTTGTTACCTGGTGTGAAGAAGTTGAACTTTGCAAAATAAATAAACAACTCTGGAGCTGAAAGCTCATTTAATATCGGACAACGTATAACAAAAGACAGTTAAGGAAATAATTTGTTTGCTATTGCCTTCTATTTCCTTCAAATCCGAGTGCAAATATGATTTATATAAAAATAACATGTATTAAATTTCAAATAATCTCTAAAAATGTAATAACAAATTATGTACTTAATTGTCTTTTGTTATAAATTGTCCGATACTAAATGCATAAGAAGAAGTCATAGAGCAGATACATTTATACATTTATCTTTCTCTCTTATCGATATTTGGTATTCGGTAGATATATAATAAATCTACTGTATCGGAAGTACCGAATCCCAGCTCTGATATAAAGTGTTAAGCCAATAACTAAACGGAAGAATTGAGAGTAATGTTTTTCATGTCAAAAGGATCAAAAGATATGATATCTTGAATTTTTTTGATCATTTAAAATCATTTCAATAGTTCATGATAGGCTCCCTTCGTAATAAGAGTTGAACATAATGGCCATATGCTATAAAACTTGATCTATTATTATCTTTAGAGAAGACTCTTCACTGTTTTGATCCTCTCAGTTTCGTTGTGAGCATGTCAACATTCGAATTTTAAGTATTTTCCTTCCTATAGGCACTCCATATCTATGATTACGATTATTCTTGTTTTATACATTTATTATGATTTATGAAAGGGGTTATGAACTACACCATTCAAAATGGTTGTCCAGCTCGGTTTATAAGTAATGGAAAACAGGGTCTCATTGTAATGGACATAAAACAGAAAACCTTTAATTCCATAAATCACACAAATATGATTTGTAAATAGAAATGGACATGCAATAAAGGTATTTTGAAGAAGCTTCTGACTTAACTTGGCATCCATTCCAGAAACAACTTCATATATATATATATAGTAGTACATTGATCTGTGAAATCAAAATTGATTGATAAAGCTTATTTGTTGTTTTATGGCGAGGTTGAAATAAGGACTTATGAATGCTAAATCCAATATTTCATAATTGATTTGCTTAAATTGTTTCAATCCGAAATATTTGTTTAAAATTAAGGCTTGCTGCTTCGACACTTGGCATTACGATAAGAAAGGAATTGAAAAAGTGTCTAAAGATTAAGAGTTTTTAAAAGAATTGCTGATTGGTATTCAAAGACAATTCATGAATATCTGAATTTGATTCAATTGATCAGAAAGCTTTTTGTCTTTCTACATAAGGAATATACCTACCTTGTCAAAATTAATTGAATATAGTGTCACATATTGTACTGTCCTAATATAAATAATCGAATTGAATATGCAATTCAAAATACACATTAGATGGATAAAATCGGACATAGATTCTGAAGATACATTAAATAGTGTTTTTTTGGTATTTTTCTTTATTTTGCATCGCTAGTTTTATAGGCCAAAGACTGAGACTTCCTTTAGAATACGACCTTTTGTAGAAGAGTTAATTTTTTTGTCTATATGGTTCGATAAAATTGCATCCGACAGGATATAAATAAGCGTTATAGCGTTTAAATTAGTCTATCGAACCTAAGATCTTATCAATGAGGTAGACAAAAATGACCATCCCCTCTCGGAATTCGAACCTGCGCCCCCAACATTGAGAGTTGAACACGCCTTAACACGCACGGCTATTGCACTCCCTCTATTTTGGCGTGTTCAACTCTCAATCTTGAAGGTGGAGGTTCGAATCCCGAGAGGGGAAGATCAATTTTGGTCTAACTCATTGATAAGATCCTAGGTTCGATAGACTAATTTAAACGCTATAATGCTTACTTATATCTAGTCAGATACTGCAATTCTATCGAACCATATAGATAAAACAATATTTGGTCATTATGCTTCTCAGATTAACGAAATATCTTTGTATTTACTGCTTAAGTGTTCAAAATAATTTAAGATTTCTAGGCATGCAATTTAAATGCATGCATTTTCAAATGAAAAGCCTTACATTTCAAACAAATATATGTGATAATGTATGTCTTTCGAAAGAAAGCCTTTTATTCCAGCTATTAAACCTCCACCCGAAATCCGTCACAGATCAGTGTTATAATATATTCATAGATACTCTACTTGAATATAACAAACCTATGTGGGCGAGTATACATTTTAAAGGAGTGGTGGGATAAGATAGTGGGGGAGGACTTCTAGATTGGTGGGCGAATTGATCATTTTACATGGAGAAGGTGAAGGGACAAAAAGGGGAGACATTTATTTATACTTTTATTGAATCATTCGGTAGAAAAGGCAAATCAGCTTCAATGTAAGAATGGAGACAATCCATGGCTGCTAAAGGAGTCATTTTATAGACACATTAGGATTACTACTGTACATACATTAGGCTGTTCTTATTTTTCAAATGTTTGAAATGTTAGCAACATTGTGGATTTTCTGTTTTTGGTGATAAAAGAAGACGACATACAAAGTTTGAACAAAATCAGTCAACATTACGGGGTTGCGCAACGAGGTCAAAGTTTTAAAAATTTAGTAAAAATATAGTTTTCCGCAAATTTCTTGAAAATGGTGGGCGTTACAGACTTCAATAATAATTATTAATTTAAAGGAAATCTAATTTACTACCAGACGTATGTTTGATGTTTTTATGAAAACAAAGTTTTCAGTAAAAACAAAGAAAAAATGGAGTGTGTAATGTTAGCATATTTCATAGCTTTTTTGTATCAATTAACTTCACTCGCCTGTAGAAGATGACTTGTTCGTTTCAGAGTAAAATAGTATTTTTAAGTTTAGTAAACCTTTGGATGATAAATCCAAAAATGACCTTGGTTGCATTCTATCAATTCAGAATTCAGTACAATCTGAGTTTACATCATATGATTCAGAGCCTGTATTAACCTATAAGAAATCGATTATGAAAAAATAAATAATAATGTGTTTTTTAGATTTGTGTAAAGGTATCCTCTCAAAATTTTACTTTGTCTCTGACGCATTTATAATCCATTATATGCGTCATTTTGTACACGAGATATGTTTTTTAATGTACATATAACTCTCCACTTATTAAATTGACATGATTTAGTATACCAAAATATTAAAGCTGGCTTACGAAGTTTTCATTTGATATGTTTGGTGTTCTAAAAATTGCTATACTTTAAGAGAAATAAGCAAATACATTTTTGATATACGTACTCTCCCGAAAAAATTGATCTTTTGATGTGAGAATATACAATTACCGCTTGGTAACCACTGTTACATGGATAGAAAGAGAAAGAAAAAAGAGAAGCGAGAGAGTATTTTGCCTCACTTCTCTTCTTTTTTTCTTTCTCTTTCTATCCAGGTAACAGTATTTACAGTATTTTTATTACATTTTCTGGGATTGTCTCATTTATATTTCCCAGCTATATTGCGGGGGAAAAAGTTACAATGGAAAGTCTTTTTATGGATCTATTTTTAAAATAAAACATCCATTGCTTTTGTATTATTTTTTATTATATAATTGAGTTCCAATGGGAATCCGAGTGCTCAAGGACGTTGTTTAATAATAATTAGATGGGATGAACGTAGACGGTGTCGATGAATGGACATGAAGCGGGTTACACGAGGGGTGGTAACGAAAGGGGCAAGGAGTCTTTGCTAGGGTGGTTGAGGATGAAGAGATAGAGAGAGAAAGGAAGGTCAAGGGAGGGGGTTCGGAGTGACGACGAGAAATAATGTGGAAAATGGAGAAAATAAATATATTGATTGATATCGACCTGCACCTTGACCTCTTGGTCATCAGCCTGAAGATCCTGTGTCTTTGTTTGAAAGCGCCCTAGTAGTGCACGACCATCTGTGTCGGATGAGTGGATGAAAACCAGCTGCCGGTATTTGAATATCTTGAGCATTTCTACCCAAACATCGGCTTGGTGGGAGTAGGGCGGCACTGTTCGAAGGAATGAAACGTGAATGTTCTGGGGAGAGAATGCAACAGGTCAGTCAAGTACAAACGATGACATTAAAGAGTTAATGGAAAATTACTTTATCCGAGAATGCGCTGTCTCTGGACGATATCCCAATGACGGGAATATGATAAAAGCCGGCTGTATAGGACACTGAGGCTGGAGATAGGTCCCCACTCTCGGGCTTAGAGACAACAATGGCATATACCTACAATGCAAACAATATATATTCAATGATTGGTCGTTGAAATGAGAAATCCAAGAAATATATCATCTTTGTATAAAAATATAACCTTAAGGAATGCTAAGATAATAAAATAAATATTCATTCTTGTATTTATAAAATCCGTGTACTATCAAAAACCATTTTCAAAAAGTCTTTCTTCTGTATAACCTAAGTACAACTTTTACAATTTATCAGTATTCTACTTATGTCATGGATGAACGCAAATATTTTTTTTTCTATCACATGTAGGCAACCATAAAATATTATTTATGTGAAGAAGATACTTTGTTTGGATCAATAATTTTCATTGTTCTTTTCTTTGAATTGTACCTAAGTGTCTACATTGCCGAATCGAATGAGTAAAGCAAAGGTCAGGCGTGGTTAAATATTCTGTGATATCATCGTAAGCAAGTCAAAGGATATTTCATTGTTATTAAAACCCACGCTGACATAAAATGGCGGCATTTCTTACGTCATAACCTTATTTCCTAAACTACAGCTGATATAAAATATGGGGATTAAAGCGCTAATATTGGGTTTGAATTGACACATCAAACATGGGATAATGTTATTTTGTTAATAGTAATTATGGGAATAAGAAATCTCTACATTATTCCAATTATGAATAAATATATACACTACAGTTTAAATTGCTTTCACCTGTCTCTGAATGAGTTGATCACAAACGGTTATGGCGGTTTTGATAGGATTTGTGTCCATGGCCTGCGTGGAGGTGTTGAGCGACATTTTACCCCGCATGATTGTGGATTCCAACTCCTTCACGACGTTATTGAAGTGATCATAGACATCTTTTTGTCCGGAGAGGACTCCGCCGATGGTGTACTCCACTGGATTCCCGTTCCAGACTCCATAGGCCTCTTCATCGTTCAAGTAGCTTTGTGGGAGGACGGATTTGAGGCTTAGGAGTAGGAGAAAAATGGACTGGACCCAGGGATTTTTACCCATCCTTGAAAATTGGGTTGTTTTCTCTTTAAGGGGGAAAATAATCATCATAGAAATGTAGAAAGATTAATTTTATAAGAAATATCGAAATAAAAATCAATATAGTTTAATACCTTTTAAAAAGTAATAAATTATTTACATATTAATTATTTAATTCCTAAATATATTTTTGTTTGTTTATTCCTAGATGAACCTCACGCTTCCAAAACTTTATCTGGTAAAGTAGGAGTAAGACTCTTTATTGTCAATAATATATATATATATATATATATATTATTTAGCTTGCTTTTTTGAGCCACCACCTCGAAATCGATCATTGCTTTCTCTACTGTTGTTATTTAATGTTACGTTGTTATATTATTTTAACTAATGTGTCAAAGTCTAATCGGATAACAAATAATTTCAAATTAAAGTCTTCATGAATATTTTTATGTCATTGATCCTTCGTTATATGAGCTGAAAATATGTAGTGATGGATTCTTAGGTGAACTGGCTGAAGTATAATCCAATTAAAAGATAATAATTGGCCAAATATCCGGACTAAATTGTTATTGTATAAATTAATGCTTCTTTTTTAATCTTAGTTTATTTACTAATTCCTTTGGAATATTTATCTTTTATAGAGACTTTATTTCATTTTTGTCGATTGGTAGGAGTAGATTGAAGATTGAATGTCTAAAATGATTTGCATTGCACACTCAAAAATTATTTGTTTCTTAAAATCTATTGATCTAATAATACTAATGGACAATAGTTTCTAAACAACTACCCTTACCAGGCAGTAAACTTTCCCCCTTCTGAATTCCAGATCTGTGCAATCATTTGGGTCATAGCTCTCCAAGATTGTTATAACAATTATTAACGATATGTCTATTATAATCTTAAAATCGATCATTGGACCAAATAATGGATTGCAATAGGTAAAGATTTAATTTTTTCAAATACAAAAAACATGAGAACAAAAGTTGAATACTGAGTGGGATAGGTGGGATAGGTTTCATGCCAGTTAATAAAATGAGAATATTGCTAATTCCATGTCAGCAAATATATTTTAAAGTATGTTAAAATTGCCAATAATACGTTAATTGTCTTTAAAAAGGGAATTTTGATTTTTTTTGGTGGAACTCAAGGATTCGTTTTGATCCAGAAATTTAAATTTAAGCTTATTTGCTCTACTGTAAGCCAATGAGTCATTCTTTTTTTATTGAAAAGACTTTATTTTTATTGAATTTATGTATAAATATATATATATATATATATAATATATATATATATATATTATATATATATATATATATATATATATATATATATATACATACACATAAAACTGGGATAATTTCAATTAAAAAATCTATGCTGTTTTATTAAACGTTAAAAAAGATTCATGTGTTCGTCGGAATAATAAGGAAAAAACGAACTTATTTGTCTGTATAACTCAATGTGTCAATGTTATAAAGGAGAATCATAATTGAAAGATCCGAGTAATGTGCACATCCTTCTTACCAACGAACTTATCACTTGATTGTCTATGTGCAATATATATCTCCTACAACTCGAAAGCATAACATACGTTTTTGGTGCACTTCGAAGATTGGAATTTAACCGGAAGAGAAGAATATCAGGAACACTACATTGGGAAACCCCTTTGCTATTTAAAGGATCAAGCTCCTTCAAGATGATCAGAGTAGGACAGTTTGCAAATGCATGAGAAATTCTATTAAACAAATGTTCATATTCTTTGCAAGGAGCAATATAAATAGTACCAGAGGATTCTGGAAACTGTGTAATGAATCTTTTTCTAGATTTATGAAACTGAGCTCGTTATTCGAGGTTTCAAAATTGAAGCGAGGTTTAATTCTTGTTGGCTCTAGTCATAATTTTTTGAGCTTCTTCTTGCTATAAAACAATCTGGCTTCAAATCATGAATTGATAAAATCTTTTGGGACAAAACTAAACCATTCCTACTCGTTTGGTTTTAAAAGACTTGCGAAAAAGCTTTTTTAAATGGATGAATATTATCGATTGTAGAAGTCGAAGAAAAAAAAGGATTTCCTTTCCAAATTAATCGTTGAACAGGCGATAAAAATGGAGATAAAGTTTTCAGTTTTTCATTAATAAAATCAATACCCATCATTATCATGTATACAAATGCAGGACTTGAAGTAAATACTGACCGCCATTTAGTCTGTAGATCAATTGATAGATCGATAACTACTTTTTGGTATATTTTAGGTATTATTTTTAAAAGTAAAATCAGTCCTCCTCTTTTGTGAGATCATGGTCTCTTGAGAGCATTTAAATAGCTTCAATGAGCAATAAAATTAAGTCATACATTTTCTTTTAATATTGAGAGCAACGATGTTTAATATATTAAAAATAATGCACAATCACGAAGTTGAAAAGATCAATACTCTTCTGCAAATTGAAGTGTCACCAGTATTACTCTGAATCAATTCGATTCAGAGGCTCCAGTAAATTCCCGTGAAATGCCTAAAATATCTGAGCTTTGCTTGACAGAACAACGTGCAGATTGTTATTTTCGTATTTTTATTAAATAAGCGATTTTGAGTATTTTAAAATGAAACAATTAACTCAAATTGTTAAAAAAGTTGTTTTGGCTGAGATGAAAGCCAATGAAAGGAGAGTGTCCTGTTCCTTATATTTTAAAAATTATAAATGTTTATCAAAAAAATTATACAAAATAAATATTTCAATAATATTTTATGTCTTAGGCTCAGTTTTTTATGATTAGATGTTTCCATATTCCAATCGAACCCTTCTGACAAAAAAAATAACTAATACTTTATTCAACAAAAATAATATATTAATAAATTAATACTGAGCTACATTGGATATATTTTAAGCCAATAAACATATAGCATATCCCAATAAAACCCTCTATAACATATTTTAAAGTATGTAAAATGAGATCAATGCCTCCCATTCATTATTTATTGAATCTCAAATTGTATGGCTTTATTATATAAAATCAGAGAATCATATTACTTCATCTCTAACTTAGAATCTCTTTGTCAATATAATTTTATTCATAAATGGATGCTTTGATCGCGTATTTGACCAACAAACAGTTAAGGATAGTTTGTATAAGTTAATTACCTAAAAATCATTAAAAAATTTAATATATTCATTAATTGATGCAAAGATATGATTGCCTGAGGCAGTGTACACCAATAAAAGAAGTATCACTTAATTGCCGAAGCAACATATGAGAATATTCTAAGGGGCCTAAAAGTCTCCATTTCAAACATGAGCTGGACTTGCAATGAGGATAATCATTTTTGTCAATCTTTATAGAGCATTTTAGAGTGTTTATAAGTGGCCAAAGGACTCCATTTTATTCGTTAATGGATTCTTGGATGGGATTGCCTCAAGTCTCAGCTAATGAGAAAGTAATAATACTATATTTCTTTATACAGAGTAATTTTAGAATCCCTTGGAAGGGTCAACGGCCTCCATTTATTTCGTCAATGGATCCTACTTGGATGCGAGTGGCTCAAATACAGGTCAGTTAGAAAAAAAAATATATTTGTGATTTTAGAGTTTATTAGATGGAATGAAATGGGATGGAATGCTTCGATGAGTCTTACCCTTTTTACTCCATGGAGTCTTCAGATACGCTTGGTTCCATTGGGATGATGAAGGTCAAATGAGAGGGACTACTTATAATAATAATAATAATAATGAAACTGCACTACAAGAGTCCTGAAGAAGGAGAACACTGAGAGAAGATTCCTTTTTGGGCTTCATCTCTTTTCCTCAACATTCTTTGCTTTCTTTCTTTCGATTCTGCCTCCTTCCTCCTTTTTTGTTTCTTTCCTCTCTTATTTTTTTTTTTGGTCTTCCATGACTTTCCAGTTGGAAACAAGTCCTCCTCTCCCCCCAAAGGGCCTGTAAAATTGATTGGAAGATGCACCACTGGCCAGAAAGAAAGATGGAGAGAAGGGGGAGAGAGAAGGACAGGGAGGCCATAGGACAGAGACTTGCAATGAGAGATTAATTCCTCCCTCTCTACCTATTTTTAAACCCCCTTCAAAATGCAGAGCCTCTTTGTCAAACTAGAAAGTGTTCTATCATTAAAGATAATAAAAAAGTGATGTGTTTTAAACGTGATTGGTTGAAAATAAAGGGAGAAGGAATACCACCAAAAAGCAGTTGGTATTATGCTAAATAGTATCACTTCACTCGCGGCTGCTGTTAAGGGATGAATATCAGGTATTCACAGAAAAAAGAAATTCATCATTAAGAAAACAAATTCTCTTCTCTTCATTATTATTTATGAATCCTTATAAGGGAGATATCTTATTCCATCTATAAATATTAATTGAGTTAAGCGACTTCTCATATTCAAGGGGGAAAATAATGTTTATTTTGTTTGTTTATATTCGTCGATGAATGGATCATGTATATGACTATCGGACGTGGCAAACAGTGTTACTAAATGAAGTCATGTTGTTTGGTGAGTGGACAAGCTTTTTGTTATCCCTATCCACTGACATGTTTAGGCATTTATCTCAATTTCACTGTGGAAAAATGTAATAGGTGGATTGCAAAGTTAAATCTTCCATGTTCTTGGACAAAAAGAATAATGCCTTCCTTGACAAAATTAAGGATCCCAATAAATTCCACAGTTGTAAATTTCGACTGGCTGTATATTCTTACATGCCAAAAATTATTTAGTGCCGTCATTCATGCCAGTGCCGACTGCCAGGGACTTTGCTTCCTAAGGAAAGTAATTACTTGCAACGTTGAAAACTATATATTACATCGTTCATTTTGTGTGGAATCAATTTTTTTTACAAAATCTCGGCCTAAAAACGAGTGCCCTCGAAATGGCTATTTCTAATTGCAAAAGCATAATTGCAGAAAAACTGACTAACGTGAATCCGGTCCAAGTGTAAGATATTTCGGGTAATTCTTATTTCGTCAGCAGCAAGAATCTTGGCCTTTGGCATTCAAATTACAAACGTAGATTATTCATCGTGGGAATATGCCGAAAATATTATCCTCAAGAAAATGCAAGAAGTTTCAACGCTGGCTTTTGCGAATGCATAAAAAGTTTTTCATAAAAAATAAGTATTCTAAAGTTGATTGTTTGGGATATAATGTTTTGTTGTTCTGAAATTTATGTATTGTTTACTATATTTATAATAGGTTGTATATTTACATGATTTTGTTGTTTGTTTAATTTCTGATGAAAAATGTGATGTAAAAGAAATGTACAAACATGCTTTGTTTCCAGTCAAAATGCCTCAACAATCATATTCTTTTAAGAGAGGATGTTAGCCCGCTGATGAATTAAAGAAAGAACTCTCGTAAGAATGCATTACATTCTTGTGCCTTTGGAACAAAGATAAAAAAAGCATTTCTCGCCATTTTTAGCAAAGAGTGGGATATATAGATTTCATATTTAAATTATCCGTTTTCATAACAGATAAAAAAATGTAAAACGTACTATTTGAAAGATATTTTCCAAGAAGGAGCTCTCTCTCTCTCAACAATATCATGATTCCCATATAGCCTACCCCCAATCCTTTAAGCCCATTCTATTGACATATAGAGCAAATTAATGTCAAGGCTTAAACTGAGCCAGAAGGGAAAATAAATCAATGTCTGATACAGCACCTCATAAAAAAAATCAAATTAAAGTTTATTAATAGCTTTTTTTTTCGTTCATAAAAAGGTGGACATAGGTATATGCGTATATGAATAAGATAAATAGACCTTTTAGTTTAAACAAGACATAAGAAGACTTCAACAATCAAAATAAATATCATGTAAATATAGTAAGCATAAACATAGTACGTATTAAAAAATATATCTGAATTAGTTATATAATTTTAAAACCTTTTTTATCATTTTTGAATATCCCTTGGAGATTGACTGGTAAAATCTAATTTCTTTCGAAGCAATGGTCCAGGAATCAGATAATGGTCATGGTATCCGAAGAGAAAGAGCTGAATACCGAACAACGGCTGATAACATGATGATGCGAAGGTCCCTGGCAGGTATCGCTTCTCCCTTGTTGAATAGCTAGGCAGACGTGTCTTTGAATTTAAAATTGTTGGCTCTATCGCTAGAGATTTTGGGTCCAGAATGTTTCTTCTCTTTGGAGCCCAAACCAAAGGACTGCTTTTACTCATGCCTTTAAAGTTCAGTTTAAAAAATTTCTTTGAGCATGAATGACTGGGCAGTCTATAAAAGCATGGAGGGTTATAGAGCTCAAGATATGAGAATAAAAAGCGATAGAATTTGATAAGATTTGTAAATGTGGTGTAAACTTTTTCCTATTTATGAAGATCGAATTCTTGGCCCAAATTCTCAGGAAGCTGTAGTAATTACCTCCGCCGAAGGAGGTATTGTTTTCACTGGCGTTGGTTTGTTGGTTTGTCAGCATGATAACTCAAAAAGTACGGAACAGATTCGGATGAAACTTTGTGGAGTTGTTGGAAATGCCAAAAGGAACAAGTGATTAAATTTGGCATCTCTGAGTGCAGAATTAAGATGCAAAATGAGTTAAATACTAATAAATATTTCAAATTAGCCTACTCTGCCAATAGATGTCGCTGTACTGTGAAATCGGGTGCCGGGAGCGTCTTCCTTTTGGAATTTCCGTCGAGGGGAACCCTCCCCCGTCCCTCTACGCCGCCCCAGTCGTGAAAAATCCGCCTCGGAAGGCTCATAAGGACCCGTGACGGCGGAGGTTTGCACTCTCTGAGTGTATATATGCCTCTAGTTTTAAAGTATTCGATTGTTCATTTTTATTGTATCCGATGACCTTAATAGCTTGAATCCGAGTCTTCCGTCGTTTTAAAGGATGATCTTTGGAAGTGTATTTAATTTTGGCTTATATTAAGAATGCAGGTAAATAACTAAATTTTGAGCCTCCTCTCAATAGCTTTCGAGAGATATTAATTCTCCAGCGTCTACTCTCATCGGTCTAGGGGAAGAATCGTGAAAAATGGGAGGATGTTGCACTCTCTATGCCTCTAGTTTTAAATAGTATTCGATTGTTGCAATTCTCTTGGTGGCTATACCTTGAGCCATTGGTAGTTAATTAATGGACCATAGCTTGAATCCGAGTTTCCGTCTTAAAGGATGATCTTGTGGAAGGGCAAATAACCATTTTCTATGCATCTATTTTAATTTTATTGCAGATTCTGCCTTATTTCTATTAATGATATTTTTTAATGCATCGGTAAAGTGCCCTGAAGTTTTAATAAATCCTCCTTCATCAGTGGCTTATCAAGAGAGATATTAGTCATATCTTCTCCAGAGTCTACTCTCATCGAAGGAGAGAAGAAGAAGATGAAACTAAGAGAGGGTCCCAGCAACTGTTCAACAATAAAGAAGGATAAAAAAGAAGCAAGGAGGTCGAAAAAATCCAAGAAGATCCTCTTCTTAAGGCTTGTTAAGCTTAAAGCCCATTTTTGTGATAAAAAAGGAATAATCGCCAAATACACAAAGGTATCACCTGTAGCCCAGGTCTTAGAGATATGTCTATATATATTTTTTCTCCAAAGTATTTAATTCAAAAGAAATAAGGACATATCGAGAAGTCTCTTGACGTTTGAGTGCTTATAATAATATAAATAAATATTCAAAGCTGTCGGAAATTTTTGCCCAAACAATTTTTTAATCCCGTTCGTGCTCTTCTCTATAATGGCTCCTCAACCATAGCTATCGATGGATCCGAAAGTGGTCAAATTATTCTAAAGAGAAGTTGCAGACAAGGATGTCCTTCCGCTCCTCTTCTTTTTATCACTGCAATGGAAGAATTTATCGTCAAATTGATAAAAAAATATAATGGATTTGGCGTGAACTTGGGTGGTTCTCATCACTTAGTCGATCTGTATGCCGATGATGTTACCATAACATTAGAAGCTAACTCCGAGGCGCAATTAGTCAAAAGAATTGAACTAATTCTGGAATCTTTTGAAAAGTTTGAAAAAACATCGGGTCTGTCCCTAAATAAAAAAAACTTCAATTTTACCAATCGGATCTTGGGTTCCTAAACAAGGTTCGAATGTGCGCCTCTGTAAAATTATTGAAAAAGTGGAGATTCTCGGCATCAAATGGTGTAGGAATGGGATAGACAAAGAAAACTTACATCATCTCTGTTCTGCAATTTCAAGGAACATATCACGGTGGAGACATCTCAATCTCATGCAAAGAGTGGACTTATATAATTCTAAGGTTGTGCCAGTTATTTATACAAAGCTACTGCGTCTCCCTTAATTGCTGAGGGGATTATTATGGAAGAAGAAATATGGCTGAATTCTTTATTTCACTCCTCCTACGTCCGGCTTTGAAAAGGAGCAGGAAACTCATTGGCGGTGGTATTGTAGAATTGGGGACTGTTATTCCAAAGATCTATCTGAAGATTTTTGCCGGAATAACCAAAAATCCCCAATTGGAATGGCGAAGAACAGTGGTGAATACAGAGCTGTTTTCTTGGCTTATGTTTGGGTCAGACCTGACTAATTATGTCACATCAGCTCTATCTTCGATTTGGGGATGTGCCCAAAGAATTATTTGGAAAAACTCCCCGGTTTTTAATCAAGATTCAACGGTTGACATTATTCGTGGTAAGGCTGACAAAGTACTTTTTTTCAAGAACTTGAGTAGCCCAAGCACTCTTGAAGAAAGTGCAGTCAGGACTGATACCTATACCATTCATGACATAGATAGTCGGAACCTTTTCAGGGATGGACGATTTTATTTTGCTCTGGCTAGGTCTGCAGCCAGACATCGCTTACTAATGCCTTGGCATATGAAAATGGCGGCTCCGTTCTGTATAGCTGCCGTAAAGAGCGAGGAGATTTGTCAAGCCTTTATTAAGCTTCTGGTTCTCCCTGATAGTTGGACTCATCGCATTTTGGGTTCACTGCGTGGGATCAAAGACTGCAAACAATTTACAGCGCAATTTCAAATTTCTTCAGGCCTCACAAGATTTGATCGACCTTGCAAAGATTGTGGGCTTTTGTTCAATACAACTTTGCATGCTTTTGTTGACTGTCAGGCGGTCAACATAGTAAAGAAATTTGTAGCCCTCAATATCAGGGGCCTAGAAAAAAAATGTGCGGTCAGATATTGCAAAGCTACGGTACTGTTTGGTCTCGGCAAAGGTGATAAGTCAGCTAGGTCGAAAGCAATTAATAACTCCCTTCTAAACGCTAAAGGTCTCATCGCGAGGTGCATCACCAATAATGTTCCCATCAAAGCCTCTGAGTTGAGATCCATCATGATCTCTGCTGCAGCAAGGTATACTGCTCTGGACTTAAAGATTCCCTCACTTTTGGATTCCACATGGACGTTAGCGGGGAGGGAGGTGAAATTTTATCCTTCATCCTCACTCTGCCATAGGAAGACAATCAAGAGAATACTGAAATTTTACAAGAACTCTTATTGATTAATTTTCGTGTAATTTACTGTTTTTATGATTTGTTAATTATCTGTATGTTTTAGATTTGATTGTTGAGTGTATCTCATGACTTTTATCTGCTTGTTTGTTTGTTCCATTACGTTGCTAAAAATCTAAGCTAGAATGCTTATTTATGTAAAAATTTACGCATTAGCATCGTTTTTCTTTTATACATTGTATATTTTTTTGGAGCCGTGAATAAAAAAAAAAAATTGGTCTAGCTTTAATAAGGCTAACAAACGATTGAGTCAATTTAAATTTATTAAATACCCAAAATAATCTTAATTCTTCATGGCATATGGATGGGGAATGACGACAGTGGCGATTTCTTCACTTAGTGTCCTCACTTTCTCTCAATAGGCTATCAAATACGTTAACTTGACGAGGGGGCTGCATGGGTCCCAGACAGAAAGATTAGCAGCTTTAAAGTGGCGAGTCAACGATTTGTGTGATTATTGGAAGGACCATTTGGGAGTCACTCTATTCTTCCAGAGCTCATAATGGCTAATGCACCTAAAACCTGATATAAATGTTCTAAATTTATAAAAAGGCAGAGATTCGGCAAAACCCCTCAAAATAAAGCTCATTATCCAAACAACCAGCTAGGTACATGGATAACAAGTTTCATCTATGTATATATTCAACATGTTTGAAGCACTCACTAACAGAAATATTGTATTTATATGAAGTAATTGTAAGTATAAGTTTTTTCATGTATTATATAAACTATTTTACTTTATACATATAATTAGTTTCTCAAACGTACATAATTTGTAATTACCATGAATAACGATAATAAAAAACACATTTTGTACAAATATGCAATCCCTCTCCAACTAATGAGCCTTTTCAAGTCCCTCCATTTGGGACTTCGTTTTTTTTGTCTATAATAATAATAAAATACCGCATAAATACTCTCGGTTTTCATTTGAAAACTACTTCAACCTTTATATCTTTCATGAAGAGGATTTCAGAGTTTCTCTACATCCATGATGACGTCATACTCTGAAACTAATATTTGTTTTTCTTATCAGGGATTTTTAAGTTGGAGATAATTCAAATAGAGCCCGTAAATTTTTTATTTAACGGAATTATATAACTGTTTTTATTAGCCATAGTTATTTAATGTAAACAAATATGCTTGTAGGTAAAAGCATTAAGCAGATAGAACTTTGGAGATAGCATCATACAAAGTGTTTATACGTCCACAGTATATACTGATCAAACTTCTATTATTATAAATGACTAATACAACATTTAATAGGATGAATTTTGAGGGACACTGTCGTTGGAAGGAATGAATAAATACACATTAATTATCATTTAGTTTTTAATGACAACTATAAACAAAACTGATTAATCTCCTCGGTGCAAGGGCTCCTCTAGCATGCAGGGTCAAATGAAGATGCATTCCAGCAGGGATACGAAAATACGTGGTCCAAGCATAGAAACTCTTAGATTTGCAACAACATAGTCAACAAACAAGGCGGTTTTCTTTAAAAAGTTATATACAAAACACGATGTCACATAAATAATTATTTTTAAGAGTTGATACAGCTTTGCAGGCTTTTAGTTTTATTATTGTTATCTTTTAATAATGAATTTAACTGTTTCCCTATCAATCTTTTAATACCCACCCTCATTTGTATTATACTTTTTAACATATCACAAGTCATTGTAATTGGATATTTGAAAAATTGTATTGAAGTATATATTGAATATAAAAAAAACTGATGATATATTTATATAATATTTTTTTAAATTATAAAACATTTTGCACAATATACACATAAACTATCAAAAGACGGTAAAATGGTTTATATTGCACATTATATATATATATTATATATTATACATATAACACATATATATGCATATATATGTATATTTGTATATATATATATACACACACACACACAGATATATATATATATATATATATAAATTAGAAACTTTTAGTAGCTCTTGTGTCGTCCAATTAAACGTCGAAGGAATTTCATATAACAATCGGGGTAAAACTTTATCAAGACACTGGCGTACATCCACTAGGTCTCCGATTATCAAAAAAATATAATTGAAAGACCAGATTATCGAGTACATTAAAGTACTTATTAAATTGATATGATTTAGTATACCAAAATATTAAAGCTGGTGTACCAAGCTTCATTTGATATGTTTGGTGCTCTAAAAATCGATATACTTTAAGAGAAATAAGCAA
Organism: Caligus rogercresseyi; assembly: GCA_013387185.1. Lineage (NCBI taxonomy): Eukaryota > Metazoa > Arthropoda > Copepoda > Siphonostomatoida > Caligidae > Caligus > Caligus rogercresseyi. Next base: position 20,666,359 of record CP045895.1, read on the forward strand.
ATACATTTTTGCTCGTACTCTCCCAAAAAAATTGATCCTTTGATATGAGAATATACAATTACCACTTGGTAACGACGTTAGTGTTACCTGGATAGAAGAGAAGAAAAAAAGAAGGGAAAGAAGTGAGGCAAAATACTCTCTCCCTTCTTTTTTTCTTTATCTTTCTATCCAGCTAACAGTAACAGCAGTTACCAAGTGGTAATTGTATATTCTCATAATCAAAAGATCAATTTTTTGGGAGTACGTGCAAAGATGTATTTGCTTATATCTCTTAAGTATAGCGATTTTTAGAACACCAAACATACAAATGAAAGCTTGGTACACCAGCTTAATATTTTGTATACTAAATCATGTCAATTCAATAACTAGAGAGTTATATGTACATAAAAAACATATCTCGCGTACAAAATGACGCATATAATGGATTATAAATGTGTCAGAGACAAAGTAAATTTTGAGAGGATACCTTGACGCAAATCTAAGAAACACATTTTTTTTTTTCATAATCAATTTCTTATAGGTCAATACAGGCTCTGAATCATATGATGTAAAGTCAGATTGTACTGAATTCTGAATTGATAGAATGCAACCAAGGTCATTTTTGGATTTATCATTCAAAGTTTTACTAAACTTAAAATTACTTTTTACTCTGAAGCGAACAAGTCATCTTCTATAGGCGAGTGAAGTTAATTGATACAAAAAAGCTATGAAATATGCTATCATTACACACTCCATTTTTTCTTTGTTTTTACTGAAAACTTTGTTTTATTAAAAAACATCAAATATACGTCTGGTAGTAAATTATATTTCCTTTAAATTAATAATTATTATTGAAGTCTGTAACGTCCACCATTTTGAAGAAATCTGCGGAAACGTATATTTTTACTAAATTTTTAAAACTTTGACCTCGTTGCGCGACCTCGTAATGTTGACCGATTTTGTTCAAACTTTGTATGTCGTCTTCTTTTATCACCAAGAAACAGAAAATCCACAATGTTGCTATCATTTCAAACATTTGAAAAATAAGAACAGCCCTAATATATATATATATATATATATAAATATATATATATATATATATATATATATATATATATATATATATAATATATATATATATATATATATATATATATATATATATATATATATATATATATATATTAGAGTGTGTCTTAGAATTTAGTTTTGCTCCGATCCAAAATCCGATCCTATCATGAGTTGTGGTTTTATAAGAACAAGAATGCCTGCATTATTTTTTTCATCCATCAAAAATTCGTATGGCTACTTCCGGTCCACTTCCGGTTACTTATAAAACTCCTCCAAAATGAGTTTTCATGCAAAGAAAAAAAATTCGTGATCTAATATGGGTATAAGAATACTTTTTTTATGTTATTAAAAAATCGATTTGCTTTATAAAAAATGGTGTTTTTGCAACATGGTTGTTGACCGTAGTAAAGAAATTCGTACATATAGCGTAAGGTAATAAGAATCGATTATTTTCCTTTTGTTTATTCTTTTTTTAAATATGAGTATTAAAAAAATTGCTCGTTAAACATAAATTGGCATTTTTCTATACATATTACTATATTATTTTAACTTTTTTACAAATTATACAGGTAAATATTTTTAATTTATAAAATAATAAAGAAAAAGGCGGCAAGAATAACATTTATCATTATTTATCATTTTCGAAAGCAATAAAATCTGACTTTTGGAAATCCTTTGAAATTTTCGATCTTAAATGATGAATTATCACTAACCTTTGGTGTCTTGTTCTATCGTCAGGTGTTTTTTGGCTTCTTTAGTTGTTGATGCGACAAACCTTTCCAAATTTTGTGAGTGACACGGGATGTCAGGTATATCCAAAAGTTCTCCTTCAATACACTTAAGAATTTTTCATGTTTTATATTAAAAGTTAAAGGAGGCTCAGTCAAAAAGCTATTTGGAATAGTTGATAAGTCAACTAGCTCTAAATAACTTTTTGCATTAAAATTTAAGTACTTGGTTGGTGAAGTATTGATTAACGGATCCAATCTTTCTTTTTTCTCTGTCTTTAATGATTACATATATCGACTGCTGTTCTTCTAGAGTTTTTGTCTGGATCAAATAAAGCTCCTAATATAATTACTTCTGGGTGTGCAGAGAAGGAATTAATTTTGAATGAAATTAATGCAAAGAGTTCACTTGCAATATGTTCTGCTTTTCCAGAAATTGGGGAAAAAGTACTGAGATATTTACATTCAGGTTCTACAATTACTGTTATGTGCTCTTCCATCATTTCAGATTTTTGACAACCGGGCATGGACTTTGTAAGATCTTTGCGGCCATCAAACTTAATGCAAATAAATTCTTTACTTTCTTCCACAATTCAATCAATTCTATTAAGGTATTCCCGTACTTGTTTGCTCACTTTAGATGTTGAAAGTAAATTATGGGGAGCAGCTAACTTTAAATCCCTTAGTAGAGCATTTCCATATGCTGCAGCAGAACGAACTGAAAGACTATATCTTATTAAAATTTGGCTAGATTCTAGAAGTTAAATCTTGTTCCTTTGTACCACTGGTTGGCATATTTCACTATTATGTGTATCACTATCATCCAAATTGTTTCCATGATCATCAAAAATATAATTTGTTGTCTATATTCCTCGTCTTCTTTGTTCAAAGTTGCAATTCTTCCTTTTTCTCTCTCTGTTTGTCGTGCCAATTGGTCCATCCTTTTTTGCCTTCGAACAAATTTCATATAATTATCTTTATAAGACTCACTTGTTGCCCTGTCAATAGATTATGCGATTACGAGTTTCCTATAGAAATATTCATCCTTGTAGAAGTGAAATTCCATCTTTGGTATTTTTTTGAAAGAGTCATATGTGCAATTTTTCTCGGTATAATAACTAATTTTCTTATTCTTATAACAAGGGCATAGAGCAATGTCAAAAAGAACCGACATTTTTTCCAAAAGTTCGCCCACAACTTTATCACTTGATCTTATTTGTATGGTCCTTCATGGCCAATAAGAATCTGTCAATTTTTGTGACAAATATTTTATGTCGTAAGAAGGAATGCTAGCCATTTCCCAAATGTTTTTGACTTTCATAAATATTGTTTTGACGATTTGAAGATGCTTTTTTCTCGAAAGTTTTGCTCGATTTGGATGTTGATATTTAATGTAGAGGTAATATCTTATTAAGTCTAGCTCACTTGGGAGAGTATTCAAAGGGATGTCGCAGGCACTTCCGAATAAAAAGTGTTCTGAATTGGTCCTTGTTCCTGACGCCATGTTGAAGATAACTATTTGCTTTATATGGATAATTTTAAAACTAGTAGAATAGCTTTATAAAACAAAGATTATTTTTGTAACTGCCCAATGCGTAGTTAAGTCATTTTTCCTTCGAAGAACGTCGTAATTAATAACTACGAAAAGGAAAATATTTTATATCAATTTAAAATGCGCTTCATATTACCTTACGCTATATGTACGAATTTCTTTACTACGGTCAACAACCATGTTGCAAAACACCATTTTTTATAAAACAAATCGATTTTTTTAACAACATAAAAAAGTATTTTTATACCCATATTAGATCACGAATTTTTTTTCTTTTGCATGAAAACTCATTTTTGGAGGAGTTTTATAAGTAACCGGAAGTGTTGACCGGAAGTAGCCATACGAATTTTTGATGGATGAAAAAAATAATGCAGGCAATTCTTGTTCTTATAAAACCACAACTCATGATAGGATCGGATTTTGGATCGGAGCAAAACAAAATTCTAAGACACACTCTAATATATATATATATATACAGGGTGGTAAGATCAAATATAGGTATATAAATATACAGGGTGAAAAGATCAAATCCGGCGTTTTTTTTTCTCTCAACTTAAAATACACATTAAATCGTTAATTTCTGTTCAATATTATTTATTAGACATTAAATGCTCGTACAGATGTGTAGATTCTGCTTATTTAATCCAACCGCCTTCTGCGTCGATGACGCGCTGGATCCTGGCGCGGAAGGAGGAGCAGGCCTTGGCCACCATGGCCCTGTCCAACTTCCTGGCTTGCTTCATTATGGAGTTGATCATTTTTTTAAATCATTTCTTCATGTATGAATGAATAATTAATAATTTAATAAATTAAAGCTTTTTAAATTGTCATTATTATATATATTTAAAAGAACATGGCTATAAAGGAACATCTAGACACAAATAGAATACGGATCGAAATAATGCGTTGCTTCAAACATTATTTCATATTTCATGCCTGCTTGGCAACCATAGGGCTAATCCCTAATCTCTCCGCCATTTTCCTATAAGACACAATGTGATTTCCGTGTAAAGGATCCACCAGCCTCGTCCACTTTTTGTCGATGGGCTCTTTCGGGATCCCCAGGTACGAGAACGGGCTTGAGTCCTCTACAGGACTGGAGTTCCGAAGGACATCCATGAGATCTTGAAGACGGTCGGAAAATCCCTCACCAAAGGATTCAGGATTGATTGCAATGAAGCACTGCCCCAGATTTGCTATTCCGGGAGTCTCTAAAAATGGAGTGGAGAATATATAAATTATTTAATTATAAAAATGTTTATTTCATAAAAAATATTACTGCTATAGCGTCAAATAAGTATTAAGGTTTGTGATTTGGTTATGTCATACTTTATTGAAAAATATATTTCAACTATTGACAGTTATATTTTATATTAATATATAATCAAAAGAAAAAATATTGGATTTGATTTAAAAAGTTATTATAAAAAATGTTAAAAAATGCTTTGAGTTATAAATATTCATGTTAACATGAATAGTTAACATAAGCTTTACGGTTGAGGATTCGAATATACCAACCTTTATTTTATAATAAGAACGTATTTTAACTATTTTTGATTACATTTTATGTCTAATAGTTTAATTGAAGTCTGTAAATAGCTTAAATCTTAAAGAAAAAAATGTATTCGATTAAAAAGAAAAGATTGAGGGGATTTTATTACATATGAAGGTCATTGGATTTTTATTATTGCTTGTTACAAAAATAGTTACAAAAATAAATTTACCCAAGATCAATTATTTTCCATGGACGCAACTTTTTAAGGAGCTTAATCGTTTGATATCTTAAGCTTCGGTTCCTATGATAGGTTAGTATTTTTCCTAGTAAGAATAGGAATTTATAAGGCAACACTTCATATTTGTATGTGCTTTTATCATAACTTTATGGATTTTAATAGAGTCCAAGTAAATGAATCCTGCATGAATAATATTTCATCATGCCACATTTTCAAGTGCTTAATTGGGTTAAAACCTTCATATTTTAGGATATTTTCAGGTAATGTAAGCTTTCACAAGATTTTTTTTGCCTATATGGTTCTATAGAATTGCATCCGACAGGATATGAATAAGTATTATAGCATTATAATGAGTCACTCGAACCTAGGATCATATCAATGAGGTAGACCAAAAATGACCATCCCCTCTCGGGATTCGAACCTGCGCCCCCAACAATGAGGGTTGAACACGCCTTAATGCACACGGCCATCGGGCTCCCTTTCACAAGATTAATTATTACTTTCGTCCCCATTAAGCCATATACTTTTTTTCTCGTATATTACCTCTATTCATCCATTGTCTAATGTTAGGTCCGTATGCAGCCTCACCCAAGAGTCCACAGAAGACCTCTACCATCATTGCAAGGCCATATCCCTTGTAGCCAGAGTTAATTTCAGATCCTCCTAGTGGCATGAGGCCCCGTCCTCGATGAAAAGCCTCTTCTGCATCCTAGATAGAAAATGACAACTTTAAAGAATGCATACGGCTTCACGGGGATCAGATAAAAAATGCGACCTTGAATAATGCCCCTTGATATCAAAGATGGTATCAATTTGAAAGTGATCAATGATCAGAAATGGAGTGCAATATAGTAATATATTAATCGGAGTAATTTAAAATTATTACGGTATAATGGGTAAAGGTGCTAATGAAGAGGGATTATTCAATCTCATTGGTCACTTTCAAACATTGGTATAATAGGATTTATTCTCATATTATAACGCGTACAATTATTGCCTTAGTTAATCGTATGCCATAAAATAATTTAATTTTTAGGGGATTTAACTTCTTGTGTAAAACCCTTTTATCCAAACATTAATAACTCATTCTCGTGTTTGATCTTTGAAAGTCCCTTTGAAAGGTAATTGTAGTATTATTATACTATATGTCTATTCCACGAATTTGCGCGCTCATTTAGTTAACTTTTGTTGTAAATGTAGGGATAAGACCTGAGATTATAAAGGTTTGCGATTATTAGTATTCCAGACTCGTTGCCATTTAGTAGAGAGGTAGGAACAAATTAGAGGATTCGAGAGGAATCGTTTGATCAGTTAATAGCTATATTACGAAAAGTATGAATAACATAGTATACAAGAAAAGGAAACACGGAGAGCAATAGGTGGGCGCAGTAACAGGTCAGCTGACCGGCCTATGATGTCAGTTAAGTATGGAGGTGTTTGGTGTGACGTCATATACACAATAGCGTTGTATATCCGTAATCTGTAATAATGACAGTATAATTTGGGACATCAAACTAAGAAAAACTAATTGCAAGCTATTAGATTTCCAAGTTAACTAAATGAGCGTGCAATATCGCAAAATTTATAGAGACATAGTAGTATTTACTTAGGTGTCATGCCACATTAATCTTTATAAAAACTTATTGAAAAACTAGAACTAAAATAAAAAAATTATATATTATTTTTTCTTTTGACAATTTATTATTTGTAGGGTAGGATTTGCATGCAATTCTACATTCAAAATAAGAAATTCATTTGTGTGCTTTTTGAATCCATTTAATTTTGAGTTATTTGGCTGTTTTCCTGCAATCATCTTATATTGCACAGGCCCAGCAGCAGGCCCAGGCTTTTGGGGGGGAGCCTTCAGTTGTTATGGGGGGCACAGTTGGCACATTCATAAGAAAATCGGGTCCACGTCACTCAGTGGGTAGGCAGGCCTACGTCACTCGGTGGGCGGGCCTGCCCCCCTCAGGCCCGCCCATCCCGCCGGGCCTGTATTACATGAGGAGGGCACTGAATATTGAACTTACGAGAGTGGGACGTCCGTCCTGTCCAAGCGCCCAGGAAGTTGAGGGAAGCTTCTCATCCTTTCTCATTTGCATTTCAATTTCCCAACGGCAACCCCCGTGGTGGCCATGTCTAGCGTAAAGGAATCCCCATTCAGTCCAGGTGCGCATATCTATGGATTATATTAATTTGTATTAAGGATGTGTATAAGAAAAATGTAAGATATTTATTTTATAATGTTCTTGGTTCATTGGGTTCTGCAGTTCAGAATTACATATAATTCATTAAAGACCCAAGCTAACTCCACAAAGGGCTTGGGTTTAAGTAGACATGATTATTTTTATGTTATTTTTTATATGTTAAATATTATTCATTCATTTTTTCTCAATTCAATTTCTTTGTTCTACATTTTTTATGCTAGGAATTAAAACAGCCAACCAAACAATATTTATTTTTAAAATTTGTCTCCGAACAAAAGAAAAACAAGGTGAATAATAACACAATAGTCTCTTTTCACTTAAATAAATCTATGGACATTTGAAAGTGCAAAACTAGTAGTTAACAAGTTGAGATTCGTCATTTGGCTTTCGTAACCCTTTAAAAAACCTTTTAAATGACAAGTTAGAATAGATATCTCTCTCAATATCATGCAGTTCAGCTAAATAACAAAATGATTATTAACATTTATTTCCCAATCAAAGACACAAGCCGAATAATAACTCACTTGGCCACTTGGCTAAATCAAAGATATTTTAAAATAAATAAAAACTTGTCAAGTTGTAATTCATATATCTCCCTAAATATTTTAAAAAAGCTGCAAAAGGATTAAATATGGTCAACATTTTCTTTAATATATACATATAAAAATAGCCAAATCATACATTATTTTTAGCTAATAATTGCTCAAAAAGAAGATACGTAGTTAATAATGGTAAATCTTCTGCAGCACATAAATTTTATTTAGTATCTGACTAACTTTGCGGCATCGAAGATGGTTTAAAAACGTGTGCCATATTAAATCTGGGCGACGGCCGTTTTATTTGATGCCGACGAATACACGAAAGTGTAAAAAAATCAAGTTAAATTATATATTTTTCTATTTTTGCAATGAGTGGTCTTTCAAAAAACTTACGCAAATTGGATTGGTGCCAAAGGCTCTATCCTTTGACCTTGTGGGTGTTAAGAAGGGTGAGGTATTTGTAAATGCTAGGCCGATAAGGCCTTGACTAACGGCTTGCTCCGCGTACCACTGACAAATCCCAAAGTGATTGGATCCCTTGGCGCTGACAAATCCAATTCCGGATTCCTTTGCCTTCTCAATAGCGAGTTTCATGGAAAAATCACCTAAAAAAGGAAGTTTTGCTTATTTGTTGGTTTTATAAGAAAGAAAAGTTGTCAAACTTAATTGTTGACAAATTTATATAAACTTGACTCTCAAGTTATTATTTATTTTCAAGGATACTCGTATTGACAGTTTTAATGAATGTTGAGTCAAGCCTATGTTAGGAGTCCCCTGTCACTAGCGGTCACTCGCCCATAGCGGCCATCCAAATTTGTCCCTCAGAAGAGAAAATGATACAAAAACTTTCTATGACTAGCGGCCGCTTGTCTACAGCGGTCACTTTTTGAGATCCTTTAATTGCTGCTATAGATAGGTTTGAGTGCAAAAACCTTTTACATGTCTTTGTTATTATTATAGACTATAAAAGGGAATGCAAATATATAACTTAGCTTTGGTGCTTACAGATTCTATGACTGTTTTTGGCCGTGAAAAAGAGAGAGGGGTAAAGAGAGGGATGGAAGGAAAGAGAAAGGGAGAGAGAGAGAAAGAGGAGGAGAGAGAGAGAAAGAGGAGGGAAGAGAAACTTCTCTCTCTCTCCCTCTCTCTTTCCTTCTATCCCTCTCTTTACCCCTTTCTCTTTTTCACGTCATAGAATCTGCAAGCATCAAGGCTAAGCTCCAGATTTCCATTCCTAATAATAAATAATCTTGATATTATTAAATATAACATGTAGGCCCAAAAGGAATAAATCATTTAATGTTAATGGCAGATCTATTTAAAAGGAACACAGAAATAAGAAAGGGCCCAAAGACAATCATTGTCAGAACCTTTCGACTATTTTCAATATATATTGAGCATTTATATTTACAATTATGCAAATGACAAGACAACTAAAGGGATTTTTCAATATGGACGCTCACATTTTACTTGGCTAGGTTTCGAGAACGACGCCATATTTGATTTTTTTTCTCCAAAAGGCAAGCTTTATTCATACTTTCATGCAGAGTCATAGGGACTAAGAAACACATTTAAAAGAACATTTAAAACAAATACAATTATAGGCACACGATATGATAGTTTTTAAAAATGTGAATATTATCACGATTGAATGAAGAACGTTTAGCTTTGCAGGGCGAGGCGTCGAAACTACTGCTGCAGACCCATGGGATTGGTGGGTGGTGCAGAGGACCTGCTCGTTGATGATGATCTCGTGAGAGGTGCTACAGTGTTACTTGGTTTCCAATATGTTTATTAAAATTGTTTTTTTTTTTTTTTTTTGCCTATATGGTTCGATAGAATTGCATCCGATTGGATATAAATAAGCATTATAGCATTATAATTAGTCTATCGAACATAGGATCTTATTAATGAGGTAGACCAAAAATGACCATCCCCTCTCGGGATTCGAACCTGCGCCCCCAACATTGAGAGTTGAACACGCCTTAACACGCACGGCTATCGAGCTCCCAAATTGATTTCTACAATTTGAATAATTTCTTTGTAGATCCCGTTTAATTTTGTACATTTCCATAAAATGTGATCAGTCGTTTCCTTTGAATGATGACAGAATAGACACATTTCGCGCGCGTCTTTGAAATATTTTGATTTCCAGACCCTCCAGAGTTCCCGTTAAAATTCGATACTTACACCATGGCTCATTAGATGTTAAGAACTTGTTGTAAATACTGCTTATGCTTATATGGGGAGGCATATAAATATTTCGTCGCTGCAAAAATGCAATAAATGGAGTGAAAGTACGAAAGCGCATGCATTTTTTAAGGAACGATGTTGTCATGTAGTATACTCTCAGTCGAAAAGGCAGAAGGGGCGGTCAATGAATAATATATGCCGAATCTAGCAGAGTCAAATGTCTCAGCCAGATTATTTATTTTAACAATTACTCATTGTTACATCAGCAGCTATATCTGCGTTACGTGTTGCAATTGTAAAATCGTAAATCCCACTACAAAGATAATTAAATGAGAAGACGTCATAATTGTTATTGTTTCTTTAACAGCTGTATTCAGAAATAATTGTAGTTTCATCATGGCGTCGACCACACCGCTGATTTTAACTATTTCCATAAATCCCTTTATTTATTATTTCAAAACTTGGTAACCCAATCATCTCATCATATCATTAAACTTGTTTGACGAGACATTATGAACTTAAATATGTTATTACCCATTGGTAAAAAATAATCTATATTATTGTGTCAAGATTGGCAATGTATAACTAAGTATAATCTTTTTTAGAAGTTAATCTGAACCAAAGATTATTGAAAGTCAAGATATGTCCCTATTGTCAAGAGAGCTGACCTTTTGATTGCCGGTAATTATTAATGACGTCACACCGGCCAGCGGGAACATCATCACAATATATGACTACAATACACTTTTGATTCGTCACAAATAGTACTAAGACTATTGATGTTTCAAAATGAATGAAAACAGGAAAAAAATAAACGTAGCCGATATACTTTGAGCTGACCAAAGTTATTGGGGATGACAACTTATTGTCTGGTTTGCTTAAATTTCTTACCCACAACAACTCCCAGCCCATTTTCTCCATCCACCCAGGCCGTTGAAGAACTCTCCTTCAGTATCCTTGGTTTCCCATGAGGATGAATCAGTCCAAGAAGAATGTCATCCACGTACATCTCCAAACGATTCAGTCCGTGTGAGAAATGCCCTCGGTAATCAGCCTCAACAAGGACATCTGCGAGAAGCCTCGAAGGCCTCTCTGAAGCCCCGGATTTTAACATGGAATCGATCATGTATCTACGAACTTCTTCCTGATAAAAAATGAAATTGTTTATTATATAAAGTAATGATATGTAATAAATTAGATTCAAACAATCTTGTATTATTTTAATATATGTTGATATTCTGGATTCCAAAGGAAAAATTGGCTAAACCCGAAGCTTGAATAATAAAAGACGGCCAATGGTCAGAATTGTGATACTTGAATTTTATTGTTATGGAGAATTTCAGTAATCCAAAAATTTAAAAAAGAGCATTCTAAAAAGGTAGTAGGATTCATGTATTCTTACAGTAACCTCTAGATTCCTGGCTGACTGCATATTCCAATGGTTTACAAATCATAATTGTACATAATTGCTCAGGAATAATTAATGATTAATAAAAACTGTGCAGAAAAAATATCCAGTATATATATATATATATATATATATATATATATATATATATATATATATATATATATATATATATATATATATATATATATATATATATATAGGGTGCGGCAGCATAACTCCTTTTATCAGAAGGCAATAAAACAAGATGTATATCTCAGAAAGGTTTTAATTTTGTTTATGATTTTAGTACATATTTAAAGTTTTGTTTCACATAGTTTTGAAAATCATATCAGATAAGTGACGTCCCCCATTGTCCATACACTGTATATACCGATTTCGGGTGTTTGCCATGACCCTCATCAGCATATCAGCGGGTATATTGACAATTCTTCTGTGATGTTGGCCTTCAAGTCTGGTAGGCTTCTCGGGCGGTTGACATAAACATGGGATTTCAAATATCCCCACAAATAAAAATCACAAGGGGACAAATCGGGGGAACGGGCTGGCCACTCCAAATCGCAGGTATGTATGGTGCGTATATACAGTATATACAGGTATATCCAATGTAGGACAATGGGGGACGTCACCTATCTGATATGATTTTCAAAACTATGTGAAACAAAGCTTTAAAGATGTACTAAAATCATGAGACAAAATTAAAGCCGTTTGATTTATACATCTTGTTTATTGCCTTCTGAAAAAGGAAGTTATGTTGCTGCACCCTGTACACCCACACACACACACACATATATATATATATATATATATATATATATATATATATATATATATATATATATATATAATATATATATATTATATATATATATGGTGCAGAAGAAATAAAGATCCTGTAGAGTCGTTGACTCTCCTTGTAGAGATCACGATCTTATCCTCTCTAGGAGGGACTACGATCGCAATTTATATCAGAGAATCAACGACTCGGCTAGAAGTGATCTGGAGTATATCTCTTAAAGCTGAAATTTGGACGATGTGAGGATTTTATTCAAACCTTTTAATTATGTCCCATTTCTTCTCAGATGAGTATAAATTATTATTAATATATAATACATTGATACAATGTAAGTAAAACATTGCGTCACATTTGCTTCCTTGAACACACAAATGGAATCATTTCACCAAAATATAAAATATAAAATGTAATTGAAATAAACAATTTGCATAACATCGTAAACATATTATATAAATATTTAAGTCGCCATCTCTCCTAGAAGAGATAAGGATCGTAATCTCTACCAGGAGAGTCAAAGGAGAGCAATATGAAGTCATCAACTGATGAAACAAAGAAAAAAAGAAATCTAGAAATGATTCAGAATAATATTCTTCAATATAAAATGACCGACTGTTTCCCACCCTCGTTATCAATGATTTAAGAGGCAATATGGGTATTTCAAAGATATTGTCTTTGAACATAAGAGGAGGAAAAGATAGAAGAGCCCGGCACGCTCTTATGAAACACCTCCTGTCTTTTAGTCCCGATGTTTTGTGCTTACAGGATATTAAAACGGAGGTTTCCACAACGTGTTTGAAAAATTGCAAATTTTGTCAGCCTCCAATGTTTTATTCCTTTTTTACAGGTTCTGGTAAGAGAGGCGTTATGACTTTTACTTCAAAGAGAATTGATAAGCCGCTATTCACAAGCGAATATTCCAAGGAAGGAGACTGGCATAAGCTCATTCTAAATACTTCAGGTTTGCTTTTTCGCTTATCAACGCATATGGCCCTAACTTAAAGTCTGCACCATTTTTTGAAACTATCATCATCAGTCAGAAATTCCAGCACTTACCTTTGATGTTAATAGGGGATTTAAATGTCGATATTGATAAACCTCTAAATAAGTATCCCAATTCCGCTTTCCTCGGTAATCTTATTTCTCGACTCAATTTAGTTGACGCCACTAAAATGTTTAGTCCCGAAGATAACGTGTCTTGGAGCTGCGGAAGCAAATCTTCTAGAATCGACTTAGCTCTCGTAGCACCGCAATTTCTGCACCACATTAAAAATGCGCGTTATCGACCAGATCCTTCTACTGATCATAAGATTATCGATATGACGTTACGGTACAAACCAAAAAAGAAAAGTTTTAAGATTCCTAGATGGCTTTTGGGTGAGGAAAGTTTTAAAGAAAAATTGGCCTCGAATCTCATAAGAAGAACAAGTCGAATATCTTCTAGAGAAGCCTACCCATTATTTGTTAATGTAATAACAAATACTGTGAAGAGGTTTGTGAAAAACAGCAAGAAAAAAATGGCCAAATTCCAAGACGAAATTGAGGATGCCCTTACCGAATCGCCTCTTTTTACAAAAACAATTACTTCCGATTTGGTCCATGAATATAGAATTATGGACATTGCTGAAGCTGAAATGGGTAGGAAAGGGAGATGGAAATGAATCCATATCGTAGATATAAACTTCTTCCTCACAATAATAAATCTTCGGCTTCCACCATAACCTACATCGTCGATGGTAATCAAATATTAAAGAGACCTGAAGAAATCCTTGCATATTTCCACAAGAGGTTTTCTAAAATTTTAGGTGGAGAAAGAATAAACTTCCTCAAGAAAAAAACACATTCGTAATTCTTCTATCTACACAAAAGATAATATTTTAGATTATATCAAAAGTCTTATAAAGATAATAAAGCTTCCGGTCCTGACGGTATTTGTGGTCGAATCTTCTCTCTTGTTCCGGATGAAGTGGTTCCATATCTCTTGGCAATGGGCAAACACATAGAGAGAACTGGAAAAATGCCTTGTGCTCTTACTAAGGGTCGCATAGCCTTAATTCCAAAGAAAGGGGATGGGAGTGATTTTAACCATTGGAGGCCTATAACTATTTTAAATGATTTTTATAGAATTTTAGCAGGCGTTTTAACAAAGCAAATAGAACCCATTTTAAATCATAAAATTACAAATGAACAAAAGGGCTTTTAAAAAACCGCAAAATTACTGATATTTCTCGAAATATTATAACGGCGATCGAATCGGTAAAGAATCGTAAAAAGTTTGGGGCCCTTATAGCAATAGATTTTAATAAAGCGTTTGACTCCATTAGACACGACCATATTTTACAATCGGTTAAAAGGCTCCTTCCCAAGCGTTTCTTCAATCCCGTAAGAGCAATGTTGCTCAACGGCTCCTCCATAATCTCTTTAGATGGCATCAATAGTGCTCCCATTCTTCTCAAACGGAGTTGTAGGCAGGGCTGCCCAGTTGCTCCTCTTCTCTTTGTTGCTGCGTTAGATGAGTTGACGAAGACGTTGTCAAGGAAATACTTAGGGTTTGGTGTTTCCTTCAACAATGAAAAACATCTTATTGACTTATACGCCGACGACATTACCTTGATGATTGAGGCAAACTCGGACATACAACTTATTAAGAGGATAAATATAATTTTATCATATTTTGTTAAATTTGAACTCAAAACTGGCCTTGCTATAAATAAAAGCAAAACTGCTATACTTCCATTGGGATCTTGGAATCCGTGCAGCTCTTCTTTGCTCCAGAACTGCAGGGTTGTTGAGTCTGTTAATATTCTTGGCATTGAATGGATGAGAGACGGAGTCTCAAAAGTTAACTGGGTACGAATGAACACAAAGATATATGGTCAAATTAGACTATGGCGAAACTTATCTCTACAAAAAAGAGTCGACCTTTATAATTCTCGTGTGGTTCCATTCGTTTTGTATAGAGCCACATCCATCCCATCTCTTGCTGAATTAGCACTTAAAGAAGAAGATTGTTGGCTGGGGACTCTTTTTTACAAAACATATCTTCCCTCATTGAAGCGTCCCAAAACCTATGTAGGAGGTGGACTTTGTCTTCTTATTGAAATTTTGCCAAAATATTATCTAAGAATCGTGCAGAAATGGGTGTATTTTATAACAGGGACTGGAGAAAATATTTTACGTCTTCGCAATTTTACAATTGGTTATACATGGGTACTCTTTTAACTAATCAGGACTTGGAAAACTTTTCGCCATTTTTAGCTTCAATTCAGAGAATTTTATGGAAGTTGGAACCCTCAGTTCAATCGGACACGACAATAGATATTTTATACCAAAATAAAGACAAAAAACCTTTTATAAAAAGATTTGGTGATCCTGTCATTTTAGAGCGAACCGCCTTAACACAAGCTATTTTTACTGCCCACGATTTGGTTGTGAATTCAAGTTTTAACGTGGCAAGGTTCAAGTTTCCTCTTAAACGTTCACTTAGTTTTTATGTGCCCTTCCAAGCCATGGTTTTTAAAATTTGAATGTGGTAGGAAGAGTTATGATGGAGCGAGATCTATATCAGAGTCCTACTTAAGTTTGCTTAACCTTCCCTCTTCATGGAGTAAAATAATTTTACAATCAACTAATGGGATTGCTGATGGTTCTAAATTTACAGCTCAATTACAAATTTCAGGAATGCTCATTAAATTTTAGAATCCTTGTATGAATTGTGGATTTTTATTAAATAATATCTTACATGCATTTGCCGATTGTCCCATTCTTCAAATAATTAAAAGATTTTTAAAACTGAACATGTGTCAAAACGGCGATATATCTCCGAATATTTTAAAAGCTCTCATTCTCTTTGGAAATAATAATTTTTTTTTAAATACCCCCCCTAGTCACAAAGCAATTCAATGTACATTACAAAATATAAAATCTTTCTTAGCACTAAAATAACGACAAATGCCTATGTAGTCGAAGAAGACCTAAGGCCCATCATGATTGGTGCTTCAGCTCGCTACGCTGCTCTCTCAATCAAAATCCCGGATGTAGGAGCGCCAACGTGGAAGTGGGCTGGCGATATAATTAAATATGTCCCTGAAAGATCAAAGCTCTACATCAGCACCATCAAAAGGATTTTAAGAAGACATCGTGCTTTTTAAAACCAAACCAATAAATGATTTGTCCTTTTATATAAGGTTATTCTTCAGGGCAGTAAATATGAACTACAATGTTCATTTATTATTTTTTTTCGCAACTGCCCTGAATAGTTTTACTCTGTTTCTGTATATAATTTTAGTGTATTTTATTTTACACTGTATAAAATTTTGCAGTCAACCGAATAAAATGTTTTTAACCGAAAAAAAAAATGAAAGAATACCTTAATCCCTTGATCTGTCAAAGTTTCAATAACAATCCTTGAGTAGATAAAAGAGAAGAAAATAAAAAACTACTGACTCAACGTAATGACCAGGGCTGTTTGAATTTGGAACCAAAAAAAATGCCCTATATACCCAGAAATATGCGGAAAAAAATGCTAAAAGGTTAAATAAGCAAAAAAGCCTTATTATGCGTAAAAATAATGTATATT
Source organism: Caligus rogercresseyi (assembly GCA_013387185.1). Lineage (NCBI taxonomy): Eukaryota > Metazoa > Arthropoda > Copepoda > Siphonostomatoida > Caligidae > Caligus > Caligus rogercresseyi. Next base: position 20,683,141 of record CP045895.1, read on the forward strand.
CTAAATATATAAACATTTATATGTAATCATTCTTCCACTGAAGAATGAGCATATCTTTTTACTTGCCTCTCTTTCAGACAGGTTCGCTGGTCTGACAAAAGAGACTTTAGTTGGAGAAGGCCCCTTTCGCAGTCCACAGAGGTAATTGGAGCGCACGAGAAGAGGAACGGCAATTTGGAATCATCTTTGAGCTCCAATGTCTCTCTCTTCAGAATTATGGAGTAGAATTAATTTTTTCGAAGTCTGGGGTCCTTCTCAGGACACTGTTCAACTTGCTGGCAAAGGGCTAAACGGTCAGCTGCATCTGCACCCTCTCAAGGATTCCGTTGCTCTCCGTCATGGAAGACCTCTTATAGACCTGAAATGGCGCGTACCAGTTGAGTAAAGTTTCCCTTGATGATGCCAGCTGACCATCAGATTTGGGTCCTTGAACATTTTCTTGGCTTTGACGATTGCCACGCTGTCGTCATTGAGAGATTCTATAAAGTCTCTAATCCCCTTGAATGGTCACAGTAGTAGAATGCCGCTTCGAGCCAAGTTCCTCACCTGGTCAAGCAAGGCTCTGGGACAGGAGGAACTTGCCCAGAAGTGGCAAGGGCCTTCTTGCGTCAAAGTGCTTTGACAAACACCTTCTCAGAGATCATTTCATTCACTAGGGGAAATTAGTAACGATCCAATTCAGCCAACTGTTGAGAGCGTGACAGATGTCGGTGACATGCATCATGTTGGGTAAGAGTTTCTTCAAACCTCGCCCGGCCTTCAGACAGTAAGTTGCTCAATCAGTGATGATCAAGTGTAGACTGTTGTAGTCAAAATCTTCACCAAACACCTTGAAGAGTGCCCATGTCACGGCCTGTTGAATGTTTTTTGTGTTGGCAGCATGGATGTCAAGCAGGCCCAACAAGAAGGTCGATCCTTGAGCGTCCATCGAGAGGCCCAGAGAGGATTACAGTCATGGCTCTGCCACATCTGACAGTTGTCTCATCCACAAGAACAAACAAGATTTGATCCTGCGGCTGTTCCTTCACCTTTTCATATTGACTTTGCTTATATATGTATACATATAATTATATATATAAATAAATATATATATATCCTCAAAATTTGTTCAAAATATGCGATCAATATGTAGAACAAGGCCAAATATGCATTATATGCTTTAAAAGGTCGTTTATGCCCAGAAAATGTATTTACCAGATTCCTACAGCCCTGGTAACATAAACATTCAAGCTTTGTCTGAAAAATCGACATCGTCTGAATCAATTGTATTTATTATATAATTTCATTCTTCTATTATTAGCGAGTATACTAATATAATGAAAATTATATTTCATTGCTACCTGGCCTTGCAACCATTTAAATACATTATTTACTTCTTTAATTTGGTTGAATCTTGCAATTGATTGTTCGGTTATTATTGACGTCGATGGTAAGATCCCAGAGTGAGCATTGAGATCGATCTTATAAATTGCATATCATAAAAACACAATATAAATACCTTTGCATATTAATCTTATAAAAATATCATAATTCTATACAAACAAATTTAGACAGTAGTCTATATTTAAAAAATATAATTGCATGTTTTTTAATATTAATACAACCTCCTGTTGGTTTGAACAGGATTTTCGTCTAAGTCTCGCATAGGAATACATTTTCCCGCCGAAAAATATAATCTATATATTAATTCACCAATCTCTGTCCGTCTGTATGTCCGCACGCTATCTCCTCCCACATTTATGGTCAGATTTGAACCTTGAAGGTACCTATGGAATCCTTGGGCCAAGACGGACCCAATAAAACTATTTGCAAAGTGATGGGACCAGAAATGAAAAAAGACCTTGTCTGATTTGAACTACCTACTTTTCAAGGTAAAGAGAGGAAAAAAGAAAGGTGGAGGAGGTTAGAGAATTGAAAAGAAAAAAGCATCTCAATTGACTTAAAACATAATCTTTGTACAAAGTCAAACTTTTTATGAGGAATGTTTGTACAAAACAGAAAATTATTTTCACTTTCCCCTCTTATATTCTTTAAGGTCTGTTTCACTCACAAACTTGCTCCAAAACCTACCCATACCCAAAGGGCGAACAAATGGGCGCCGAAGGCGGCCAATATGCAAGTATTTATAATTGAACAATTAATAACCCAACAAGTTTTATATTTCTATTTTTGGTTCAAAATCTCAGTAACGTAATATTTATATCGTAAAACTCTAATAATTAATAAGTGTTCTCCTTCTTCAAATCTCAACACCGGCTGAGGCCAATTGAGCCAGTCTATAACTCAGACGATCTATATTAGTGATATAGCTACCCAGGCTCTCAAACATCCGTCGCCCATAAAAGAATGTATCTTCTCTATTATATTTTACAGCATTTTGTTTTGAATACAGTTATAGTTAGTTATAGTTCATAGTTAAATGTGAGCGTTTTGATGAGTCTTTAAAACTCAATAATTAGCTTGCGATATATATATATATATATATATATACCTATATATCTATCTAGGTATCTATTTATTTATCTATCAGGAAACGACCGGGTACCCGGCCCGGGTCCCGGCTGTTTTTTGAACGGCCTGGCCCGCCCCGGTGTAAAGAATCACCGGGCCTGGACTTTAAGTATTTTTAAAATCTTAAAATATTTAGAGAATGTTTTCAAAAAAAACGTCATCACTTTTTTTGGGAGAATTTCTTTTGTAAAAACGTCGTCACTTTCAGAAAGACGAAGGAACGAAAACATACTGAAGTCGCGGTGAAAAAAAGTGTCCCAGTCGTTTCCTGATATATAAATATATTTTATACATATATATATATATATACATATATATATATAGGTATATATATTGCTCAGATAAATTTTCTCTACAAGTAATTTCCGTAATACTAAAAAGTAAGAGTTTGACATGTATTTATGAAAACGAGTGAATCAAAACATTGAAGATTACTCACAAATTTAACTAGAGGCATATATACACTCAGAGAGTGCAAACCTCCGCCGTCATGAGCCTTCCGAGGCGGATTTTTCACGACTGGGGAGGCGTAGAGAGACGGGGGAGGGTTCCCCTAGACGGAAATTCCGAGAGGAAGACGCTCCCGGCAACCCATTTGACAGCAAAACGACATCTATTGGCAGAGTAGGCTAACTTGGCAATTTTAGTAGTATTTGCTCATTTGGCGCCTTAATTCTGCCCTCAGAGATGCCAAAATTTAATCACTTCTTCCTTTTCGCACTTCCAACAACTCCACAAATTTCATCCAAATCCGTTCATACTTTTTGAGTTATCCTGCTGACAAACAACAAACCACAACTAACAAACCAACAAACCAACAAACGCCAGTGAAAACAATACCTCCTTCGGCGGAGGTAATTACGAATTATGTTTTATGATTTGTAGTGTTTTTTTGTCAATTTATATTAATAAATGCAATAGAAAGATTTCATTGGCAGGATTCGACAATGATGTTATGGATGTCAGCTCATGAAGAAGAAACAATACATATTTTTAAGGATGAATTCCTTCTCAACAGCTGTGAGTGAAGTGTACTTTGTAGCAAAATACTAACTGTTTTTTATTATTCCCTTCTTCAATCACTGCTCAAAAATCACCACCATCTTTTCTTTTTCTTGAATGATGACCAAACAATTATTAAAAAACAAGGATAGTTATTAAATAAAGGATGATATATTAAATATATCATACTTTAATGACCATTTCTTGAAGATGATCAGTTGCTTTATAAAACTAATGTTAAATATTATCAAGAAGAGATTATTAGTATTTTAAGGATCTTCTCCATATTAGGAGAAATGGCCGAAGAAAATAAGGCCTAAGAAGAATGGACCAAGAAAGAATGAGCCGCGATAGAAAAGGAAAATGATGAAGCATGAAAAAAATGGTCCAAAATAAATCTTTGCCTTGTCAAATAACAACAAGAACAACGGTGAATTAGTTGCTCTATAATTCATAAAAGATAACTAGTTTTTCCATTATTTACTTAAGTTGTATTCCACTCAAATACGTTTCGAGCTTTATGCTATTATTTGTGTCAATTAATATATTCTCACTTTGGCAATAACTATATATATACAATGTATATATATATAGAGCACCTATAAGCACAGAAATGCTGAAGTTTCGACAGAAATAAAATGAAAGGATAACTAGAGGCATATATACACTCAGAGAGTGTGTACCTCCGCCGATCCCCACAACATTCTCATTCAAACATTCTCCCTTTCACACGCCCGATTTTCTGTCTCTAATCATTATTTCCTCTCTGTTAGCTCTTTTTGCATATTAAAAAAGCACTCAGAGACGGGAAGAGGAAGAAGTTTAAGCTACGTCACTGGTTAACATAGTCCTGAGCTGATATATGAACAATAATACGTCAATGAATATTTTTTAGCGTTTCATCTTGCCTACTCCCTGAATAGAGACCCCATTTCATTTAGTATTTTGCTCATTTTGCATATTAAAAAAGCACTTAGAGATGCCAAATTTAATCACTTGTTCCTTTTTGGCATTTCCAACAACTCCACAAAGTTTCATTTGAATCCATTCAGTACTTTTTGAGTTATCCTTCTGACAAAAACCCAACAAACCAACAAACGCCAGTGAAAACAATACCTCCTTCGGCGGAGGTAATGATGAATGCTTCCAAATCTTCACTTGGAGTCATGATTTAAAAGTCTAAGGGCTTTATATATATTTTTTTACAATCAAAGCAGCCAAGTATATTTAATAATATTTTTAAGAGATAAAAAATAATAAAAACTAGAGGCATGTATACACTCAGAGAGTGCAAACCTCCGCCGTCACGGGGTCCTTATGAGCCTTCCAGGCGGATTTTTCACGACTGGGGCGGCGTAGAGGGACGGGGGAGGGTTCCCCTCGACGGAAATTCCGAGAGGAAGACGCTCCCGGCACCCGATTTTACAACACAGCGACATCTATTGGCAGATTAGGCTAACTTGAAATATTTATTAGTATTTCGCTCATTTTGCATATTAATTCTGCACTAGAGATGCCAAAATTTAATCACTTGTTCCTTTTGGCATTTCCAACAACTCCACAAAATTTCATCCAAATTTGTTCCGTACTTTTTGAGTTATCTTGCTGACAATCAACCAACAAACCCAACGCCAGTGAAAATAATGCCTCCTTCGGCGGAGGTAATAACTTATTATTTGATCCTCTAGGTATAAAAAATGACAACTACAATTTCCCTCACCCTCTATATGTCTTTCTTAAGAACTCTATATATTTTTACACCTAGGGCAAGAAAGCACATAGTATATAAAAGAAAATGTAGTTACCAACTGCAATATAGTTTATTTGTGAGTTTGTAGAGCTCCAATCAAAACATTCTAGGAATATTAGTTTCTTACCTTAGGAATCAATCTTAGTTCCATAGGAATAGTACTAAGAGCTCTTCTCAGTATCCACTGGACATCTTCAAATCTTCTTAAGCTCACACCCAACAAATGCACACACAGCTTTAAACTATACCAAATAAAAATACATATAGGTAGGGGATTTGAAGAAAATAATAGATTGAGCGAGAGTGGGGAAGGAGGGATTTTGGGGGGGCCAGCCAATTGTTTTGGAGACATCTATGTTTTTTTTTATGACTACAAAATATGTGTTCTTCTTTATACGAAGGCATTTGCTATTACATAATCATATATATTGTTGAAGGTGCTGCAATCACGGTATCTCTAAACGGTGTTCAGAAGAAATGGACTGGGAAAATATGGACTAGGAAGAAATGGACCAGGAAGAATGGACCAAGGCAGAATAGGAAATGATGACTCATGGAAGAAATGGACCAATACGTAGGTAGCAAGTTTTTGAGTGGAATATATCTAAGTATTGTACAATACTATTTCTCATATAAACTGAGTAAATAATGACATAAAAGGATTTTATTTTTGCAATTTTAGATAAATACTCTCTTCTTTATGTCAATTGTATGTAGTTCTCAAATCTCCCAAATTATGGTATTTTGGTCCATTTCTTCCATAGTCATCATTTTCCTTTTCTACTTGGTCATTCCTTCTTGGTTCATTCTTTCCTGTCCATTTCTTCCTGTTCCATATTTTTGAACTATTAAAAGGGTGACGTATAATGTAAGAAATGGAAAAAAAAATGCTCCCTTTGGAAAAATGAAGCCCCCCCCCCCCCACCCCACTGGTTTTTCCCTGGCGCCAGGACTCTTTGAGAACAAATGATATCCATAGGGATAACAAAGAATAGTTCTCGTAAACTAACCAATAAAGTGAGAATCTCTTCATCGTACCTTTGACAAAACAAAATATACATTATTTTTTCTTAGTACTTGCTTTATTTATATATTATTTTAACATGCGATATGTTAGGTTTCAATTCGAAGATTTCGTAAATGATATAGATCGAGGCTTATGACAAGATACAAACTGTAGTTTTAGGGACGATATTCTTCTCTTTGAATTGCTGTTCAAACCTCAAGAGATGCCAGGGAAGTCATACTTTGTGGCATAACTCCAATTACTTTTAAGAAATGTGTATTTTCCCTCTCTTTTTTATTCAACTAATCACGTTCGAGAAAACCGTTGCCCGTTTGTTATCCTTTGATATTTAGCAACGGCGTTTTTAAATCAAGAAGCACTAATTAGAGAGGGTTATGAAGAAATATATTATTATCAGACCTGGGATTCGTACCTGCCAATTCGGTAGATTTTATTATATATCGACCGAATATCGATGGGTGCGGTAGATAAGAAAGAGAGAGAAATTTATTAATGTGTCTGCTCTGTGACTTCTTCATATGCATTTAGTATCGGGCAATTTATAACAAAACAATTAACTACATAATTTGTACTAAGTTTTTAGATTATTTGAATTTTGATACATATTGTTTTTATATAAATTATAAATGCACTCAGGTTTGGAAGGAAATGGAAGCAAGTGCAAACAAATTGTTTTCTTAAACTGTCTTTTGTTATACATTGTCCGATATTAAATGCACTTTCAGCTCCGGAGTTGTTTATTTTTTTTGCAAAGTTCAACTTCTTCACACAGGTAACAACGCTTCCAGTTCTAATACCGATTTACATTCGGTAGTCGCAGCTCTATTATTTGTTATGGCTTTTCTAAAATCACATTTTTTGTAAGGCATTAAACATTAAATATATTTGTATCTTTTTTGATATCCCATTGATTCGGTTTCATAATTATAATTACTTCACTTCCTTTACTTTTTTTGTGTAAATTAAAATAAAGAATGGCAAAAATAACACTTATCTATGAAACTGTTTTCTCTAACAACAAAAAATGGAAACCGGCTTCAAGTTGTTCTCAAGACATGATGATATCTGCGTATTAGCGACAAGTGATGTTACTAATATTTAATTTATGCGAAATCTATTTTGTCTTAGAATCAAGAGAAAAATGGACACACATTACGTATTAAAATGTCTAAAATAAATGTAATTCAAATATTTTTATGCTCCATCAACTTCTTTTATGTTACTCTACTCCTGGAAAACTGATGTTTACTGCATAATATGAGTCAAGTTTACATTTATTGACGAGATGTGCTATTATGTGTAGTAGAAAATGAATAAAAGTAACACTCTGGGACTTTTTTTTCTCGAGCGTGATTGGCAAGAAAAAAATGAGCCTTGCCCTTATGAAATAAACAGAGCTGGGGTTCGGTAGAAAACTCTATCGTTCTTTCGGTATTCGGTAAATATCTTCTACCGTTCAGTATCTGTATTCGCTATAT
>CP045895.1:20691008-20769064 GCA_013387185.1 Caligus rogercresseyi
CAGCTCAGTGGGTCGGCACTGCGTTGGAAAGAGGCGGAGAGACAGCGAGATACTGAAGGAGAGAAAAAAACCGGCTCCCAAATAAAATCCGTAAAAACGGCTCTTCTTGCGGACGGTCCTATCGTTCACTTCAAGAGCGGCTCTTAGAGCCGGATCGTTCGCGAACGAACACACACACAATATAAAAGCTCCGTGAAGCCCGAGCAGGACAGTAAAGGGGGGAGCGAAAATAAAAAGGAGAAGTGAAACAACAACAACTCTTCCTTTTAATTCACAAGAGACTCAAAAGAAAACTCAACAATTCGACATGAAAAATGAGTTTGGGCTTATCAATAATATCTCACCGATAGCCACGAGTCCTAGATCCGCAGATCCCAAATTCTTCTCCAATATTCTTTAATACAGGGGGAAAACTGAAGATATCTTCGGAGTCACAAACACGCGTGTTCACAACACTATGCATAAGATATCTCATTTTTTTTGCCTATATGGTTCGATATAATTGCACCGATTGGGGCACTATTTAAGAATTGGCTCCTATTCCAGGGATCCTTTATTCACTTTAAAAGCCGTAGTGATAAAGGACGCTATACTCAAGAAAAAAAGAGAGAGAAGGAGAAGAAGAGATAAAAGGAGCTCATCATTCAAACAATCATGTTTATGAAGGAATAACTGAAGTAACGAGTGACATCAAATCTTCTAGGCAGTTCCTCCAAATAAGAGGCTGCCTAAGATTTTATCCGCCCACCTGTACGACATGCCATCGACCAATGTCTCTGTCCAAGTACGGGAGAGGAACAGAGCGGTGGAAGTGTGGCACCCACCAGGACAAACTGTTTAACGAGAGGAGTGGTTCCTTATGAAAATTGAGTTCCAGCGCGATCAAGATTGGAGGCCCGGGCGTGGTGGTCCAAATAGATTAATCCAGCAGGGCCATACATAAATATAATAGAGGCCACCTCGTGCCTGAGAGGTGGGTGTTTGGCGGATATTGCCCAGACACAAAGGAAGGATTCCTCTTAATGGTTAATGATAGGAGAGCCGCTACTCTCCTGCCTTTAATCATGGATAACATTGAGGCGGTTCCATTATATACAGCGATGGTTAGGCTGCATATAATGGAATCTGTCAAATGCCCGTTCATCCTCGCTATGAGCATGAGGTGGTCAACCACTCCAGGAAATTGGGGCAGAATGTGAACGACGCCTTTGACAATTTATTTAAATGTATCGCAGAGTTTTATATTTATGATTAAATTTATTATGTTTATGTATATATTAACTCAATAAAAGAAAATATTAAATTGTTGACTGCTATATTTATTTGAATTGAATGTAGAAATTTATATTTATATATATAGGGCCTGAACCATTAGAAATGATGAAAATTGTAAATTTCAAAAAAAGGTCACAAAGGCCAAACCTTTTTTCGGACAAAATTTTAAGTGACATTTTGGAATCTACGTAAAAAATGGGACTCAAATTAGGAATTTCAGCCAAAGGACAAACAAAGACCTTAATTTTGTTACATAGTGTAATTAAATAGATAGATATAATCGTTTCTCCGATGACGTCATTGAGTAGTCACACTGCTCATGTTGTTTTCGTATTGCCCAGACCTTATTATACATAAAGCGTTAAAGTTAACGCTTTAATTATACAGACCTCGGTTGTATAGATCATTCGGACATTGTTTTTCTTTATGGTTCTACCGACATGGTCGGTGATTGGCACTGATTACTCTTCCCTCTCTCTCAATCCCCTTTTTTCTCCTTCCCTCTCTCTTCATCCTTCTCCTTCCCTCTTTTCTCTCTCTTTTACTTGAGTATAGCTTCCTTTATCACTATGGACTTTTAAAGTGAATAAAGGAGTCCCTGGAAAAGGACCAATTCTTAAATAGTGCCAAATAACCATCCCCTCTCGGGATTCGAACCTGCGCCCCCAACATTGAGAGTTGAACACGCCTTAACACGCAAGGCTATCGAGCTCCCATTTTTTTTTTGTAGGCAATTTTTTTTTTTCATTTTTTTAAAATTGTGTGCACTATGTTTACAAACGAATATATGTTTAGTGGCTCTAGACGTACTCAACGGGCACACCTTTGCATTTCCGTATTTGCACTTAGCGCTCCTGCATTGAGCTCTTTAGCATCAGGGTGTTCTTGTCTGCGGCGGTTTCGCCTGGGAGTTTACCTTAGAAGGATTTTCTACCAAGGAAGGTTAATTATCATTCACTTCATTGTTTAATGATACAGTTTGAGTCAGTTCTAATAAATCAAAAAGATTGAGTGATTGATCAATTATGTTGAGATAATTAAAGAGTTTCAAAAACATTTATTATTATTACTTTTGCTAATGTGAAGATAAAGTTTATAATTACTCCTTTTGATTGTGTATCTGAGCAATTTAATGATACCAGGTAGGTTTTTGGTAACTGAGAAATTAAATAAAACAACTGAGATTTGACCTTTGAAATGAGGGATTGAACAAACAATTGATTAAAAAACAAACAAAATAAGAATATTCTTCACACCGACATAGGAGGTCTTACCTTTTTCAATATTTGATCACTTCAATTTACTAATACATTCATATTTTGTAAAAACTCCCGACCCCTTCTCGATTAGTGACAGGATACCCACCGTCTTTGCGTTAGTCATAGTGATTATGGGACTGTTATATCATGGAACACTTGACTAATAAGTGGAAAAACTAGTATACGGTATAGAAAATGTATACGGTAAAATAATTATTTTTATAAGGTTTCATTGCTTATATAGTGCATTACTAAATAATAAGCTTGGAAAATAATAATAAAATTTATTTAATTCAAAATTCTAAATAGTTTGACAACTTAAGCTATATTTTCTTAAAATACATATTATGCCCCTTATTATTATTATTTTTTTTGGGGCCCCCCCCCCCAAAAAAAAAAAAATCACCCCACTGGGCTTTTACTCCCCGTGTCATTTACCCCCTTTACTAATATTTTTTATCCTTTTAAGTCCAATTGTTATGTGAACTATGTTTTCTTTATGACAAAATTGCATTATTGTTTTAAACCTATGTTGTAAATATCGGTCATATCAAATATTTTTATATAATTGATTCATACTATTCAAGAAATTTCATTCTTTTCGTTTCCTTACATTATTACTTTGAAAATCTATCCATTGAAGTCTTTTTCTAAAGTCACTATGTTTTTTTATTGAACGTTTGTAACTGCAAGGTCCTAGGAAATAATAAAGAAGCTCTCGATTCTAGATATTAACAAAAGTGACGTCACTGGTTAGCACGCAGTCACAGTCAATTAGAATTGGAATTTGTATTAATCAAATGCGTCTTCGAGAACCTCTAACTTTCTCCAAGGTCCTGAAAACTTCACATTTTCTTCCTGTCAGGCAGCTGATGATTCAACCGATGTTGGTCGCTAAGTATTGCTTCTCTTGACAAAGGGGTTCCTTTATTAAATCTTAGAAAATAGCTTAGAACCGATATGCGATAAATAAGAGATTTTGAGTTGATAGGTTACAAACTGTATGCTTGTCTTATCTTACATAGTTGGCCCATATATAAGGTCTAAGACACGAAATTAGCAAAGTAATATACGTTTAATTTATACATATTTCAATTCTAATGAACTGTGATTACGTACTAACCAGTGACGTCACTTTTGTTCATAGATAGAATATATAGTTAACTTCATAGGTGGACTTTAAAGGATAAAAATATTAATAACGGGGGGGGGGCGTAAAAGCCCAGGGGGTGATTGTCGGGGGGGGGGGGGGGGGGTAGTCCTGTTACGAGTTAAAATTTAAGACATCGAAGACTGACACTTGAGATGAAATAATTTGTTATGGTATTGAATAGAAATACTCTCTTACCAACAATAGATGACGTAAATATTTCATTTGACCTAATATTTTTTTCATTTAAAGTCAACAAATTCGTTCAAATAACAGATATAAATACTATGAAATGAGGCAGTTTTAAGAAAAAAACATCGTAAAGTCAAGTTAACCCGACTAGAACTTTTATGGCTAAGATAGAGTAAATAAAAATTAACCTTCCATGGTAGAAAATCCTTCCTAGGTACAATCCCAGGCGAAAATGCCGCCCTACAAGAATACCCTCGTGCAAAAGAGTTCAATGCAGGAACGCTAACTGCAAATGCGGAAAATGCAAGGCGTGCCCGTCGAGTACGCTTGACACGATTTTTAGTGATGTAGAATAGAAAACTACAAGTTTATAACAAATAAGATATTTTTTGTATTCAATAAAATATTCCTGAAGCCGATTTTATATATTTTTGTTAAAAAAATTTGTGTAATGCATTCAATGAAGCACATTATTGGATTTCTCATTTACATTTTTTAATCTTATCATACTCATTTTTCAATCATCGATTATTTTTTTATCCGCAGCAAGGCTTTATTAGTCACATAAAAACATATAGAATTAAAGCAACTAAATTAAATTTTTTCAGGCTTGCTGATCGGAGTTTTTTCTGATCGCCGATCAATAGCAATATAGCGATATTTGATCGCTGATCACAGTATTGCAAAAGGTCCTGATCTTTATATCTTTTGATCGTAAGAAAATCACTAAAAAATAGCGATCCGATCAATTTGTATAAAATAACTAAAAAAGAAAAAAAGTTGTTTTTTTTTGAGATTCTTTTCTTTAAAAAAACATAATCACTTTTCTTTTGAGATTCTTTTCTAAAAAAAAAACGTCATCACTTTTTTTTGGAGATTCTTTTCTAAAAAAACAAAAGACGTTACCACTTTTTTTTGGAGATTCTTATCGTTATCGTTTATTGCTTACCGCAAGTTGGGTTTTGAAATTTTTTATCGTTTATCGCAAGTTGAGAAAAAAGTTATCGTTTTATCGTTATCGCAAGTTGAAAAAAAAAGTTATCGAAGAAACCATTGAGAATTAGTATTACACAGCTAATTTTTTTGTTGATCGCAATTAAATTGATCGGATCGCTGATCGGAAAAATCCCTGATCGTTATATCGCTATATTGCAAAGAATTTATGATCGTTATTTTTTTCCTGATCGCTCACAAGCCTGAATTTTTTGGATTATTATTCCCTGTTTCATCCAATAAAAATATCCATAGATTCAATATTCCCAGTAAAGGTAATTATTAAGGTGCTAAAAGTTGCCTATAAAATCAAAAGAAAGTAATTACAGGAGTTTTGATAGACCAAAGGGGTCAAACTAATGATACTAAAGCATTGTCTTTAAATTAGAAGGTTCTTAAGAAGAAAAAAACATCTCTTTCCTACTAGTGAAGCTTAAAATAAACCACCCAAAATGTTTATATAATAGTGTTTCTAAATGCATAACAATGGATAAAAAATTGAGATTGTATTAACTTAAACTAACTCTTTTCTATTTCCACGAACTGCAATTGTTAAAAAAAAAGATTTCTCTTTAACAGTAGTTTTAATTTGGAAACTATAGAAAATATATACATATATATAATATTTCCAAACAAAACTATATAGGACGTGTGTAAGCAAGAAAAAGTTGAGACAACAGAATAATGTAATTGGTTTAAGTGGAGGATGAGTGTCAATATATTGTCTTTAGGAGATAATTATGGATTACATATGTCGAAAAGGATTTCTATATTTACAAGGAATCTGTAAATTACGTGATTGAATTTTTAAATATTCAAGAAAGGAGGGAACACAATAGTAGCAATTAAACGAGGCGGATTTTTCACGACTGGGGCGGCGTAGAGGGACGGGGGAGGGTTCCCCTCGACGGAAATTCCGAGAGGAAGACGCTCCCGGCACCCGATTTCACAGCACAGCGACATCTATTGGCAGAGAAGGCTAACTTGAAATATTTATTAGTATTTAGCTCGTTTTGCATCTTAATTCTACACTCAGAGATGCCAAATTTAATCACTTGTTTCTTTTGGCATTTCCAACAATTCCACAAAGTTTCATTCGAATCCGTTCCGTACTTTTTGAGTTATCCTGCTGACAAACAATCCAACAAACCAACGCCAGTGAAAACAATACCTCCTTCGGCGGAGGTAAAAAGTATTATTTGTGTAAATAATTTACATAATAGACGTTAAAAATCTTTACTTTTGGCAAAGGACCACAAAAATTGTATATTTTAAGTATATAAAGCATGCATTTATAATATTTTGATATGTAATATCAGTCCACCGCATTTGCCGACTGTCAACATGTTACTACACCTAAAAAAACTTGTCTCCCTTAATGCTAGTCGAATGGGAAAACATGGAAGCAAATACTACGAAAGCCATTATACTGTTCCAAGTGACAAATCGCCAAACCTCGTCCGAAAACTTAAAAGCCGTGGACTTTGCTCTATCAAGCGCCAAAGCCCTTATTTCAAGTAAACTGTGCAACCATCAACCTTTAAGAAGGAGAATAATTACAATCTATCTTAATTTCTTCTTCTGCTCGATATTCTGCCTTCTCCCTAAAAAATCTCAAATGCCTTGGTATCAGGATGGCAGTATGGTGGGGATTTGATCAAATTCTACCCAAAAATATCTGCTAAATATTTATCAATGTTAAAATAATTATTAAATCGTATGAAGCTATTAAACATAAATGAGTTTTACATTTAGATACTTTGTTTATGTCATGATAGCCCTCACTTGCTTTTCTTTTAGATGTTATGTACCCGTTGTTATTAATTGTTAATATGTACTGAAGGCTTATCAGGCGAGGAAGAATTTTAAACTAAAATGTTTAATGATATAATTATGTGATATAAAATGTTTTGAGCCTCAATAAAAAATATTTTGATCGTTACATTGGATTCATTGGTGTCGCCGGGTCTGAGGATCCAGATCTTCTTTCCTCCGGAGATTTTGTCTATCTAACATGAATCATGGTTATGGGACAGTTAAAGAATATACCACTGAGGCAACCAAGTAAAAATAAATTACCAATAGCAAATCTTTTTTCTATTTGGGAATGCTTGATACAAAAAAATACTACTTTTTCATTTTATAAGGATTTAAATGGTAACAAAAATGTAAAATTATCATCCGCTCAAAAACCTATACAGAGCTTTTATTTAAAAATAAGTAAGAACACTTTTAGGTACGTTCAATGAATGTATTTCATATTTTCAAATTAAATGGTCAAATTGCATTTTTCATATCCTAGGGTCCTATAGAGTTAGATCAAATAAGGGTCTAAACGAATGCGAATAAGTATAATGTTAGGCAATTCATCATTTCGAAATATATTCATTTATTTCGTCTCTTTTGTATATTCATATTTGTTGAATATCATTTGATAACATTTTAAAACTATGAGAAAAATAAAATAAACCTTTTAGCTATGAAATTATAGTCTTCAGAGCCTTTCTCATTCTTTTAATGGATCATGCCAAAATGTTATTATTTTTTAAACTGACAGAAGGAAAAGAAAATTACGTTAACATAGACGATTTTTAATATTGTGAGGAAAGAAATCGAGAGAATAGCAAAGATAACTAGAGGCATATATACACTCAGAGAGTGCAAAGATTTCAAAACAGAAAAACAATGCTAGTACACTTGCAGCAGATACTAGACGACTCCTACTCAGTACCATAATAAACTTTGACAATAGAACTCGCTTCTTTATATTCTTCATCATGCCGCAGAAAGGTGTATTTTTTAATCTCTACTTATGCAAGCACTGATGTGTGGAAGTATGACATAAATGCTTGGATATCATCTGCCTTAGAAAAACACATTAAAATTATCAATTAAAAAAAGGTTCAGATTAAGTGCTAAGAAATTGAGATCACTATTAATCATCAAATGGAATGACAGTTTTGTAAACATTTTCAATGTTGGGGGCGCAGGTTCGAATACTCCCGAGAGAGGATGTCCATTTTTGGCCATCCTAAGTTCGATAGACTAATATACACGCTAGTATGCTTATTTATATCCTGTCGGATGCAATTCTATCGTACCATATAAGAAAAAAAAATCTGTCTATGGAACCCGCATATATTTCAATAATTTTCATAGATTTTTTAATGATATGTTTATAAACTTAGTATCATAAAATAAGTTATAATCTGCATTTGGACATTTTTATTTAAAAGTACCAATTAACAAAATTTACACTTTTATACAGGGGATACAATACATAATTTTCTTTAACAACATCAGAATGGTAAGCCATTTAAATTAGCATATTTACAAAACTTCATGATAATAAAAATAGATTTATGATATTTTCAACTTCAAGCTGGAAGACTGTAGCTTGATGATATTTTTCTGTCCTTCACCCCTCACAGAGTGTCATCAAAGAATGGAGTTTATACTAAGAAGTCTGTAGCTGCCCGACGTGCAACTCTGTGAAGTTCTGCATTTAGTTTGACAACTGAGCTTTGGCCCAGGGCATGCACTGTTTACTGTTATTATTTATTCAATTTACATGAGAAATAGTATTTATACAATACTTAGATGCATTCAACTCAAACACTTGCCTATCCATGTATTTGGGCCATTTTTACAAGTGTCATCATTTTCTTTATCTATCTTGGGTCATTCTTCCTTGTTTTTCTTGGGTCATTTCTTCCTGGGCCGTATTTTCTTGTCCATTTTCTAAGCACCAAGAACACCATATTTGGCAATTCAATGCTTTTTGTTTTGCTCATATGAACTCATCATTTCTCAAAAGATCAACAAACAATATGTTAAACAAACTTAAGTAGGATTGACTTAATTTTCTCAGTGCCGGAAAATACATACATATAATATAAATTAGATTGCAATATGCAAATCCTAAGTCTGCTATTAAATCCTCGATTTTATTATATTTTCAGGCATATAAAAAGGAAAATGGTAATTTTCGTAATTGATGACCAATACGCATATTATAAGACTGCATAGAAGATGGGTTATTTATATTTTTGGCAAGGTATTTGATTAAGGGCAGATATTTATCTACAATATAGAAGGATCTTTCTTCATTTGCCTCAGCAATAAAAATATTAAGGATTAAGTAGTTATGAAATCATATTTAATTGTATTTTATAGATAAAGCAATAAGGTCATTTTTGATATGGCAACTGCAAAATGCAATTGAGAGTAATGCATATTTGTAAATGATTAATTACCTCCGCCGAAGGAGGTATTGTTTTCACTGGCGTTGGTTTGTTGTTGTCGCAGGATAACTCAAAAAGTTCAGAACGGATTCGGATGAAACTTTGTGGAGTTGTTAAAATGCCAAAAGAAACAAGTGATTAAATTTTGGCATCTCTGAGTGCAAAATTAAGATGTAAAATGAGCTAAATACTAATAAATATTTCAAGTTAGCCTAGTCTGCCAATAGATGTCACTGTGCTGTAAAATCGGGTGCCGGGAGCGTCTTCCTCTCGGAATTTCCGTCGAGGGGAACCTTCCCCCGTCCCTCTACGCCGCCCCAGTCGTGAAAAAACCGCCTCGGAAGGCTCATAAGGACCCCGTGACGGCGGAGGTTTGCACTCTCTGAGTGTATATATCCTCTAGTTATATTTTGTTTGAAGGTATGGGAAAGTTAAATTATTAAATAGAAAAAAGGGTAGGTAAGTATTAAAAAACAAAGGCCTAACCAAAGTATATTGAAAGTCAAGGTACGTCCACAGTGTCAAGAGAGCTGACCTTTCGCTTGCCCGTGGTAATGACGTCAGACCGGCAAGCGGGAAGAATAACATTTACTATTGTATTTCTTCCTGTCCACGTCATGACGTGATAATTAATACTATGTTATATTTCGCTTCCTCGACAACATGAAATAAAACTACCTTTTAATATGTAAACCTTGGACCTACCTAATGTTTATTTTGGGCTTAATACGTTTTATGATGTTAAAAGGATATAAATTCAATAAATTTACATATTCACCAGATTTATACTTGATCCTTTGAGCTTTCATTTTTTTAAAGCTCAACTTTCCTACATCAAATGCTCATATATGAGCTTATAACGAAGCTCAAGGCATAATATAGAGGGCTTAAGTTAATCATGAGGTGTTGTTTTATATTAAAAATCACACTTAGGTTTCTATTCGGCATATTTCACCTTTGAAAATATATACATATTCGAGCGTTTCGACCAAATCACCTTATTTATTTTGAATCCTCTCTTTATAAATTATCTAAAATGTCGAAAACCTCATATTCTTCCCTTGATATTAGAATGATTAAATAATGAAAAATAAAAAGAGGAAGTGATAGCTTAGTTTTTTTGTTGCGTGTTCATCTCTCAAGGTTAAGGGTGAAAGTTCGTCTCCTGAGAGGGGAAGATCAATTTTGGTCAAACCAATTGATAAGAGTATCCTAGGTTCGATAGACTCATTATAATGCTATAATGCTCATTTATATCCAGTCGGATAATGCAATTCTATCGAACCAAATAGGCAATTGATATATATATATATAACAAACTTTTTCATAAACATTTCATTCTCCATAATGTATGTATATATTTGAATACTTATTGACTTGTTGAGAAGTTATTAGTAAATGTAAGATATATAATATATAGAATTTATAATATATAAAACTCATTATTGATATTTACAGTATTTTTGTGAATGAGCATTTTTTTTATTTTGTCTTTTCTTTTGGCTTGAAATAATATTATTTGCAGGCCTATAAGAATCATATTTTAGAGGTATTGACCGCCCTACCCTGGTCAGTTTGATACAAGATGTCTTAAATAAACTTCTGGTGTGGGCAAAACGTAGAAATACCACTTCAGCAATGCCAAAACCAAAACCATGATCTTCTCAAAACGCAGAAAGAACCTTGACGCCTCGCTATTTATGGGTGGGATCGAGATCGAACGAGTAAAAACGGTTAAGTATCTCGGTCTAATCATAGATGAGAATCTTCGTTGGAATGATCCCATTAAGTACATCACCTCTAAAGCAAAAAGAGTCCTATTTGCCCTCAAAACTTTCGTAGGACTTGATGGGATCGTAGCCCTTCAAAGTCGAAATGGATTTACAAAACCTATGTAAGGTCAGTTTTGAGCTACCAAGCAATAGCTTTCGCGGCTTAAATTCAAGTCAATAACCCCATGAAAAGTTGTCTAAAGAAGGTACAAAGACTTGGCCTTATATCGATTACCGGAGCCATGAGATCACCCCAACCCCAGCTACCATGGAGGTGCTGTGTGGTATAGTTCCATACCATCTATATATAATGGAGCGAGCTTGCCTATCAAGATTTCAAACAAGGAGTGTGAACTCTCCTGTTTGGTCTGGTCTTTCGTGCAAAGGACATCTCCGGTATATAGATAAGTTCTTGGAAAAATATAATATTCCAACTCCAAGTCCTTGTATAACAGTGTGGTCCGGGGAAAAAGATACAGTGTTACAAGAAAGTGGTACATTGATGATTTCGATATCATTGGATATACTGATGGCTCAAAATATGTGGACACACGGGAGCAGGTTGGATCATCACGCGGGGTGATGTGGTGCTAGAAGAGCGAATCTTGAAGCTAGACGACACTAATACTGTCTTTCAGGCAGAGGTCGTGGCCATGAGGAGTCTTGTGAGTGGCCTAGAAATGAACAAAATGGAGGGCAAAAAGCTCTTAATTTTATCCGATAGTCTTTCTACCATTAAGAGCTTGGACGCTAGGTCGGGTAAAACGATTAGTGCGGATGTAAATAACTGCAGGTAACCCCTCGAATCTTCCAGATGTGACATCACAGTGGGATGGGTAAGGGGCCACAACGATACTACGGGCAACGAATATGCTGACTTCCTCGCAAAAGAAGGCGCGCAATCAGGCGGCCAAGTGGCTGTGTCAATATCCGTCAACCAGACAAATAACTCTCTATAGAACACGTCCTTGTCAAGGTGGAAAGCCCAATGGTTGGCCATGAATTCCTGTAGACAATCGAAGCATTTTGTCCCCGAGCCGTATATTGGAAGGAAGATTTTTCATTTTAAGGGGAAAAATGTCTCGAGGATCGTAACTATGGTTAGCGGACATATTGGCCTAAACGCACACCTCTACAAGAGGGGAAAGTCTTCTACCCGGTTTGCCGACTGTGTGAGGAAGACGATGAAAACCCTATCCATTTAATCTGCGCGTGTCCCCGAACGAGGATGAAGATGGACGAACTGGCAGAGTAGATGCGAAGAAGGAAAAAGCCCATGGGGGAGTATCTTCTAAGAGCCTTTTTTACTTTTGTATCAATTAAATTTATTTCGCAATAAAGGTTAGCTCCTAGACAGTTTATTACCGACTGATACCGGATTGAGTTCCAGTGTGGTGGGGCTGATCTAGGAGCTAAACAAACAAACAAACAAGAATCATATTTGTCATGACGTAAAAAAATTGGAATGTACATAATAAATCAAAACTAATAAATAAAAAAGGCTGATCCTAGGTTAGATAGACTAATTTTAATGCTATATTGCTTATTTATATCCTGTCAGATGAAATTATATCGAACCATAAAGGCAAAAAAAATGCCCTTAGGATCTCTCAAGGATAGTTTATGCACTTAAGGAGCCCAAGAAATCCCATACTTTCCCTTCCTGTTCTAAATGGACGTCATAAAAAGACTCATCAGAAAGATTATATCTGAAAATAATTCATGTGAATCAGTTTATTCTATTTTATATCGTGTTTTTTAGGTTTTACTTATAATTGTATTATAACCGCTTGTTCATGTTTGATGCTTAAGTTTAAAAATAGAATTATGATCTTCACATTAGCATAATATTATATATATTTCCTCTGTTATACATATATTTTCATTAACTGAGTCGAATAAAAAACATTTCCTTATGAAGATGAAGTCTCTCATGAGGTTGGTAAGTATAAAAGCAGTTTCACAAATGGCATTTTTTTGCAATACAGCTTGGGGGAGAGTAATAAAATGACCGATAAATCAGACGTTAAAGACTAAACTACTCATTGAGCTATCCATTATTGATTTGAAGCAGGCTTTAAGTATTTTTTTGGGTTGAGTCGCACACATTATTGAGAATTTAAAAATAAAGTATGGTTTTAATTAATGCATCCATTCAATGAATACTGATCTTTTGATTATAATAAGATATTATTAGATCCCCTCACTCATCGATGGAGAGTGAAGTTGGACGGCTGATGATGTTCATTTCTTCTCGTCCTGTCCTTATAGAAAATTAAATAGAAAAGTTCAAGGTTTATCATTTGACGATTTTATATTACTGTTATATGTATTTCTCTCTACTTTTACAATTTATGACACAAAATGTGTATTTTATAAGTGTTAAATAAAATTCTCAATTATCTATTTATTTCCTTTTATACTTATATTTTTCTATGGTTTATATGAACATTTTGCTAATATAGAAAAACAATTATTAATAAACATCCTCTGATACATATCCCTGATACTTTATGTGTCCATACAGAGAAAATATTGTGTTATCTAAATATATGTCTCCCTAGAAAATACTAAGGCTCAAAAATACTAATATGACAATTATTTACGAGGCACCCACAAGCCCCACGAACACACAAACACAAAGGAATGATATGAACACTGTGGTCAAATATAACCTCTTCATTGTATAATTTATACTCTCCCATGGAGGTGGACAAAGCCTCGCATAAGTTGTTTGTAAGAAATTTATTAACCATAAATGCATTTAAAGGACTTTTCTTACGTATCTACATCAAAAATGCTGGAAAGGTAGATATGTCGAGGCTCTGAAGAAATACGGGGCTCATGAATAGATTTAAGAATGATGGTAACGAATTTATATAAGTGAAAATGAAGATGAAGTAAATTGTTAGCAGAGGCTCGGAAAAAATAAATCGGAATCAATGACAAAATTAGAATTTCAACAAACTTTTAATATAGTAATGGAAATAATTCTTTAAATAAATAGTTCCCTTTTATGACTTTCTACTTTTCATGATTTATTATAGAAATAACAAATATTTTAACAAAAATATTCTTTTTCGGCTCAATTAGTATTTGTCGATAGAATATTGTTATAATATTTTAAAAAGTAAATCATTTAGAATATATATATATAAATAAATATATATATATATATGGACGATATAATTCATTTTTTAAGAGAATAGTAATCTTTTGAATCGACTAATTGGTAATATCTTTGTTAATACACCATATTAAATCATTCTTTCCCAAAGGATATGTCATCTCATCTCATGATAATATAACTCATTATAGCAAATTCTATTCCATTTCTTAGAAAAACAGATTCACCCAAAACATCTCTTCAAAGGGCTGGCATTAAAGGAATATAAATGAAATTGCAATATACCTTTGTGCTCTTTGTATATACCATTCACGTATTTAATTTCGGTGCTATTAGTGAACATATATATCTGTGTACCGCGATAAATTGATAGGTTATATAACATTTTTAACTATTTGAGCTTTACATAAGACTAGATTATTGATGACAATCAACAAACAAACAGATAAGCAAAAAACGCCTCATCAATCCAAGAATTCGACGGTTATTAAATACACTGCAAATGTTTGAAATAATTTTTTTCTTCTGTGTAATTATACAATATGTGCAAAAAGGTCATATCTAATTCATTCTTTACCACCAAAAATGAAGCATTATGTATAAATATTTTTTATTCAAAAAGTGTTGCAGCTTTCATACCTGTTGGAAGTGATTTGTCTCAAGCATATTCCTTATTGGAATATGTTGCTCAAAGGTTGTTATATGTGCACCCTTACAACATTGAAACATAGTTACAGTATTAAATTATGTAGATACTCATAAAAATATAGACAAATTCAGTTAACTGAAGGGGCTCTTGGTGACTAAAATGGCTGCCATACATTGTGAAACGATTTAGTTGTCTTGGAATAGAAAAATGGAAAGCCTGCAATACATGTCATGTGCTATTGTCATTCTATATCAATGGTCCCTTAAAATGACGTCACTGGATATTAATTTGTCCTTTATCCCTTTCTCTATTTATTCTTAAGGCATGTTACTCGTATTTAGACTTTGTGACTGTTCAAGGAATAATATGTATCCCTTCATCCTCTTCTTTGCTTCATCAGTTTCTGACTCCCACTTTTTGCTCTGTTTTTTGTTCTATTCAGTCTATACCTAAAGCGTTAAAGTAAAGTAGCGCATGCATAACATAAAATACTTCCTTTTTTCCCCAAAAGGAATTAGCTAAAATTTTAGTTCTTCTATAGTCCGTAAGGGGCGCTTTGATGCTAGAGCTCTTTGAAAATAATAACAAAGTCCTTTTATTATTTATATTTGGAATCGCGCACAATGTTGTAGCGATTTGATATATTTCAAATCATCAAATTTAACCCCTTTAAACCGGTTTTAAATAGGATTGTGACGTAATTTCATGGACTAGCGGCATCTAACGTTAAAGAAAAAACCAAATTTTGGCCAATTTTTTTGTTTACTTTTTCCTTGCAGGTGCTACTTTACTTTAACGCTTTAACTATACCTATAGGTCGGTGATTTAAATAAGTTAAATATATTTATTTTTCCAATTTTATATGTTATGGTATTGATCCTTATTAAATAGCGATAAGTATGAGGGTTAAGTAATTAGACACTCCAACTCATATCATATATTGTTGGGGCGTTGTATATAAAATCAACGTTTACTACCCTAGATAAGAACATGGAGTCAACTAAAATCTCCAACTATTAGGGGTCTGGTGCGTACCCCAATAGTTGGATACTTTAGTTATATTCATAGGGCGGCATCTAAATATATTGTTTCATGTAACCATCAACGTGAATATTTCTTTGGCTGTTCATATTGATTTATAAATGTATGTTATGTGACCTATCTATAGCGGTGGCTTACCGATAACGGCCATCTAAATTACTCTGCAGATAAATTATGTATAATATATCTTATTTATAAATAATCTCTGCAGAGGAGCCATTTTTTAACGATTCCTTGAGTAGTATCAATAGGTAGGTTTGTATGTATTTATATAATTACTGCAGGAAATTTGAATACATCTTGTTTGAACATCTTTCTTTACTTGTTTAATATCGTGATGGCGCTATGGCTCTGCCAATACTTCTTTTTAAGTAAAACAGAATAAAAATATTTTAACTATATAAAAAATGTAAATCAAACCTAGGGTCTACAATTGAGAGAAATCAAATCAATATGTTATTCTCTTTTGGAGTCTCTGGCTATTAAAGTCCAATTATGACGTCATTCTACGATTATATATGTAGACTATGTAGTATGTAGTGCTATAATTTGACAGCATACTCATTGAATATTAACTTAATTTTGATTGATGATATCATTGGTGTATAAATGTATGTCTTTGATTATCTTCACAATGAGATTATTCCGTTCGCATTCGTATGGTGGCAATGGCTGCCTTCCCCGCTTTTTGCCAACGCAGCCTCGCCATCACCCCCTGGAGTCGCTTTTTTCGTACATTGGAGGAACTGTTCAAGAAGAGTGAGTCGTCTCTGGAGCTCGATAGCCAGTTGTGTTGCAGGGCTTGGGAGGCACATAGGCGATCCGTCTGATTCAAAACCAGGAGGGAGGCTATGAAGTTCTTTGCCTCGGAAGAAATCAATTCAAATTCTGGCTCGTCGAAAGTATAGCTGCATTTACAAATGTTATTGAAGGTTTCCTGCAAATAAAAAGTGTGCAAAATTAGGGCTATATACCATTTGGAATATGAGGGATGAATAGTAAATATGGAGAAATAAAACCACTCGAACTATGACGTCAATCCTCTTAGAACAAACGGGGGTATTTTTCTTGATTGTGATTGGTTGGATGAAATTAAATATATACACTCTAATTATGTCATTAGCTTACCATATTGCTCTCCAAAAACTTCCTCAAAATCGCTATCCTCACTTATCATAAAAGTAAAAAGAACAATTTTATATTTGAATATCCAAGAAGAATGTTTTAAATGGATGTTATGCAAGAAATGGAAATAAACGGATAGAAAATGACCGAATTAATTATGATAACTTCTCTTTTTCCAATATTTTCCATTTTGTATGACTTTTGCAATTTTTGATAGGAAGACCAGATTTGCTACCTAGAAAAGCACAAATTTACTACTTTCACTATATATTTTTTATTAATTTACATTCATTTATTGTAGAAATGAGGGATGTGGCTGTGCTAGAGTCGTTTTTTTTGGAGGGTTGAGTGGGATGAGGCCAAAGGGAGACCTGGAGATATTTTTCGGCGAAGCAATAAATTTGCCCTTGGCGACCAAGGCTAATGTGCAAATTCCCGTCATAATAAACGACCTCTATGTGCTCCAAAATCAACGTTACCAGATGGGACGCTCCAAAGACTGTGTCATCAAACATTTTGAATATTAAGTTTATAATCAAGAACTATATTATTCACCAACGATAAAAGTTAACGAAAAATTTACAAATATTTATCAATCGAGATCATTTCTCTAAAAGGTTTATTTACTAAAAAGTAGCAAATCCATGCCTTTTCTAGAAGAAAAAACAAATCTTAAGCTTTTTATAACATTTTTTTACTTCAACGGCAGATTTGCTACTTTGATTTTCCGATTCGCTACTTCAATGTGGATCTAGAACATAGACATATAAAGATACAGAGAGCTGATTCCATTCAATAGCAGAGAACATCGTCGTTCAGTGTCGCCTGTGCCGAAACTAAACAAAGTAATTTGTATTATGTCATAGAAAGTTGATCATAGAGATAGAAAGATTTGTTCATATTAGGCACAATTACGTATGTGTCTGAAGAATCCAATAAGTTCTCTATGTCTTTATATCTCTATGGTCTTGAACGTTTTTGAGAACAACCTTTTTGTTATCCCTAAGCATAGAGATGTAAATATACTATCATGCCAACTTTTACAAATGTTTATTTATGTTTTACGCATTTGCTTTAACACTCAGCCAATTATGAAACTGATAATACTATTTGAGCAATCAAGAATGACGAAGAGCAACAGTTAGATTTCACTAAGCGAAACCCATCATGAACTTGAAATATTAACCAATAACTCCTTTTTCTAGGCTGAACAATAGGGTGTGTGGTCCTTTTTCAAACTTGTCTGATCCCAAATTATCATGGATCAAAAGTTGTATTTTGGTATTGGTAATAACTCCAAAAAAATAATTTTCCTCTTCGGTCAAAACCCAACTCCCTCCTTCCGGTCAAAGTTCCGGTATTTACCGGAAGTACGTCAAAAAGCGGTCAAATTCGAAAAAGAAAAAATCTTTTTATAATTATGGCCAATGAAATGAAAAACTTATTTTATATTTTTTTTCGATTTGTTAGTAATTTTTTCGACTTTTCGATTACAGTTTTTTTTATTGTTGAAAATCAGTTGTTTTGTCTTATTACAATATAGTTTTAAATTTCCTTATAACTTACGGAATTTTATCGCCATATTTTTCAATAAATACAACTAATTTGCAGCTAAACAATATAAACCAAAAATATTTTATTGTCTAGACATCCAAAATCAAAAACATAAATATATATTTTCTACACATAAAGCTGAATAAAATTTGAAAAAATATGAATAAATTTTCTAACATTTTATTACAACTATAACTAAATACAACTAAACAATACAACAAAAAATATTTTATTCTATAGACTTCTAAAATGTTTAACATAAAGACATAATGGTGGGAGAAATTTGAATAAATGTATTAATTTAAAAAGTCGGATTTCGAAAATGTTTTATTTAACTTTGATCTTGAATTGTGTGTTACAATTAAATGTTTATGCCTCGTATTTTGATCTTCTATTTCTTGGGATTTTCTAGTTGTCGATGCTACAATTCTTTCTACGTTTTGTGAATGACATGGAATATCTGGTATTTGTAAATCTTCACCTTCGGTACACTTTAATAATTCTTCTTCAGTAAAGTCAAACGTTAGAGGCGGTTCTGTTTTATAAGTTTTTGGTATTGTATTTAAATTAACTAAATCAAAAAAACTTTTGGCAGCTAAGTTTAAAAAATCTTTTGGAGGAACAAATTGCCTAACAAAATCTGTGCATTTGGTTTTTCTATCTTCTAAAATAATTTTAACAGCTTCTTTTCGTTTTCCCATGTCCGAATCAAATAAAGCACATAAGAGTACATTTTCTGGATGTGCAAAGAATGAATTTGTTCTAAATGTTGCTGTTATAGCGTTTTTTTCTTGTGAGTTTAAATGTTTGTTTGCTTGGTTAATTAAAAAGAAAAAATGTTTTGATCCATGTTTTACATGAGGATTTTTTTTTATTTGAAGAAATGTAGGGGCATATACATTTAAAATTATGATTACTAGTCTTTTTAATTCCTTTGATGGTTTCTTTGATTGTATATATAGTCTTAAAAGAGTTGAAGCGGTTGTAATCCATCTAGCATTGTGAATTTTACCGGGATGTTTCTCAAGAAATGTTTTCGGTACATGGTTTGGTCCGTTATGTATCATATTGCAAATTTGAACAAAATATTGTTGATCGTTACTTAAGCATTTAAATAAGCCTTGATTAATGTCTAAATTACTTCCTCGGACAGGTTCAAAAGAAACTGGTACAATTTTACAAGAAAATTTGTTATTTGAGAACCAATTTCGCCCTTTAAAGAATTTGGACCGGTCGTTTTAGCATCATAAAATTGAAATAGTTTTTTGAAAGGCAATTCATTCATATGAAGTAAACAAATGATCCATTGTAACGGCGATTCTAATGTTTGCTCCAAATGTCTTATGACGCCAGCTTGGTATCCTGTGTTCACTGGAGCACCATCACTTCCAATAGCTCGGAGAGAATCGGCACTATCAGATTCTACAATTATAGAATGCAATTCATTGGCAATGTGGATTGCTTTTCCAGATATTGGTGTGAAATGGTTTACATAAGTTGCTTGCGGTTCCGAAATCACAGTAATGTGTTCTTCATGTTTTTCTTTCTTGAACATCTTGTTAAGTCTTTGCGTCCATCAAATTTGATACAGATGAAGCCTTTGTTTTCTTTATGTAGTCTCAATGATTGATCACAGTACTTTTTTGCTTGATAATAAACTTTCGATGGAGATAATAAATTTTCCTGAGTAGAGAGATGTAGGTCATTCAATAATGCGTTTACATAGGCAGTAGCCGCTCTAACAGATAGACCATATCTCACAAGCATTTCAAAAACTTTAATCAAAAGTCGAAAAAATTACTAACAAATCGAAAAAAAATAAAATAAATTTTTCATTTCATAGGCCATAATTATAAAAAGATTTCTTTCTTTTTCGAATTTGATCGCTTTTGACGTACTTCCGGTAAATACCGGAACTTTGACCGGAAGGAGGGAGTTGGGTTTTGATCGGAGAGGAAAATTATTTTTTTGGGGTTATTACCAATACCAAAATACAACTTTTGATCCATGATAATTTGGGATCAGACAAGTTTGAAAAAGGACCACACACCCTACTGAACAAGCTGTTTTCTTGACGTCCAGATGCATGGTATTGAGAGTTTGATCAGATAATTTTTAACGGATAGAATTAAAATAAAAAGACGTGACGCATTGTTTTCCAAAGGATAACTTTATCGAAGAAACAAATAGTGTGTAAGAAATATGTACTGTATTCATTGATGCATTCAACTCAACTAGATTATATATCCGCCCGTCAAAAAGTCTCGGGGCGAGGGTCTATTTAAAGTTTTAGATGTAGTTTCGGCTATGGGTTCATTCTGGAGTGAGAATAAGAACGTGTATGAAGAATTGTCAAAAAATGTTCTAAAACGATGGAATGGCAAGAACCTGTTAAAGATAACGAAAGACTTGGTTTTATGAGAGATTTGTCTATCATTAGAAAATCAACTATCTGGGTGAAGTTCTTAATAGCAACCTTTTTTTCTCAAAATGAAATTTTAGAGAAAAAAAGATTTTATATGAAATAATTTTAGAAAAAGACCAATAGGACCAAGATACGATTTTTTTTGATTTTTTAATACTATCAAATAATATTGTTTTAAGAAATACCTTTGTAAATAAATCAGTTTTTATCAATATTTTAGCCAGATTGAAAGAAAGAAAGAACATTTTAGATTAAACGCTTCAGCATGTCAGATATAAAAGTTTTAAACTCCATTCGGCTGGATGTCTCATTGTACTACTTGAAGTACAGAATTGTTACCAACACTCTATCACTGGGAAGTATATTTGGAAGGACTAGTGATGAAAGATTTTGCTTTTTTTGTAAGGACTCCTTGGAGACTTTGAATCATTTTTTATTAGAGTGTCCCTTGGTTGATGATGTTTTAAACAAGTTAAAATTGTGTTTTTTACCAATTTTCAATTAATTTTAACTTCAGAGGAATTGGTTTATTTGTATCTGGGCAAGAATCAAGAGGAAGTAAACTTTATTACAACTAAGTTCAGTATATTTTATATCAATGCAGAAGTATGAAACCGCTCCTCCCCAAGATTTCGACCCTATAATAGATAATGTTTTGTTGTGCTTATGCCGTTTGAAGAAGAATTTTTTGATGTGAATTGTTTTTGAAGATGTTGAATAAATAGTACCGAGTGTACGAAAAAAAAACAGTAAAATTTAAATTGAGTTTTGATAAATTTTGACAACTTTGTTTTCTTGATTGCAAACCTATCTATGATAATCCTGGGTGGTTTTTATTACATTTCATGAAACAGGCATATTTAAAATCTAAAATAAGCCTCACATTAAATTAAAACAAAGATAATTGTTCTTGATCCACGTCCATCATAACATTTTGGGCATTGAGAATAGGCTTGAGGTGGCCGTAAACTGTGTTCTTAAGCTCTTCAACGATCGTCCTTAAAGCTTGCAACTAGTTCAACTAACGCCAAAGGTCAATTTGTTTGTGTTCAAGTACGTGTAATGTAGTACAAATAGGTTTCGTAACATAAAAGTTGCGTAAATATTATATCCCAATACTTTCTAATCCAGAAGTTCCATAATCTCATTCAATTTTCCGTCCACATAATGATTAAATAAGGTAAGCATAAACAGTATAATCGTGAAATCAATCAATTATCATAGAACAAATATTTATCTACAAAATAATAGAAACTCCTAACCATAAGTTTATTTGTTTCCTTCGAGAAGCAACAGAGAAGGTTAAGGCTTTAAAAATAAATGTTTACTCCATACTTATACATACAAATACATTATTTAAAGCCTCTTTCTTTTTTTTTTCCTTTGCAAAAGCAATGCAAAGTACCAACAGGTGTGCTAGGAAGGCTTTCTCATCTCTCTCAGGCACACTTGTTTTCACATGATGATGAAGATTCGTTCACATACACAGACGTACATATGGATGTGTATGTAAAGTTTTATGTCTGTAGAGGTTTTTAATCCATTAGTGAGTATACGAGTGTGAGAGAGAAAGAGAGAGAGTATCTAATTATTAAGAAGAATAATTAGTTATATTGAAGGAGTTAATTCCAAGGATTTGCAAATGACACTAATCGAGGCCCATGCAGAGCTGGGATTCGGTATCCCCAATTTGTTATTCGGTAGATTCTATTATATATCTACCGAATATCGATCGGTGCGGTAGATAAGAGAGAGAGAGAGATAAATGTATTTATGTATCTCCTCTGTGACTTCTTCATATGCATTTAGTATCGGACAATTTATAACAAAATACAATTAACTACATAATTTGTTATAATTTATTTAGAGATTATTTGAAATTTAATGCATATTATTTTTATATAAACCATATATGCACTCGGACTTTGAAGGAAACGGAAAGCAATAGCAAACAAATATTTTCCTCAACCGTCTTTTGTTATACGTTGTCCGATATATAATGCGGTTTCAGCTCCGGAGTTGTTATTTATTTTGCAAAATTCAACTTCTTCAATCCAAGTAACAACGCTTCCAGTTCTAAATACCGATTTACACTCGGTAGTTGCAGGTCTGAGAATTTGTTAAATTGAAGGAGTTCATTTAAAGGATTTGCAAATGATACTTATGGAAACCCATGATAAGAGACTATTTGTGTGCTTAGGGATGATCCATTTATTATCAGATATGATTTTAAAACAGCCATTTATTATTTTCCTGAGTATGAGTACATGTGCTTTGTATAAAAATACTAATATGTGGAGGATTTCATTCTAAAGGATTCATAAATGTTATGCAAAGTTATTGTGCATGTTAAATTCGTCAAATATACTGAATTAATCTTCCAGTATGGGCTTAGATTCTCTTAAATTATGGTTATTAAAAAAATATCAGAAACAAATATTTATCTGGTGACGTCACAGAGTTATAAAAATTGTTGGTTTTTAACGTGATTCGTTGAAAAAATAAATCCGTTCAAGGGACTCCTTCTACAATTCCACCGATTCATATAACTTGAATCAAAGGCTCTAAATAGAATAAAGCAACTACTCAATAAAAAATAAAAGGATTATTTTGTTTAATCTTATTTGTCAATAAATGTATCATCACTCGGACTATCCGAACAAAGAAAAGAAATAAAACAGTGTTATGAAATCAAAAAATATGTACTGTCGTGAGTTTGCGAGAGCACCCTTTTTGTTATCCCTAGCTATCTCAGAGTTAGTTTCTTGGTACTTTTCAAGAATTTCGTCCAGAGGATTGAGGTTGCGTGATAAATTTTAAAGTTCCAATTGCAAAAGCTACCACTGTAAAAATAGAGAAAGATAAGAAGACAGAAAGAGGCTTTTATCATTTTAGGGTTCTATCGGCAGCTTATGAGGTTAGTCGTATCTCCCTTGGGCGTTAAGCCTTCACAGAAAACAACCCTTATGATTCTCATTAGGCCCTTGACATCTCTAGTGATAAGGAACCAAGTCTCCTCGATTTCCCTGAAATAAATCATAACTATATTCAGTTAAAATATATCGAATCAAAGAAACAAATATTGAGGGCATTTATTTATTATTATTATTATATATGCATAAACTGATTTGTAGTTTAAAAATTCCGATATGTGTTTTAATATGGTATCCTCCACACTCTTCTGTGAAGGCATAAACGCCCAAGGCAGACAGGATTTACATCATAAGCTGCCGATTCATAGCATCCTAAAATGATGAGAGCCTCTTTCTTTCTCTTATTTTTACAGAGGCAACTTTTGCAATTGGAACTTTGAAAATTATCATGCAACCTCAATCCTCTGGACGATATTTACTTGAAAAGCATAGAAATAAAAAGATATAGAGACCTTATTGGATTCGTCAGAGAAATACGTCATTATGTCAAGATACAGCTGAACGATGTTTCTCTGCTAATTGGAGGGAATAAGCTCTCTATATGTTTATATCTCTATGTTGAAAAGTGCCGTTTTCTTTCCTTAAGTGTGGTCAGCTTTAACAAACGGATTGGATTCAATCTATCATCCTCAACAGAAAGGGTCCGGATATACGTCACTTTAGCATCAAGACTATAGAGAGAATATAGAGTGAACTAAAAAAATGAACTAAAGAGAGAGTTAGACTTCATATTTTTGTAAGAAAAGCATCTCTGCACTCCCTATGGAGAAAAGTATAAATTAAATGTGGGCTCTATAGTTCTCCCAGTCGCTGTCCTTCCCACACAATGGAGAGCTAAGTAACATACATTACGATTGAGTTCCCCGTTGCGTGCTCAATATCCAACAAAACATAGAGGACTCTTCCTACCTAAAAACTTTTACCCCAACATATGCCTAAAAATTATTTAAAACTTGAAAGTAGTTTGTGACGGCCAAAGTATTTAGCAATATATTTTCACTCTCTCTCTCTCTCTACAGGGAAAACTTATGTTGTTGTAGTTGTTTTCGACTGTTTATGTAAGGAACAAGTTTATAATCTATGTGGGATAAACATAAATTATGCTCTTAAGGAAAGTTTCAGGAAAAAGCTATTAAAAACATGGGTATTCTACTAGTCATCTTGATGTGTAAACATTATAAATAGCTCCCTTGTCGGTTATACGCCTTATTAGTAGTAATATCAATGGGATTTCTATTGAATAATTATAATATGCACTTCTATATGCATATTTTTAAGGGCCCCTTAATGATATTTATATATATATATAATAAAATATAAATAAAGTTAAAAAAATTTACTTCAACAAACAGTTGTATCAATTAAATGAAATTTTGTTTCGCATGATGCTTGTGGGTCATTTAACATCCGAATCCAATGTTAATTGTTTGAGTGGGATTGCTTAAGGCATTGGGCTTGTGAATATTGTAGTAGGTGTGAAAAAATACTCCATTTTTTATACTTGAAGGTGTTAAAGCCTGTTTACACTCATTTCATATAATATTTGCATTACTTTTATCGTACTTTAAATGTGAATGAATATATTTTTTAATAAACAGAGACCCAATGAAGTATATATAATATATGTATGTATGTATAATATATACTGTCTAAAATTAATGTTACACCTCTTCCCATTGTCGATGATAAAATGATGATTGCATTATAGAACTGTGTGAATGGGAGAGTTTGAGGCAGTTTAACTGAGACCAATTTGTTTTTTTCAATAAAGTGATATATATATAGGTGTATATATAAAATATATATATATATATATCAGAAAACGACCGGGTACCCGTCCCAGCCCGGGTCCCGGCTGTTTTTGAGCGTCCCGTTTTTTTGAGACACCGGGCCAGGACATCAATATTTTCTTTCGTTTGTCATTCATAAATTTTATTAAGAAAATAATTACCATAAAAAAGTGAGGGCGTTTTTTTAGAAAGGAATTTTGAAATACGAAATGTCACTTTTTGGAGATTCTTTCTTTTAAAAAAACGTCAGAATGTCGATGGAACGAAAATATATATTATATCCTGGCCAGGGTCCCGGCGAAAAAAGGTGTCCCGGTCTTTTCCTGATATATATATATATATTAATGGTATTATTGACTTATTACCATATGATAATTATTAATTGTATTTATAATTATATTTTCGGTTATAAGTTTAGTCCGTCACCAACCCCAGGAATCAACTTCGATTATTGCACACCTTCCTACTTAAAAAACAAGTGGGATATTTTTGCTTTCTGTACATCATAGATGTTTTTATATATCCTATATTTTCACCATGATGATACTTTTAACAATACAAAAAAACATGAAATGCATTGGATCATATTATTGATAATGTTTAAAATTTCGTGGAGAGTCATTTTGTAAAAGAGAATACGAAAATAAAGCGTGCAATGAAGATATGTTTTTCTGTCCAATCCCAGCTTGCACTATATATCATATCTCAGTATATTGATTATAATTAGGCACTAACGATTTGGTTATAAAATCAGGATTTAAAAAAATATGTTTTCTTGTTAATTGTGGGAAGTATAATCATGTAATCATTTTTAATATCTCTACATTGATTAATTCTATACAACGATTAGTATTATATCCAAAAAGCAAAGTTAAATATATTTTTCTACTCCGTCTAAAAATATTTTTATTTGTGAAAATAAAATCCTTATATAAGTATATTTATAATTGTTATGGCATGAGGAACAAAATCGCTGACTCATAGCATGGATATATAAATATTTTGTTCATGATTACTTTTTCCCGCCAATTTTCATCAAAATAGATGATGAGAAAAATGCATCAGCGCTCAAATAGCAAGCTAAGAATTTAAATGAAAGCCTTAATATAGGATGCTACTTATTTATTTTGAGAACCTAATTATGGAAGGCAATTTAATTCCACAACATTTTACAATTTCTACTATGTTTATGATGTATATATATATATATATATATATTATTGACAAATAATGGGATAAGGCACATAGATATATCAGAGAAAATATATGACTATTACTATAGGTCCAAGGATAGTAGAATTTGGTTTTTCTTATTAAGACTCTGTTTAATAATGGCATATTGGTTTAATGATTACGTTTCAATAATTTCTCTTTAAAGTGAGTTTTTTAAGATCCTTGCCAAATAAAGGACTGCATAAATATCAATGACGTAACTAGATGTATTAATGATTTTGGTAATTTGTACAACATTTTTGTCCTGCCTTCTTTTTGGCATTCTTACCTGATTATTATCTCCTAGAAAGGGAGAAAGGCCCGTTAGCAAGACGTAAGTAATGGCTCCAACGGACCACATGTCTGTTGAGAGGGAAATTGGCTCGTAGTTAATCACTTCGGGTGAGGCAAACTCTGGTGTTCCCTCCATGACACAGGTTCCCTTGCCCGTATCATGAATGATACGGGATAAACCAAAATCCACGATCTTAATGTTGAAGCCACTCTTCGACGTGCAGACAAT
Source organism: Caligus rogercresseyi (assembly GCA_013387185.1). Lineage (NCBI taxonomy): Eukaryota > Metazoa > Arthropoda > Copepoda > Siphonostomatoida > Caligidae > Caligus > Caligus rogercresseyi. Next base: position 20,718,273 of record CP045895.1, read on the forward strand.
GTTGTCGGGCTTCAAATCCAAGTGAACGACCCTGAAGCTCTCTAAATATTTACAGCCTGAAAGGTGGAAAATAATATGGTTCATGAAGACTATCGCATTGAATAAATGTAAACCAAAATTTATATGGCTAAAACAACCTTTTAAAGGAGTACAATAGATTTGAAGTATACCAAGGCTTTTAGATCGAAGCATTTTTTGAATGGCGATCGATACGTCGTCATACATTTTATTATGTCTTTGATATCGTAAAACGACGGGATGTTTTGCCGTAATATTGCAGATATTATTATATCATTATATTCACATGGACAAAATACAAAGCAACGTCCAGAAGAAACAGTCTGGGAAAAACTTTCCTTGCATAAATATCTAGATTGAAAAAGGAAATAGTGGCACTAGGGGAAAAACATAAATATATATTTAGAAAATTATGTATATAAATATATATCAGAAACGACCGGGTGCCCGGCCCGGATCCCGGCTGTTTTTGAGTGTCCCGGCACGGCGTCTAAAAATCACCGGGCGAGGACTTTTTGGAAATTATTTTCTAAAAAAACGTCGTCCCCTTTTTCCAGATTTTTTTAAATAAAAAAAACGCCGTCACTTTTAGAATGATGAAGGAACGAAAATATACTGAAGTCCCCACCCGGCTTGAAAAATTTAAGTCCCGGGTCCCGGCGAAAAAAGTGTCCCGGTCGTTTCCTGATATATATGTATATATATATATATACCGGGTGAAGGAGCAAAAGACCGAGACTTTTATTTTAAGCTATTTTTTTTGTTTTTTGTCATATGGAAGAGTTTTTAGCATTCTAAGAAAGTACTCGTTTTGTTCTGTTAAGTGATTGAACCAGTTTTTTTTTCTTTTAATGAGCTGTAAGTGGCATTCTTTTCAAACAAACAAATTTAAACCAAGCACATTTTAAAAACAATAGCGCCGCATCTGAGTTTGGACCTCAAAGAAAGGCTTGTCACCGCTGTGACCGCCAGAAAGACCGGGAAAGGGGTACCACAGTACTTTGGTGTCTCCGAGAGAAGGGTGAGAAAGGTGTTGGTCAACACTAAGAGGCCAGAGGGCATCGGCAGAAATAATGAAAGTGGAGGCAAGAACAAATTTGGACTCGATAGCCGTGCGTGTTAAGGCGTGTTCAACTCTCAATTTTGGGGGTGCAGGTTCGAATCCCGAGAGGGATGGTCTTTTGGTCTACCTCATTCATAAGGTCCGAGGTTCGATAGACTAATTTTAATGCTATAATGCTTATTTATATCCTGTCGGATGCAATTCTATCGAACCATAGAGGCCAAAAAAAAATTGGACTGAAGAGTTCAAGCAGGCTCTTACAGACAAGATTGCTGTAAGCCCCAAGGTCAGTGCCAGAAAACTGGCTAGAGAGGCCAATGTTGACCTTTGCACCAATTGTTTGGCCCTTACAAACCTTGGTTTAAAATTAAAGAGGATTCTGGTAAATGGAGGCAGACCTCTTAAAGATGGAGAGGGAGTTGCTGCATATGAGAGCCTGGTTTAATGGGATCATGAAGTGAAAATGGTTCAATATAATAAGCAAATGTTACTATGATATGAAATTTTGATATGTAAAAAATGGCAACAATTTTTTTGTTTCCTGCTGTACCACGATCATTTGGGTCTGATGTGCATCGCCTGGGAGTTGCTCCAAATTGGGCCTTTGTTCTCATACATGTATGTATAAGTTTTACAACATAGCTTTTGGGTCTGTTGAGGAGACACTTCCCGTTATTCGATTTCGTTCAAACTTTCACAAGATGATCTCAATACACTAAAGATAAATCCTAGGGGGAGACCGATTCTCAAATCCAAAAATGCGAATAAGAGTCACTCTACTATCCATGTATGTATTTTGAACGGGTTTTTATATCATTTAGATGAACAAATAATGCAGAATTAATAATTAAAAATAATTGTGCTACAACAAAACCAATGAAGATCATTTGAGTTCATTGATACTACATAGGTGTGAGGAATTAAGTAAAGGCGTTTCAAAGCGCTCACATACTTTTATTAATAGAACGAAGATGGTTTGAGATATTGGCAGTTTCTTTATTTGCTGTTTAAATGCATTCAAGTTAATTTATGGATGAAGTTCGACGTTGTTTGAATGGCACTCATGTGAACATTTTACGAAGATTAATCGTTGAACCTAATTTTCGACTACTTTTCCGCATAAATTGGCTGAAAACTGCAGTAATTTCACTTTAAATATAAATTTTTAGCTCTTCTAACGTCGAACGACTATTAATGAAGACCACGGCTTTCGGTTGACCCCAAAGAAAATAAAGGTATTAAATTACACAATCGAATTGGCAAATTGACTGGTGCATTTCAGGTGATAAACAGTGGATGGAAATTATATGCCAAAATATTTATTTTTTTATTAGTTAAATGTCACAAATAAAAATTCATATTGAGAAGTGAAATACTCAGAATCTTCCACTTTAGCAAAAGTTTGTTTAAACAATAACCTATAGTTGTTCAATGATAATATTCAACTTTATTATAGATATATTATTGTAATTCCTGTTTATTTATTTTATTACGAAAATATGTTTATAGGTATTTGATTTTGGATTACAAATCAATATATTTGATATATAACAATCATTAGTTTTGTTATTGTAGTCTCATAAAACTGTAGCTTTGTCGAAAGACAATCAAACTTTGGCGTTTATATTTAGTCTTGTCTATATTTGTATTGTTTCTATGATTTTTCTTTTTTCCAATAAACTTTTATGCTATGAAAGAACAATTTCGTATAAATCATGTAAAAAAATGATTTTTGCTTTGTTTGTCATTGATGAAGTATGAAAAAGCACAGATTGCCTCCGATTTCATCCAATATTCCATAGTTTTAGTTGATCGGAAGAAGCAGATCTTTTTATAAATATATTCATTTATAACCTTACGACAAAATATTGTTAGGAAAATGTTTTGATGACTTTCAAAAGGCTTTAAAATGACGAAATATATATAGCTATATGGATATTGTATAACCTCTCGATTTGGCTCTTAGTCTCATTAATACTTTGTTCTTTGAAGATGATATATGAGCTACATTAGAAAACAAGCCGTTTTACATACTTGCTTTTATGAAACATTGTAACCCTTGTAAATCGATTTTATAATACAATGTGATGGCTATTTATATAAGACTCATGCATTCTAACCCAACTAAATGGACCAAAAAAATAATAGTTTAAATAAAATAGAACGATCACAATCTGAATAAGTTGCTATTTCTTGAGAGTGTTTATATGAGATGTGGATAATAACTGGTAGCAGAATAGAAAATATTATAAGAACTTGATAATTGCTACACTCTTGCCGTAATAATCATGGTCGAGGGCTGTGAAAAATAACTGATCTTTGATTGTTTTTGACGTATGTATTTGGTATTTTGTATTAATACAACCATAAAACCTTTGCTACGTTTAATATGGTTTATTTAAATTTATAAAATTATAATTATTTATTTTAAAAAAACTGTATTGATTCAGAGAAATGACATATATATAAATATATAATATACAGTCAACTTCGCCTAAGTCGAAATTGCATAAGTCGAAAAGTCGCCTAACTCAAATATAATCAAAAGTCCCATTTTTTCCATTGACATGTGTGTAATAAAAATCGTACAAGTCGATTTTTGTAAGTCGATATTTCGCCTAAGTCGAACAGATATTTTGACAGTAACACATACATAAACAAGAAAATAACTTCGCATAAGTCGAAGAGGGCGCTCACTTTCCAAAAAAGAAAGAAATTGTGTCCTTGCCCACCTGCTGCCTCGCCCATGATTTGCGACTGCATATGAGCGAGTGCATACACACACGCCTACCTGTATATCGAATTTTCTTCGATTTTTCAATCAAAATTTGTAACTCGAATTTCGCCTAAGTCGATTGTTTTTGCACAGTCCCGAGAGAATCGACTTAGGCGAAGTTGACTGTAGTTTAAAATGACTTCGCATAGAAATTAAAAAGGGAGTAATGATGAATTTATATGGTAGAGGGTCTTAAGAATTTAAGAAACATGTACTTATCTGCAAGTTATAAAAATAACTATAGCAAATTAAGGAAATCAAGAAGATTATAAAGCTTAATCTACACAGTTAAAACAACTTATTTTTGTGACGTCGTGTTTTCCCTTTTTTGTCTTATATTCTCTAAATTACTAACAATCAATTTTTAACTCATGTACAATGATGAAAATAGATGAAATAGACAAATAAAATTGATAAAAAAGTAATGCAAATGCAAATACAAAAAAAAAATCAAATAAATAAAATTAGGAAGATATTTAAAAGCAAATAAAATATTATTATGAGGGGATCAGCCGGTTCTATATGGTTAGAGTTTATTTCATTCTTTGACATTTAAGTCGACATATACAACACAACCTTCACAACAATCTGAGTACGAGTGTGCTAGAAAAATATCAAGCTTCAAGAGCCAGGTGTATTGACTTATGACACCTGGCAACAGGTCTTAATTTAGCCAAGATCAGAAATACATATATGTTTGTTTAGTTATAACGACCTTTGCAAAGACTTCTATGTATTTTACAGATATATATTATATATATATATCTAACTTTTTGAGGATTTCTTTTTTTCATGCTTGATTTGTTTACTACAAATGATGACGTCACCAGCTCTGCTAAAGGAGTAATAAGTGAGCATTTAGTACTTAAAAAATCGGACTTATAACTGTGTTTGCTGTTGTTATTATCTACGTGAAATTAAGATTGTGCTCATTTTGCAAAACCTATTGTCCTTTCACTGATTTCTTTCTCCCACAAACAGGGGACAAAAACACTTATTCCTTCGAGGATTTTGAGCTAGTCCATTCTATAACAAACTATTGCTTTGCTGACGAATCTATTTTTGAACATAGAAAATAATACTTGCGTCATATGAAACAAATATTGGCGGGATAATATAATTGCTTACGGTAAATTAGACACAACTTAGGCTATGGTTTCTCTTAGTACTTTAAAAAAATGTACATGAGTATTAGAAAAATATGAACAAAACATGCACATAAAGAAATATTAAATTTCACTATAGTTATAAAATGGGTGTGTTTTTATAGATATAAAATATTAATGGTTAGTGTAGTTATTCAGCCATTGTTTTTGCAATAATTTTCTGTTTTGTACAAACATTCCTCATAAAAGTTTGACTTTGTACAAAGAATATGTTTTAAGTCACATGAGATGCTTTTTTCTTTGTCTTTTTTCCTCTCTTTGCCTTGAAAAGTAGGTAGTAAAATCAGAAAATGTAATTTTTCTGGTTCATTTTGGGTCCCATCACTTTGCAAATAGTTTTATTAGGTCTGCCTTGACTCAAGGATACCATAGGTACCTTCAAAGTTCAAATCTGACCATAAATGTGGAAGGAGATAGCGTGCAGACATACAGACGGACGGACAGAGATTGGTGAATTATTATATAGATTCTTCCACTCTTATAATTATTACTTCATCATATTCATCTGTATTTGATAGTTTGAATATATCATGGATTATTTTTAATGGAAGTATGATTTTTCAGACTCACAATAGGGATAGTAAGTCAATTAGACAACTTTCAAAGCTCTAGACGCTTATACACATATTATAATTCTTTATGATTGTGTAAGGTATATAAGTTGTACCTTATAATTTAAAAAAATAGCCGACAAAGCACTCTTAATCATAATACATTTGATGTTGAATAAATAGTACCGAGTGTACGAAAAAAAAAATAAGGACTACTTGAACCTCTTTTTATAATATTATAAAACAAATATTTTTATATTTTGTGTCAGTCCGTCCTTTTATTCTTTTTTTCAGTAAATATTTTTCAATCACATGCTTTCGAAGTGCTGGGGGAACGCCTATAATATCTAAATGTATCACTTTTCTTAAAGTATCATTTCTTTAGTTATAAATTGCATATATTTAGTAAGTTGTCGACTTTTAAAGGGCATGTCTTTTGTCAACAAAATGTATAGTATTAAGTAAACAGAAAGCTGCATTTAAAAACATTGAATTGTTCAATAAGATATTTTTATAGACCTCAACAATAAGCATGAAGTTGCTTTTGATGTCACCTATGAAGAATCTTTTAATACATTACATAATGAATTATATCTTATTCCATAGGTCAATTTTTTGAGCCAATCAAAGGGATGAAAGAGAAAATATAATTTTCACTGCATAGACCACTTATTCCCATGGATACTTTAAAATATACATATTGTTTTAAACATTATGCAAAATTATAGGTTTTTGTCAGAATTCCTAAACAATAATGAGGTATTTCATATGGAGTAAGGCTATAAGGATGTAATATGATGACAAACAGGAAGTTCCTAACTGGTAATTTTATAAGGAGCCAAAAAAATCTCTGATTATTGAAAACCTCGATACGTTCGAGATTAAATAAAAAATATATCAGAATAGTATAGGTCCTAAAGGACGTAGGAAAAAATGGCTCCGATTTATATCAATGTAGATCGGAGTTCCTAATGCCAGTATTCCAAAAATAACCCCATTAAAGAGATGTTGAATATAAATCAGCCATAAAAAATAGGATTTGGAGACTACATTTCTTTTCTTATTATAAAAAATGTATTTTGGACTATTTGTGGATAAACCTATATATGTACTAATGCAGAAAATGTAACGTATTTTCAGCCACCAGTCGGTACTTTGATTCATTTTCATGAGTCTATTTAATGTGACGTCAGAATATGGCAAATACTATTAGTAGGTGAACCAATGAATGTAATATGAATCTTTTGCCTGGATTGTATCAAAATATAAATTCACAATACGCCGCCACGCTCCGTGTCACGCTCAATAGATTCATAAAATTATAATAGGTACTTGAATAGTTGATAAATGTAAGAGTATTTATTATATAAGTATTTCAATTTAAAGTATAGGAAAATACTCTTGATATTCGATAATTAGTTGATTACGTAATGATCTTATATATTGTATTACATATATATATAAGATAATATTTTGTAAGTAAAAGCATATTTTGATCAATATAAATATTTTTGTTATCTAGCATAAGCACTATATTTTCATTCAAAATTGAATTTTTCAAATATAAATATTATAGGCAGTTAAACACACTATTTATATCGCCTACAAACCAGTTTTTTATAAATCTACATTCTTTAACTTTCCACGCCATTTACATTAATTAACATTATGAAAAAATCTCCATGCTACAATGCCACTTGTATATCTATAAATTATTTCACCTGAATGCACTATATATATTTTTTTCTATACAGGGCTGACAATATATCTTAAGCCCACAACTTCACTTGGTTTTTCAATTAATATGATTTATAAATATACTTAAGGATATTTAAGTTTAGCAATATACATAATAAATTTTCTATGTAATGTCAAGTAATATAATAATCACTCTTTGGTCTGTAACCACTTATGATGATGACTTGATTTTCCTATTATTCAAGTTCCCAATACTCATTTCACCGAATGCATCCGAGATGATATTAGTTCACATTCTTATTTAGTCAATTTGAATATTTATATGAAGAAAAACCTTTACATTAAGGCAATAATAAATGTTTTTAAAGCCAATACAATTGGTTTTCTAAACATTAATCATATCTCAAGACGTTATTATTGGTCACTCATATCTAGAGACAGAGAACATGCTTACAACTAATGATACTATTCAAGGAATACACTAACCTGGCAGGAGAACTCTCTCCTCTTTATTTCAAAATTAACTACCTCCGTAAAAAAGAAAAGGGAAAAGGAGGGAGTTCCTAATGGAAAGAACTCCCTCCTTCTCCCTTCTCTTTTTTACGAAAGGTAGTTAAGCTTGGCTTAAGAAGGAGGGAGTTCCCCTTCCAGGTTAGTGTATTTATTGCCCTAAACAACAACAAAATAACTTTTGGACAAAATTAAATGCTAGACAGTTTATCTATGTTTATCCCACATTATGCAATTCTTTCAAACCAGAGAAGAAGAAATAGTTTTTTTGTATAGTGATCGTTAAAAAAAACCATAATTAGAATTAAAATCCTTTTCATTGATGAAGAACATATATACTTAAGAGTGCAAAATTTACATTTGAGTTTATTTTTAAATATATATAATAATATTTCTATATATTACTACACTGGAAATGCTTCTACTCCAACCACGGGGGCGGCGGTGCCAGGAACCCGTTTGGTGATTTCGTCTTCCCCATCCCAAGGAGGCCCATGAGGTCCACCACTCCAGTGGCGTATCCACTTGGGAGGGAGACAGCTACTTTTGCATGCCACGCAATATCAGTGTGAAACATGTTTAAGGCCTTGAGGTCGGCCACGACGACCCTTCACACTACCAGGACCGCAGCTAGGGTCATTGGACGCAGTGTAATCCCCATATAATCCATTCTGTATTGGCATTTTATTTGTTGTTGTTTTTACATAATTTTAATGTTTTTATTTATTTATTTTAGACTAGTAACAAATGTAACTAATGTGCCCCATGGCAAATATACTCGATTACACACACACACTACACATTTTAATTTCATATGTATCAATATTATTTATGAATTGGGCGATAAATAATGCATCTGGTTGAAAAAGCTTTGCATATGTGTTTTTTTTTTTACTTTAAAGTAAAATATGTATGGTATATATACATAAAATATAATTCTCTCTCTCTAATATAATCACATTTTCATATAAAAGTACTTGGATAACTCATATTGGAGAATTCAAGTTACTTTTTTGTTGCTACTAGTTAATATTCATCAGCATAATTAAATTTTCTTCCTATTTGGTTCGATAGAATTGCAGTATCCCTGTGCTTATAAATAAGCATCATAGTGTTAAAATTAGTCCTTCGAACTTAGGATCTTATCAATCAGGCTGACCGAAATGCACCTTCCCCTCTCAGGAGTCGAACCTGCGCTCTCAACATTGAACACACCTTAACACACTGAGCTTTCGCACTCCCTTGTATCATATTTGCATTTTAAAAGTTGAAACATGGTAGAAACGGCCGATGAATAAAGTATAGCAACCTAAATAATTTTAAAGTCGGTGTTCTAATATTTCTATTCAAGTCTGCTTTTTTAAATTCCTCAAGATTATTTGCTATTCTTGCTTTAAAAATCAATGCAATGCTCTTGAAAAAAAAATACTTGGAAAATATAAACCAATTCCTAACCTAAATGTTTGGTACATTAAACATTTAAAGCATGCAGAATGGCAGGATTGATAGGATGTTAAGTACAACCTTATAGAGGATTTTGAGGAATTTTTAAAAGTGCAGAAAAGTTATAAAATGTTTTTTTAAATTCAAATCCTACTTGGTATGGAATTTTTTATAATATTTTTGTATCCATTCAACCCTAAATGCACCAAATGCAAATAACTACATTTTTAATCTTAATTTATATTTTATTTACCTAGAAAATACTATATCCAACGATCTCCACCATAATTCAGAAGCCTTCAGTTATTATTACCAAGAACCAGCTGACTACTAACGAAACTTTTTTATTCTTTATTGAGTTTTTGAATTCTTTTAGCGTGTGATTATATATATGTCCATAATTTCATTCAATATATTTATTTATTAATAACATAAGTTATTGTGTTTAGAGATAGTGTTATTATCTATCAGAAGGACATGATTACTGATGACATGTATACTTTTCTTTATTGACTTTGAGGATATTATGAACAAAAAAATATGCACATACAAATGCAATCAATGTAAGTATAAATACATAGAAGCCTAAGTTATCGCTTTCTACAGTTCTAATGTTATTTTATATCAGAAGATGCTGAGTTATGAAAATATAGATTTCTTTATTTAGTTATATGAAAATGTATTCACTCTATATTTTAATCCACAGGAACATAAGCTATCTGGAGTTAGTGGCATGCGTGCTTAACGAGGAGTTCAACAAGTGTTGTTTTGTATCCATGCACATTTTCAGACCTTCGCATATTTGTCGAATAAGATCAGCAATGTCAGTCTCAGAGAGTTTCCACGTGGGATTCGATGATCCGCTCAAAGAGTTCCCCACCGGGAAGGTACTCCAGGACTTGAACAAAGTTCCCCGAGTCTTCATAGGCCCCAATGAGTTGAATGAGATGCGGATGAGGTCCAAGGAGTCTTAAAATGTCTATTTCCTCACGGATGCGAAGCTTTTGAGAGGCCTTCTTGCAGTGAATGAACTTGACAGCCCGAATCTCGTCCTTGCTGCTGCTTCCACGCCTGCGAGCACGGTGAACACGACCAAACTTCCCCTCCCCAATCTTTTCCAGGGTCTCAAAGTCCGTGTTGTACTTTGAGAGGGGCCAGATTTGGTTTTCTATGAGACTCAGAGGATCTCCTTCGGGTTGACTTCCTTGCATCTCTGAGAGAACTGAGAAGCATCATGCATAAGGAATAAGAGGGAAAATCCCCCTTTAATAAGTATTTCTTGACTGCCTTTAAGCAGTTGCATGCAGAAGCTGCTCAAAGTGTGGGCGTAACTCAATAATAAAAGTATCTTATAAGAATAGTGTTTAAGTTTATAAAAGTGACTTAAAGAAGGGGAAGAAAAGTTTTCCATATGCTTACTCATAATAGACACGTGCGTTAGAGAAGAAGAAGAAAGAAAGGCTCAAAGGATGCAGGAGTAGGGTGGTCAAGTTTAAACATTTTAAAGCACAAGTCATATTTGCACTATAATGCTCATTATTCTATTTTTTATGCAACTGTTCAAAAGAATTTTGATCTTGTGCTAGTCATTTTATTATTGTTTTTTAAATGTATTAAAATGTATTGCTGTTGCTCATATGAAATAAAAGTATATATAACCAAAAAGGCAAATATTTATATATATATATATATATACTACCGGATGTTACCGGCACTGCCCGGGATTTTCCAAATTGATAATAGTCTTTGCAATAGAAAAAAGATCATACGAATAATTTAGTGATGTCATTAGATATGATTATTCATATTAAAATCAGTTCCTTAAAAAGTTGTCCTTGGATATTCATTGCCATTTTTTCCGTTTTTGTTCTTTAAGGCTGGGAATTTGAACGTTGTAAAAAGAAGTTATTTCTAAGTCGTTTCATAGAGTGCCTATGTTATTTTCTAATGAAAAGTAGTTTCCTTAAAAAGTCGTCAATGCATCGTCATTGCCATTTTTCCGTTTTCTATTCCTTAAGGTTGGGTATTGACATCACTCTCCAACTCTTGGCATTATTAAAATTTGAATAGCGCGATGTTGCATTACAAAAGGTTGTTATTTTCCATAAAACCTAAATTTGGAGGGACATACAGGGACAGAAAGAAACTTATTTCTGAGTAATCATATGGAAAACGAATTTTCGGGTAAACACTCAATAAAACAAAACACATCTTACTACGTCATACTTATCCACAGAAAATTTGGACAAAATCTAACGTACAAATTTTAAAAAATCGAAAAAAACAACTTTTGATAATAAAATAAACATGTCGATGACGAATTTTCAGGTGTTGAAAACCCCACTAAAACACCCCCTGAGCTCTCAAAACTATTCACTGAAAATTTTGTCAAGATCTATTGAACCGTTCGGGAGATACAGGGAAACGAACGAACATAATTCTTTTTATTAGTATAGATATATAGGGCTGTGAACGGAACGTAAAATTGAACGGCGTTTCGCCGAACGAAAGAAATTGAACGGAACGGAAAAAATGAACGGAACGCTAAAATTTGTCTTTTTGCGTTCCGTTCAAAAATATTCAAGAGGAAATCACCCAACCTCGATTTTATAATGTACTAGCGAATGTTACCCGGCGCTGCCCGGGATTTTCCAACTCGACAATAGTCTGGATAAAAAAATCACACAAATAATTTTAGTGATGTCATCCAGTGTGATTTTTCATATTAAATAAATTCCTTAAAAAGTCGGCATTGGGTCTTCATTGCCATTTTTTTCCGTTTTGCATTTCTTAAGGCAGGGTATTCAAACATCATAAAAAGAAGAATCACATGAATAAATTTATTTTGATGTCATCGCATGTGACATCGTTTGTTGTCGGTCACTAAATTGAATTATTTAGTCACTGTAATGTTCCATGTTTTATGTCGTTTATTGTACATAAACCAAATTATAATTTCTACCTGAAATTCGTTTAATCATTATACTTTAAAGTTGAGATTGGCTCTATGTTCTTCTTCTCTTTAAACTTACATACGAATGAATATGTATAAATGTTTTCTTTAGTGTTTTAATTAATGTTTTAACAAAAAATTGAATATTTGATCAATTGAAACATAGCATACAATTACAAATTATACTTGTACAATTTTACGATCGTGTATTTGACCAAAAAGTTTATATGAGTATCACATAAATTCAATAAGCGCGATGAGTGAGGATTACGCGCGATCGTATTATAAATTATTTGCCATAAGGAACAAGCTATGGAATAAATATAATCAATCTGGCTTGTTCGTGGAAACAGTAAAAGCAAAATTAGTAAAACCCTTGTAACTCCCTCCATTGTGTGCTGGAATTCGACCTATGATGCGGTCAAGAGAGTACAAGAGCTCAGGGATGAAGATAAATCAGTATTCGGAACTATCCTCACTGCCGCTGACCTACCCAAATTTACCGAACAGGATAACATCTTCATTGATCAATGTGTGCGTGTCATGCGGCATATATCCTTTATATATTAGTAAAGCAATAACTATGAGAAGTATAGACCGAGAAAATCGGTGGACCATATGTGGGTGGGATTTTTACATTTTTGACTTTCATATTGTAACATTTTGGGTCGGGGTAAAAAATATGTTAATTTTTGGGCCGAGCCTCTGGTTCAATTATTTTATATCTTAAATATATTATCCAAGTTTGTAAAGTTTTTGGAACTTTTATAGCTGTAACTAACTTCAAACCGAAACTATTAAAGCCTGGTTTAAAAATTTATACCCGATACATACGAGGATGCAATGAAAAGTAAAGAGTCTATTTATGAGAAATTTTTAAAGTTCAATTTTTGAACGGAACACAAAATTGAACGGCGTTCCACAGAACAGAAATAATTGAACGGAACGATGAATGGAACGGAAAGAATCGAACGGAACGATGAACAGAACGGAAAAAAGTGGAACGCGTGCAAGCCTGTATATATATATACAAGCTGAAGAACCGCGCTACGCGCGGTCTCCAGCTTGATAAGGGGGCTGCGCCCCCTTATGATCCCCCGACATTGAGTAAAGTTACATTTTGACTCATGAGAACAGCAATAATGAACCTAACTAAATGTAAATTACTTCTACAAATAATCTCCATTGCCAAAGAAAAAAAAGGAAAATAACTTAATCGGCACAAATTGTTGTGATTACTCTTTGTATATTCTGATACTTAACACATAATACAGAAATTTGTTTATTCTAAGGCACTTGGATAAACTATGTTCACTGTCTTGTGAAAGTATGCTCCACATTTATCAAAATTACAACTCTTGCACTTCTTATGGGCTTGGCATAGAGTAAAGAGGTTTTTTCTGCTTCCCACCCTGGAGCATGCCACATAAAGTTGCCCATGCGAAAAGCATGGCTCCTGCAGGTGGTACCACTTGCCCTGAGGTGGGACTCCTTGCCTTGCTTGGATTCTCTCTGACCTTCTCATGATCAAGTTGGTGGAGGATGACACTAAACGTCGGTCACACCATGGTCGTTAGATGCCCCATTAGAGAACATATATCATTTACTGAAAAGGTGGTCACAACTGGTTGCAACTGGTCACAAATTGTTACCTGGTCACAGCTGGTCACATTGGTCACACCCTGGTCTTAAGATAGCTTGTAAGGATGAGATTTCAGTCCGGACGGAAACACAGACGCTCGCCGCTTATTGTATAGATATCGATTTGTTGACGTTTGCGAAAAATGTCGTTCGCCAAAAGTTATCGTTTGTCGTTCATCGTTAATTTTAAATTAAATCGTTCGTCGTTTATTGTTCGTGTGTCGTTCGTCATTCTGAAAAAAATTGACGACGGTTTTTTTGTAGAAAGAAATTTCTGAAAAAAGTGGTGATTTTTTTTAGGAAGAAATTTCTGAAAAAGGTGATGGCGTTTTTTAGAAAGGAAATTTGTCCCATGGAAATTTAAAATATTTGTCTTTTTTTGGCGCCAAGAACGAACGACAAGGAATTCTCCTTATCGTTCGTCGTTCGTCAAAAACTTTGTCGTTCATCGTTCGCGAACGACAACAAATGAATGATAAATCAACAAGTCTGATATATATACAATATATATCTATACTAATAAAAAAAGAATTCCGTTTGTTCGTTTGTTCGTTCGTTCGTTTCCCTATATCTCCCAAACGGTTCATTAGATCTTTACGAAATTTTCAGTGAACAGTTTTGAGAGCTCAGGGAGTGTCTTGGTGGGGTTGTCAACTCGCAGTAAATTCGTCATCGTCATGCTTATTTTATTCGCCAAAACGTTTTTGCTGATTTTTTAAAATTGCCAAGTTAGATTTTCACTAAATTTTCTGTCGATGACACTGAGGTAGTAAGACGTGTTTTTAATTTTTGAGGGCTTAATCGGAAAATTTCGTTTTCCATAGGATTACTTAAAAATAAGTTTTTTTTCCATTCCTGTCTTTCCCTTTTCATATGAAAAGTCACATGCGATGACATCACTGAAATTATTCGTGTGATTTCTTCTTTTTATGATGTTTAAATACTCAGCCGTAAGGAATACAAAACGGAAAAAATGGCAATGAAGAGCTGTGACAACTTTTTAAGGAACTGTTTTTAATATGAAAAGTCACATGCAATGATTTCACTGAAATTATTCGTGTGATTTCTTCTTTGTGAGATGTTTAAATACCCAGCCGTAAGGAATACAAAACGAAAAATGGTAATGGAGACCCAATGACGACTTTTTAAGGAACTGATTTAATATGAAAAATCACATGCGATGACATCACTAAAATGATTCGTGTGATTTTTTTCCATTCCAGACTATTGTCAGTTGGAAAATTCCGGGCAGCACCGGGTAACATTCGCAGTATATATATATATATATATATATATATATATATATATATATATATATATATATATATATATATATTTCCTACAGATAGAATTATTCATTTAAAAACATTTTGTATCAAGTTTGCCTTAAAGCGAAAAGTTAATTAGTTACATAAAAGGTTCTGTTTAAATTCCAATTATAAAAATATATATTAGATATTGAATGTTTGCATAATAAATAAATAATTTTCATTTCCAATATTTGAATACATAAATAATTGAAAATAAAAGGATTAGCTTGATCTTAATTTAATAAAAGAATATAAACATAATATAAATATTATTTTCATAGATGAAGGGGCTATACAAAACAACACAATTTTCTTCAATATTATATCTTGGTTGTAATTTATAAAAATTTAAAAATTTATCATGTTGCATCAAACAATATAAGAATTAAATAATTGTACATAATACTCCAAGTGTTTGTGTGTAATACTTAATATAAAATTGGTATTTGAATAAAAATTAAGCACAAAAATATTACATTATTAAAACTTTGAACTCGTTGAGATACCACTTATCGATGCACAATTATGTTGTTGTTTTGCATGTAACTATATATGATATTAAAAGTATTGAAATGTTTAGAATTAAAAACAATGTACTAAAGTTATTAGTTTACTTTATAAGCAATAAAACAAAGATAATGTACAGTGATTTGACCGAATATTTTATTAAATGACACATATTGAAATATACAATGGCTTCCACTTCCCTTTTAATAAACTATAAGGAAGAACGTCAAAAGGAGCGAATGACGTCAACGGTATTTACATTACTATTTTATTTTTATTTTTTAATCGTAATTAGACTTTATTGAATTTAGCGTAAATGCATATATGCTATATATAAATAAACATTATAGTTTAAAATTTATACACTAAATAAAGTCAATACAAAACATTATACGGTCACATAAAAGCACAATCACTTCATAAAACAAAGTTGTAATTAATTGGATATTAAAATAACATTAACATGATTAGGAATAAATAGGCTTCATTTAATTTAAAACTAGACTGTTTTTGTAAAATCGTAGTAAAAACTTTAGATGGTGAGAGGTCCTCTCGGAACAGGAGGGGAAGTACCGAACGATGTCACTCGCAAATCTCCAGCTTGAATCCTCTGGAATCTTGATGGAGAGCGCCATGTACCGAGCTGCTGCTGATAAGACAATGGATTTTAGGTCTCCCTCTTGAATAGGTTCCCTCGAAGATAAACGCTCTGCGATATAGCTTTTGCAACTTGAAAGTGCAAACTCAATTGCTTTTGTTTTCGGAGATGCTGTCCGTAGATTAGAATTTAATCCAAAGAGAATTATGGGAGCGATCAGTTTTCCAGTTATTCCAGGAACATTTAGAAGAACAAAGTCTCTTAGGATACGTAGAACAGGACAATGGGAGAAGGCATGGATGATTGAATTAAATAATCTTCCACAATCCTTGCACGGAGCATCAAAGAACACACATCTGGTAGAAACTTGAAATTGGGCAGTAAAGCGTTTGCCGTGAACTATTTTGGAGGTAGAAGACAAAATTCTCTTTTTCCACGATGCAGGCAATTCCAAGTCTTTTAAATACAAGTCAGCAATTTTTTCTGCCTCCATTTTTGTGTTATGGCCATAGTTCATTCTGAGGTGCCATGGGACAGGAACAAAGTGTTTGTCTGCCGATCGTTTAAGAGGAAACAAGAATCTTCCACACCTAAAAATGGACTCCGAAGATAGGTCATGAATAGTTAGGGTGCCAGACGTTAATGCTATTTGTTCCAATCTTTTTGGAAGCTCCAGGTTTTGGAAAAATAACTTCTTTTTACAGTTCTGGCGTATAATGTCGATTGTTGTCGAACATTGGAATATAGGACTACCCCGCCAAATCAAACTATGTACTATTCCTAAAGATGGAGAAAACTCTTTAATCATGTCGTTAGAAAAGTCTGTTCCCAACATTAAACAGGTATACACCGGGCTGTTAGAAATATGAGCCCTCCATTCAACCTCTGGGTTTTGTGAGAGATCCGTCAAGACCTTTGAGTAAATCTTTGGGATTATTTTCTGTAATAAAGACAATCCTCCTCCTAGATGCCGTTTGGGACGCTTTAGACCTGGCAGATACGATCTGTGGAATAATATGCTTAGCCACTTGTCTTCTTCTAAGACAGCCTTTTCAGCTATCCAGGGAACTGCAGTAGAACTGTAGAGGACTGCAGGGATAACGAGGAAATTGTACAGATCAATTCTTCTCTGGATGTTGAATTTTCTCCAAAGAGAAATTTGTCTGGTCACACGGGTTTGTAACAAAGTCCAACTAAGACTTGTAGGACCATTTCGACTCCATGTTATACCCAATATTTCAACGGTATCCTTTACACATAAGTCAGCTACCCTTTGACCATTGAATGGCATCCAATTCCCCAGCGGAATGATAACAGATTTTTTGTTATTTATGCGGAGACCTGATCTTTTGCTAAATTTTTGAAGATATTTGATCATAATGTCAATGCGTTTTAAAAGTTGTGATTCTGACTTCGCTTCTAAGAAAAGGGTAATGTCATCTGCATACATGTCAATAATATGTCTATCGGAGCCAAAATCAATGCCAAAACCTTTATATTTTTTTACTATACCCTCACTAAGATCTTTTAGGCCTGCCACAAAAAGCAGAGGTGCAGTAGGGCACCCTTGGCGACAGCTCCTGTTTAAGGTAATGGGATCACTGTTCATATTCCCCATAGCTATCGTTGACGTTGGATTGAATAAAAGAGCTCTAATGGGATTGAAGAACTTTTTGGTAATATTCTTTTTATTGTCTTTAATATATGCCCATGCATTATGGTGTCAAACGCCTTTGAAAAATCAATTGCAATAATCGCACCATAAGTCCCTTTCGAATTGACCCTTTCTATCGCACATTGGATATTTCTAGAGATATCTGAAATTTTTATTTTCTTCAAGAAGCCTTTTTGATGAATTCCAAGCCTTTTATTCAACAAAGGCTCTATTTCTCTAGCAATAATCCCTGAAAGAATACGGTAGCTCTCATTTAGGACAGTTATGGGCCTCCAATTATTCGGGTCGGAAAGAGCACCTTTCTTTGGTATTAACACTATTCGACCCTTTGTCATAGCTTTTGGGAGAGTTCCATAAACCTCCATTCCCTGTCCTAGTTTGAGCAAGTACTTCTTGAATACAGAGGGTAAAAACGCAACCCCCTATTCCGTCAGGTCCTGAAGCTTTATTATTACTGTGAAACTTTTTGATATAAGTGGTAATGAGATCTTCCGTGAAAATTGACGCTCCTCTCTTCTTGGAACGCGAAAAACTAGGTCTATCGACCGCTAATAAATTGTGAAACTGTCTATGGAAGCAAGCCAAAATAGCCTTCGGATCACGTAGTTCTTTTCCATTTTCAACAATTCGACGAATCACAGAAGTGGGGCGTTGTTCTTTAATAATATTAGCCTTTACACGTTTATTTACTAAGATTTCCGAATCAACTTTTTCTTTCATTTCTGCTTCTCTGATATCAGCAAACCGAACGAAATTCGTGGTATCCGTGGAGATGGTGCGAGCAAAGAGGGATCCCTGGCTTAGAACTTTTTCAAGATTCTTTTGAAACATACTGTTTTTCAATATTTTTTTCTTGATAAATTTCAAGGTCGTAGATTTTACAACTTTGTTAAAAATATTTTCAGTTTTTTTATAGCTGGAGGTCGGACTAAAATGTTCTAAAAGATTAAAACGGAGTTGTTTTAAAAAAAGGGGTTCACTAAAAATCCATTTTGGAGTCTTAAAACTTTGTTTTGGCTTAAAATACCACAGTTCAATACAAATTAATTTGTGATCAGAACTTGGATGTGATCGATAAGAAGCCGCTCTTATTTTTGGTAAAATGTTATGTGATACAAGGGCTAAATCAATTCTAGAGGCTTTTCGACCTGCTCTCCATGAAATATTATCGTCAGGGTTGATTTTCCTAACAGCATCCACTAAATTAATTTCAGCAATAAGTTTCTTAACTATTGCCTTGTTGGGATATATGGTGATTGAATGATCCAGATCCACATTCAAATCTCCCAAAATGAGAATGGGATAGATATTATCCTTACAAGAGTTAATTATCGCCTGGAAAAATGGTGAGCTTTTTAAGTTAGGGCCGTAAACGTTAATTAAATAGAAGCCTCCTTTTTGTGCCACTCGCCTTCTGAACTTAGTTCCTTTACAAGTAGTGGACGCTCAATTTTATTCGAAACAAAAGATAATATTCCTCTCTGACAGTTGGAGCCCGTAAAATAATGGAAATAATTTTCGGGATGCACAACTTGACATGAGACAGAGCAAGACGAAGAAGTGGGGATTTTACATCCTGAAGACAAATTATGTCTGGCTTTTCATTCAACAGGCTTTTCATTAGAGCGTGTTGCGCAACTCTATCTCTACCACCCCTTGAATTAAGGGAAATAATCTTCCCAATTTCTAAGTCCACTTTTGGCACGTTTTTTAGGGGTTGAGTAAAAAAATTGTTAATTTTTGTCTGTATTTTGCAAGCCATGGAGGGAATTAAGTCATTTCTTGGGCATTTTGGTAGGATTCGATTTCTCTGGTGGTGAAAACCCTGAACTGGACAAATTTATTTTGATATTGACCCTGATCTTGACGACATTATCAGGTCAGGGTTCATGTGATAATTTTTTGATTTCACCACTGAAGGTTCGGAAATACTGTTATTAAGCGCGGCTCCCTCATGTCCATTGTGAAGGCCATTCGGCTCATTTTCTCTTTCACTACCATCCTCCTGAGGAAGGGGGATAGTGTGGATGGAACTGGATCAGGAGGGTTCATATCCGGTGGTAGAAAGGAGCTTGAGCGATGATTTGACCGAATATTTATTAAATGACACATATTGAAATATACAATGGCTTCCACTTCCCTTTTAATAGACTATAAGGAAGAACGTCAAAAGGAGCGAATGACGTCAACGGTATTTACATTATTATTTTTTGTTGGTGTTGGTGTTTGTTTCGTATTAATCTCTAATTCATATTTAGTATTTGAAAACATGCACAAAAAACGTATCATTTGGAATGGGACACTCAAATATGAGTCTAATACAGCTATAGACATAATTCACCAAAACGTTACAAAAAAAACATTCCTCCAAATACAAAATACTATGTAGTGGACCCCGCTCCTCGGATAATTGAGCCATACGAAGTGATACTTACACAGTTCATGACGGTTATAAGCAACCATCATCATTTTTCAACATGGAAAATTTAGTTTTCTTCTCAACTGCCAAAAATTATGTTCTTCCATCTCCCTGACATCTGAAGACGGACTATAATAGATACATTTTAAAAGAAGACATAGAGTTATGTAACTATTACATAAATCTATTGGACTTACCTGAACAATGGCAAAGATTATTCAATAATCGTTAGTTCACATTCATGACGATAAGAAATTCACTGCACAACTACAAGTGTCGTCTAACCTAATCTTCTTTGACAGTGCACGTGCTAACTGTGGAAGACTTTTTAATTCGACAGTCCACGCATTTGCAGACTGTCAACATGTTACCCTCTTGTCTCCCTAAATGCTAGTGGAGTGGAAAGCATGGAAGCAAATACTACGAATGCCATGATACTGTTTGGAGTGACAAATCGTCAAACCTCGTCCGAAAAATTAAAAGCCATGAGCTTTGCTCTATCAAGCGCCAAAGCCCTTATTGCAAGACAACTGTGCAACCATCAACCTCTGGAAGCAGAAAAATAGCGATCTATCATAATTTCTTCTGCTACTCGATATTCTACCTTCTACCTAAAAATCTCAAATATCTTCGGATCTGAATATTTATCAATGTTAAAAAGAAATATTCAATCGTATGAAGCTTTTATACAAAATGACTTTTTGATAAAACTTATATATTAGTACACTTTTTTTGCCTATATGGTTCGATAGAATTGCATCCGTAGGATATAAATAAGGATTACAGCATTTAAATTAGTCTATTGAACCTAGGATCTTATCAATGAGTTAGACCAAAAATGGCCATCCCCTCTCGGGAGTATTCGAACCTGCATCCCCAACATTGAGAGTTGAACACGCCTTAACACGCACGGCTATCACACCCCTTTTTTGCACACTTTTTAATGTCATGATGTACCCTCATTTGCTTTTCTTTTAGATGTTCTGCACCGATTGTTAATGATTTTTAATATGTGCTAAAATAAAAAAGCAATCCTGAAGTACAGATAATTTTTCTAGTATTGTACTTGATTTTTGACTTTGTTGTATATCCACTATTCAAGTTAACCAGTTGATTAATTCTCTAAAAAACGAGTGTATTGAATCCTGCTTTTTTGGGATCAAGATCACAATGATGATCTAACACATTTTTTTGCCAAATTTATTTTCTTTCTTTTTTATTTTGAACATTAATTTTGGTTTTGATTTGAACTATCAAAAATGAATACTTGAAAAGATTTAAAACAATAAGTCATCATGTAAAAAAGGGAGAACGAGGTGTATATATATACATATATATATTATATATCTCCTAAGCTGCAAAAAAGAAGTTCGTAAAACTATTATATCCCAATTTATGTAATAATATACGCTGCTTTATATTATCTTTCATTTATACACAATTCCGTATTTCAATCTTAGGATGTTAAATGCGTAGTATTTACACAAAACTAATTAGGCATAAAATGAAACAGTTGTTAAAATCTTACTTTTAACTCGTATTTTTACTCCATTCATTCATATTATTTTAGATTGAAGTGCGAAAGCACTAATTGCTCATGATATTTAAAATACAATTTATTATTTCAAGGAAAATAAGGACACAATTATATTGACGGATTATCAGATACCGTGTCACTTTCGGGATGCATTAGACGTCACATACTATTACAGTCACCAACATATTGTATATATATTGTAGTGTCCGTCGTGACACAAGAGCACTACAACATATTTATTTATTCATAGGATAAATACTAGGAACGAATACCATAGAGATTTCCTCTTAGGAAATGATGTTTATGAGTGAACCCCAAATGTATTAAAAGAGTGGAACTCTTACCGCAAATAATTAGTCAATAACAAATGTGTTGATTGGGTCCTGTTGGATTGCTGTATATTATATAGATTCTCAATGCACTTGACTATACACAATTATATAAATACTAATCCAATGTAGTCCAGGATCCAGGTCTTCAGTCTTCAACGTCGGGAATAGGAGTGAATACCCCCTGCCCGGACATGTGTAATAAAACACCATTTTATATATATATATGGGATAGAGGAAGTTATATGCATGTATCATATAACTATCTCTAGCCCTGACCCTAATCGAGTCATCCAATCAAATATAGTCAAGTCATGTATTTAACTCTTCCTGCTCACAACATACCTACTTAAATATCAAAACTGGTTAGTAAATATATAAAAGATAGAATGTTAATAAAAAGGTACAAGATTAATAGCTGTCTTCATATTTGATATTCTAGATGACCTTCTTAGACTTTTGGGAGATACTACAAATGCTCCCCCATCAAGGGAAAGTCGCCCTCGACTTTCATATAGAGACAGCGGCCCTTGGATCTTGAGTCCGCGCCCATCTCTTTGGATTAATCCCGCGTCATCCTTACAGGTTCTCCCACAGCTGCTCATCTCGCGTATAGTCCGCAGAGGAGTCGTCCGATGCAAGCTGCAATTATAATTATTATAATACCTTCTACCAGGATTACCGCGTAAATCCATAGCCGATTCCTTGAGGGCCTCGACTGGTCCTCGGCTTCTCCCCGATGATGAAATTTCCGATCCTGACACTACAGCGGTCCTGCAGCGTCAACATTCATGATCCTTTAACCAATACCTCGCGATGACTTTTATCCATCCCCGAAGCATTGTAACACGACGATTGAACCACCTCCGTTGTTTGTACGTCCACAAACATCCAATTCTCATTGACTTGAGCCACGAAGATGTCGTCGTCCCTATGCAACATGACGTCACATAGCTTCTTGGTTTTGTAATTGTCTTCAATTCTTCTTCTTGGATCTAGTGTATCCAAAATCTCTGTTTCATAATGCGAATGATGGTCACTGAAAATAAAAGAACGAAAACAATCCACCTGGTTGTTGCCCTTTCAAGCAATCCTAGGCCTAGCATAGCCTCCCTTGGTTCCCTCTTGCTCTCATCAAAACCATTGAGAACCATCAATTCATCCATGGGGTACTTCACATCTCCAATCCTTCTTTGAAGTGCTTGAATCAACGATTTGGACATCCTGATGCCTTCCATCTGTTTGATTGTCCAATCCATAGTAAGTAGATCCCTGTCCACTTTGCACTAATCGTCTTCAATGGTACTTCAAAAGATATCTCATCTGTATTGGAGTTCCAAAAGTACCCATTTCCTCAAATAGTATTGAAGAATTCCTTCATTCAATTACTATAGATGAATTGACTTGAAACACAAGTACAATAAAAATAAAATCAAACGGCAAAACATATTTATTAAATAAGTTCACTACTCTGAATGATTATCCATGTCTGCAAAACACTCTATTTATTCCCCAATCTTACTCGCCCTACTTCTTCTTCTTTTTCCATATTTCCTTGTCAAATCAGTCGAAGTCTCGCGAAATTCTTTAACTTCATATCGTTGTAGTGGGCTCGTAGATTTTCTTTTCCTGGGTCGTGTAGTTGCTTCTAACATGTCTACCATCTCATCAAAGGCAGCTTCAAGAAGGCCTTTAAATTGTTTTTACGAGAGGTAGTTGCTCCACTGCTGTGAGGTGTGTCTACAGTCTCACAGCTAGACGCGTGTTGCTCTTCATCTTCTTTTTCCTCTTCACGAGGAGTGATATCTTGACTAACATCATCTCCTTCGTCTTCCATACATGCATCCATGGTCACATTGCTGTTTTCTTCTTTGCCCGCATTGTCTTCCATTCCTTTACTAGAACACAAATTTTTATTAACCTCATTCCTCTCATCCCCCTTTTTTTGAAGATTTTTTGTAGGAGGCATATAAAAAATATCATCTATACATCATATAATGTGGGTAATGTTTAAAAATTTGTTTGACTTTCTTCAACAACTTGTTCTGCAATAACCGGTTCAATATCCTCTCGGTGCCTGTTGCAAATTATTATCAAGTTGCGATACGGGGATAACTGGACGTTTTCCTGTAACTAAATAAAATGGAAAATACCCTGTTCTAGGTGGTATCGTAAATCAGATCCACCCAAGCATTCATGCCATTTATTCTCTGGAATGTCCTCTTGGACCATTAACGACCTTATAGCTTGACTAAAGTCAAGATGAAGTCGTTCAACTGGATTTGTATGGGGTTGATAAGCCTGAGTTTCTGTTTTATAACTCCTAGCTTATCACAAACTTCTCTCATCAATTGTGTTCCCCTGTCTGTAACAATTTTCATTCCAGTGCCATATCTGAAGAATTCCTTTGCTAAAATTTGCATATGTCTGCTAGTGGGTTCTTTCATTGGGAAAGCTTCAGGAAACTTTGTATCTTGAATAGTAAGCAAAACTTAGGATCATTAGCTATACCATTATACATAGGCCCCATTAAGTCCATTGGTAAACATGCTATAGATGTTTGTCCCAATGGCTCTGAAATATTTTGTGTTCTTTCCTTAGAACGAATACAGACTTCACACCCTTTAATTTCTTTTTCAATGTCATCAAGCATTCCAGGCCAATAAAAGTATTGACGTGCAATGAGTTTACTTTTACTTATGCCTGGATGAGCCGACATAGGGTGGGCGTGTATAGTTGCTATAACTTTACGCCTTAGGTTTCCTGGAACACAAATTCTTAATTCATTATCAATCTCCCTTAAATATATTTTATTATCTAGAAGGAGTAAATTACTATACTTTTTTAAATAAGATTTAAATTCAGATGAGAGTGTTTGTCTTTATATTTATTACATACATTATTAGAGGTAAATTTTTGAAGTAAGCACTTCTTTAGCGTCTTCAAACAAGCATCCTTTGATTGTTTTCTAGCAAAATCAAGATGTTGAAACGAAGTTGCATCATCCATTTTGCCAACAATTCCATTCCCAGGTTCCGCTGCTGTCTCTTGTCCATCAACCATTTTCTTCTCAATCTCCATAAGGCGTTCCTGTTCCTTATCCATTTTCTTCTGTCTACTTCTGGTTGTTACTGCTGCTACCATTTTGATGGGTCGCCCAAGAGATTCCATCAATTTGCAATCAAACTCATTGGGCATCGTCCGCTCTTCAAGCACGTCCTCCATATGATCAGGACGTCTACTCAGGGCATCAGCATTCTGATTCTTCTTCCCTGGCTTGTATGTAATCGTGAAATCAAACTCCGTGAGGCGGTCCTTCCAACGATGTAACATTCCTGTAAGAGCTACAGACTTCATCAACCATTGAAGGGGTTGATGGTCTGTTTTTATTTCAAAATGTCTTCCCATCAAAAAGTATTTAAAGTGTTCAGTAAATTTAACTGTAGCTAGTAACTCTTTGAGTAGCAGAGTAGTTTCTTTGAGATTTATTAAGAGACTTTCTACCGTACGCAATTGGATGTTTTTTTCCATCATCTCCCATCTGCGTCAGCACAGCTCCAATAGCAAAGTTCGAGGCATCTATTTCCAAAATAAAAGGTTTTGTGAAATCAGGAGTAATTAAAAGAGGTTTTTGTAAAAGACACTGTTTTAATTGCTCAAAAGCTGCTTGTTGCTTTTGCCCTCATTGCCATTCCTGGTCTTTTCGAAGAAGTTTTTCAATTGGTTCGGACAACGTTGCATAACCCTGTATGAACTTCCGATAATAGGAGGTCTTGCCCAAGAAGGTTTGGAGATCCCTCCTGGATGCAGGAATGGGCCATTGCTCTACAGCTTGCACAAGTTTGTCTGCAGGAGCTACATGTCCCTCACCTATTTCGTGCCCTAGCCAATTAATTTTCGGCGTAAAGAGATCCGTCTTAGTTGCCTTAATCCTGAGATTGGCCTTCTCAGTTCTGAGTAAAAATTCAGCAAATCTATAAAATGTTTGCATGAATGTGGTTCTCAAGATAAAATTATCATCAAAGAACCCGAGGAGTCCCCGCCGGTCTATTTAATCCCCATACACTTCTCGCATTAATCGTGCATATGTGCCGCATGCGTTCTTGGGACCAAACATTTGGCATCCAAAGGAATTTTTAAGTGTTATAGGTTAAAACTATTGTCAGCTTATTCTATCCTTTTTCAAAGGGACTAAGGCTGAGCCCTATTCACTTACTGTCGGTTCAATAATTCCTTCATTGATCCATTGCTGCAGTTGGATCTTAAAATTGTATTTTACTGCTGGATTCATAAGTTTTACTTTTGCCTTTACCGGTACATTTTGACTAGTATCAACCGCAAATTTAAGTACATCCGTGCGGCCAACATTCGAGGAGTCTTTTGATAGAATATTATAGAAGTGATATAATAATTCTTCCACTAGTCTACTTCCTCAACACTCAGAAATTTATTATCACGAACTTTCCCCCCAAACATATTATTAATTTCATCTTTGATTTTCTTCGACTTACTAGCTTTTTTATATATTGGTTTAACCACATAATTATTATAAATTATTTAATGCTAGATCAAAGTGACAATTTGGGTCTGTCTGTTTAAGTTCGGTGGATGGTTGGCAGATATTAACCATCCCTATTGAAGCCACATTACTATGTATATTATTATTTATTTTTAATTCATGGATTTTATTAAACTGCTTCAATAATATAATAGAATCAAGCTTACTTGTGCCCTTGATTCTCCACGAGTCCTCTCTAAGAGTCGTAACGGCCAACGATACCCGACTCTCCCCTCGTCTCATCTTTCGTACATTCGCCAGCTGTGACGCGATGTTGATGTTGTCGTCATCACAGTCCGATGTGAACCACGCGATGCTTGTAGCTCCGTCCTCCGTCACATCGTAGTTTGGAATGATGGCCTCCATCATGACTGTCCGTTCCGCAGGGATGACAGTCCTCTCCATAGCGTAAACGTCAGCCTTCTCCTGGCGTCCGATGAATGTCAATGCCGAAAGTTCTCCATCAGTTGCATCAGTAGGACCCAGAAATATAGATATCTTTATTTCTTGCCCTTGAGACCCCACCTTTGCAATGACATCGTCACCCAGCTCCAACGAGACTGACAGATTTCTCATTGACTGAAGCGACAAAATGAATGGCACCCCTAGACCACGAATTACTAAGGGTGTCAATCTCCATGGCGAGTCCATGCCTTCCACCATGATGTGGACCGGCTCCGCTGGAACACCGAGGATGTATAACGGATTGTTCCCTACAGCGCCCACTGCGATGTCTGCCTTCTCCAAGTCACGGTGACTTCCCGTGCTCCTCTTCCATAACTCCTCATCCATAAGATCAAGAGCCCGATTTCCGGTGTCTGCCAATATTTGAAATCGGTTATCATTGAGTCTAGCCCAAAACCATATGGGCTGACTTCCAGGCAATTCAACACTTGCAATTGTATTAGCAAGGTCTTCGCAGTACGGTCCCTCCGAGACTCCATCTTGGGTCTCCCTGTCAGTTGACTCCACGTCTCTGGAAACGTTATCTAAGGGGGGTGCGGCCCCCCTCACTAGTTTCCCGACTTCTTTCGGCGAGGGCAATCCATTTTCGAATGGCCCTCTTTTCCACAGCCGAAACATTTATCCCGGTATCTGCTGGCCCATATCTTGTAGCACTAGCCAGCAGTCACGAAGGCGATGCTTGCCCTTGGGGTGCATGGGGCATATATCCGGTGCTCCCCCAACCGCTCCTACGTCTGACGAGGGTGGTCTTGTTGTCCTCGATGACGCATGCGGTCGCGATTCCGCCCGATGTAGCCTCTCAGCTGTCTCAAAGTGCTCTATGTTCTTCTGGACGTCAGCAATGAGGTCCAATAGTTGAACACTGTCTTTGATCTGGACAGCGGGCTTCCCTAACACTGTAGGGTTATTCGACCTATACACATCGTTGATGATATAATTTATCGGCTCACGGATGGGCCCCGTGATGAGTTCCACCACCCAGCAACATTTCTGTCGCTCCGTTCCTCCAGTGACGCTAAGGCTATGAATAACCTCGTTTCGCCAGGTCCAGACGTCGCGGTCTACTCCATTCCATGGTCGTAGAGGATTCCGCAGCTCTAACGGTGCAGCCGCCTGACTCCCTTCAACCGTCTGAGGCGTTATGGCCTCCACCGCAGGCTTCTTCTCCTCGTCGCTGTCCCTCTTCTTCAGCTCGTAGCCACCGTGCGTGATTCCCCAATGGTGGAGAAGGTGTTCTATCTCCGCACTGCTCAATCCAACGGTCCACGCTCCACAGTTGGTGGGTTGGATAGTGCTTTCATGGTGGCGGCTTCAGGTTGGGTAACAGCAGTATCGGTCGGGACGGCGGGGTCAGGCTGGACGGCGGCACGGTCGGTCTGGACGGCGTGTCAATGGGGTCGGTTTGGTTAAATTCGGTACGTCTGGCACTCATCTCATGAAACCATTAAGAACATAAAAATTAGTCATCACATGGGCAAGGCTTAGTACTACTACTAGTTATCCTAACCTCTCCAGTGGTGTCAATTGCGTTTAAAATCAAGGACCGTGATTCACCCCCCTATCTTCCATACGTCTCTCAGCCGCTTCGCCCCCCAGGGTATATTAAATCAGTTTTTACGTGTGCATTTTCCTTAAATTTTTCTACATTATCTATCTATCACTTTATATTCCCGAAAATCAAGCTATGTCATTACTACATAATCGAATCTAATTATTTCACCGATCATTCATTCATCACATAATTTTTATATTAGTACTAACAATTTTTTTGTCTCTAATACTTCTTACTTTAATTTCTGCTATTACATTTATACATTTACATTTTATAACAAAATATTAATGCCATAAATAAACAAGAATTAAATAAATACTTTCAATTCATGTGCACAAAATAAATGATCAATGCGATAATCTCGTATTATAATATTATATATATAATCAAATTATTTAAAAATTAAATATATCACTCATACACAACATCTCTTTCTAAGGTTAAGCATTCTCAAAACTATATTATTTTCAAGTTCAATGTCACCTCCATGGTTGCATACATATATTACGCATATTTTCTTTTTCTCTTAATTTTTAAATACTCAGTAATTCCATAGACTCTTCACTCAATATCATGTTACAATAGTACATACACTCAAAGAAGGGAATCGTACTGTAGCCTGACTGCAGGCACGCTTTTCATTTTCATTTCATCAATAACCTGATTTACGCATATATGCTCACTATATAAAAAGATATACAAATACATATACACATGAAGGAGGTCACTATTACTTAGTTTTTCATCAATAACCTAATTCATACACATATGCTCTTCATATAAATACATATACAAATACACACACATGCAGGAGGTCACTATTACTCATTTCTTTACTTCCAAAGAAAAAGGGAAAAATAAAATAAACGTTCCGTACTTTTCCTCTCCCGGACTGCATACAAGCTCATCTTCCACACACACATATACATATTAATATAAATATAAACACATATATGCACATATATTTTCTGCATTAGTTTTATGCATCTTTTCATTTCACAGACATTATCTATGCTGTCTTTGCTTTTTTGCTTTGTTCGGAATATTCTTTCTGTCTATAAAATAATCATTACTAATTTATTTTACTTGAGTGTCTATCTATAAAATAATCATTACTAATTTATTTTACTTGAGTGTCAGCAGTCATTTCTCATAATCAATATTCATTCTTTCTTTCTGTAATTTCATACTTTAACTTATTTCGTACTTTACATATACTTTTGTAACAACAAAAATATCACAATAAAATAATAATAAAAATAAAAATATAGATACAAGATCTATGATTTATTCAAGAATTATTAATTATAAGACATGACTACCTTTTCTTTAGGTGACTATAAATGCTTTGTTTATAAGCTGCATTCACGTTTCATAACTATCATGATTGACACGCAGAGATCTAATAACCGACTATCAAATCACTACGGGGTAATCACAACACATTGAATTAATACCCCCAGAAGCTCGTTAGACTTACATCTTATGCGATAGCTACGGCTCTCGATCCCTCGAAGGGTTTTTGGTGAGGACAGAATATATAGGGTGAACCTAGCTTTCGAGGACTACTAAGAAGGTTTTCGCTGACTGCCCTATACCTCAATATGATAACTGCGAATCAGTATGTTCCTCCTCAGATCTCTCTATGATATTAGCACTTAGCGTTCTTACATTCCTGTTAGATATTATAACACTGCTCTGCATAGTTTACTCTTGCTAAATTCAAATGGCCATTCAAATATGGCAGAAATTAAACAATCAAAACAATGTCCAGAAAACGACACTATCCTACCGACTGCGCCATTTGTAGTGTCCGTCGTGACACAAGAGCACTACAACATATTTATTTATTCATAGGATAAATACTAGGAACGAATACCATAGAGATTTCCTCTTAGGAAATGATGTTTATGAGTGAACCCCAAATGTATTAAAAGAGTGGAACTCTTACCGCAAATAATTAGTCAATAACAAATGTGTTGATTGGGTCCTGTTGGATTGCTGTATATTATATAGATTCTCAATGCACTTGACTATACACAATTATATAAATACTAATCCAATGTAGTCCAGGATCCAGGTCTTCAGTCTTCAACGTCGGGAATAGGAGTGAATACCCCCTGCCCGGACATGTATTAATAAAACACCATTTTATATATATATATGGGATAGAGGAAGTTATATGCATGTATCATATAACTATCTCTAGCCCTGACCCTAATCGAGTCATCCAATCAAATATAGTCAAGTCATGTATTTAACTCTTCCTGCTCACAACATACCTACTTAAATATCAAAACTGGTTAGTAAATATATAAAAGATAGAATGTTAATAAAAAGGTACAAGATTAATAGCTGTCTTCATATTTGATATTCTAGATGACCTTCTTAGACTTTTGGGAGATACTACAATATATATATATATATTTTTTTTTTTTTTTTTTTTTTTAAGAATTTATTGCTGTCTTACGATAGTACATACAAACTAACAATTATACAATGATAAAAGCAAATAATAACATACAGCAAAAGAACACGACCACTCAAAGGGTATATGTGCTACAACAGCAAAAATGGATATTGAGCATTGCATTATATAAATTATTTTATAATCTACTTATGAAGCAATTAAATTAAAGTTAGAATCAATAATTTGTTGCATCTTTTTACATTTAATAAATTTAATCATACGAAGATCTTCATCCTCCTCTTGCATGACTTGGTATCTCTCATATGAAAGCGATGGGCATCTGTTGATTAGGTGGTCAGCGGTTTGGGACTCCTCCATGCATATATTACAAATGGCATTTGTGTTTTTTCCATTTGCTCAGATGGGCCAGAAATGGTCCATGGCCTGTGTAGGCTTGAACAAGTAATTTAATGTTGGGACGTGAAAGCTCGACAACCTTTGGTTTTGGAATATTCAACATCCTATGAGTATGTTTCATTCCAAGATCCTTTTTGTATCTGTTGCACCAAACTTCATAGAAGAAGCCATCTATCACTTTCTTTATGTAGCTTGGTGGTGCTCCAACACATAAGCGATTTTTACTTTGCGTTCCTTTCTTTGCAAGGTAGTCCGCAAATTCGTTGCCTGAGATGTCTGAATGGCCCTTACACCAATCAAGATGTATATTTATTTTGGATTTTGCGTTGTTTAATACTTCTTTGCATTGCTTAACTGTGGCACTTTTTGTAAAGGGGTTTAGAATAGCAGCAATTGCGATTGAGAATCTGACCGAATAATCACGTTCTTAGATGGCTTGTCTTGTTCAAGTAAAGCTTTAACAGATTGTGTGATGCAATTACCTCAGCTTGGAAGACTGATGCTTCCTTATTAAGAGATATACAGGGTGAGGAAGCAAAAATGTCTATTGACAAATTTGAATGTCCTGCCCAAACGGTGATAGTAATCAAAACAATACTTAAAATCAAAGTTCCTTACCTGTAGAAACCCTTTTATTATTTATCAGACCTTGGTGGATTGTGAGATGAGCAAACAGAAGCAAAACGCAACAGAGTTCGCGATCTACTGGATGCCCAAGTCCCTCAGAAGGACATTGCCAAGATTTTAAATATTTACTGTAGAACAAGTGCATAATAGGAGGAATGGTCCTGGATTGCAGAAACACAGAGGAGGCAAGGGGTTTTCAGAACCAAACACCCAGCCCAGGTGATGGTCCTGGGAGTCTTGGGCTCAGATGGCAATAAGATGCCCCCCTACTTCTTCAAGCCAAAACACAAAATTGGAGCTGATGTGTAGTGCAAAATTCCTGAGGTACACCGTTTTGCCCTGGTTGAAGGCCACCTATCCTGACAACAACTATGTGTGCAGCAAGATGGGGCTCCTTCTCACACATCAAAAACAAGGTCCAAAAGTTTTGTGAGGAGAATATGGCGAATTTCTGGCCCAAGACTTTCGCCCCCGAGCTCACCTGATCTAAACCCCCTGGATTTTTTCTGGGGAGCGTCATTGAGTCGAGGACCAATGCCACCCCTCATGTAAATGTGGAATCACTTAAGTCTGCAATATCCAGGGAATGGGAGTTCTACCCAAAGGAGGATATCAGAAGGGCCTGTGCCTCTTTCAGGGGCCGCATCGAGGCCTGCATCATGGCTGATGGAGGACATATTGCGTAAGCATGTTTCAAAGCTTTCAATTTGTGTTCTTGAAGAAATCAGTTCAAAATTTCAATAAATAAAAAAGTTAAACCCAATTATAGTGTTTATTTCCTGGCCGGACATTTTTGCTTCCTCACCCTGTATATGATTGATAAAAGGATATATCACCTTAGTGATTGCCCATCGAGCTCCTGTGTTGTCTTTATCGTCTTTTGATCCGTCTGTGTATATAATAATGTCAGAGTTTTTCAACATGAGAGTTATCAACCAGATACGATTGCCTGTAATGTAGTCGCTAGTTTCATTCAATTGAAGTCGATGGAGTATTTTATCACTAACGAAACGATGTCCACGACGCCTTGAAAGATTGCCCACACCATCCCAGGTATCCCGGAGAAAAACTTTGTTCTCCATCTTGACTTTGTTGCAAGTGCTTGTATGTAGAGATCCAATGGAGTGATGCCCAATACTGCCTCTATTCCTGATGTTGGTGTTGATCGGAGTGTATGAGTCATACTCATAAGTACCTTTCGCTGAATATTGTTCAATTTCTTATTTCGACTTTCTTTGCAGTAACAGTGTGTCCCCATATTAGACATGCATATGTGATAAGGGTCTAATCATTGCTTCATAGAGCCAGAGAACCCTATCCGAAGTTAAGCCCCATTTTTGACCTATGACAGCCTTTGCCATTTCCATATTCGAGAACATTTGGCAGCTTTTCTTTTATATGTTCAGTCCAGGTGAGTCCTTGATCGAAAACCACGCCTAGGTACTTTATTTGTGTAGCATATTTAATTACTTTTCCTGCCATAAATAGTCGCAGAAAGTATTTTGATCTTAATTTGTATGCTTTTGAAAAGACTATAGCATTAGATTTGGATGGGTGAATGTGAGACCATTTGTTTTCACCCATTCCAGAACAATATTAATTGCTTCCTGCATTTTATAAACAAGTGTACCAGGGTCTTACCACTTATTAATAACAAGGACGTCATCCGCATAGCCTACAACATGGATGGCGCCATTTTCAAACTTAGTCAAAAGAGTGTCCATGATTAAGTTCCATATAACTGGAGATAGAACTCCTCCTTGTGGACTATATATATATATCAGCAAACGAAAAAATTATTTTCTAAAAAAACCGTTGTCACTTTCAGAATGACGAAGGAACGAATATATTAAAGTCCCGGACCGGTTTTGACACGGCTTGAAAATTAAAAAAAGTGTCCTGGTCGTTTCCTGACATATATGAGTTATTTTAGAACATAGGTATTTTGTCCTTTTCATTTATTATATTCGTATGTCATTTTGATTATAAAACTATATACCGGTGTTAGAGTATCATTTGCTTCGAATTTGCTTTAATTGTAGGTTTCAAGACATTATATATATATATAATTTTTTGGTAATTACAAATTGTTTTATAAGAAAATATGTTCATCCTGATTAAGTTAGGGTAAGAATATGGAGTGCCGAATTTACATATTGTAGAGCTGAATATAGGGGTATTTATTATTGTCTACATTGTTGGGAGAAAGACAGCGACAGATTGAGTACATAAGTCCTCATTTATTTAATCATGAAATGAAGAGTGGGGTCGAAAAAATATATATTAGATATATGTAATCTCATCAATGTAGATCTCACAATATCCCAATATTCTCCATTATATTACTTCGCCACTATATTTTACAAGAGAGGGGGTGAAACCCCAAAAAATAAGCCAAAGAAGAATGATTTTGTTATCATCAATAAACAACATCATCCCTTCATAGGGATAGTTCTTTAAATTCACCCATGCATTTTCTTTGCAACGACTTTGCAAAGACACTGATGTATTTTTTGCACTTCTAGACAATCTTTATATTTGACAAGGACTTATATCTTATTTTAAGAGACATTGTCTTAACAATACATATTTTAATTTAATGAACTATATCCTTTTGCCCCAATTGTATCCATCAAATTCTAAGACCAAAACTTAGCGGATGAACAGGAAAGTATTTTTTTAAACATTACTCTCCACTTGAAACCTGTAGTATCAATAATTTAGTAACACAATTTTATCATGGATCCCTTGTTTGTATTTTTCCTTTCAATTATAAAGAACCAATCAGATTCGATCATGATTTTTTTTAAATAGAAGATCCAGAAAGCTGTAGGCTTATAAGTTATTTTAAACAGGTATTGGTATACCCTACAATATACATACCTAGGTTCTAGTATTCCTTTATTGAAATAAGACAAATTATAATTTCCTTTATACTATTATATAATTATATATATTATATATATACAGGGTGATTCACTTAAATTGAGACTCACATATTACAAGATACAATCTTTGTATAAAATTTTACACAAATATTTTTAAAACAAAAATGATAGCACCATGTGTAATTTACAAAATGTATTTCATTAAATTTCCACATATTCTCCTTTGGACTTCACTACAGCTTTGAACCTCCTCACGGTGGAGGCAACACAGGCAGGAATCTCTTCCTCAGACAAAGATTTTCACGGTCCAGGCCACCCACAACAGTCAGAATGACCGGGTTTTATCTAGAAAAAAGGAAGACATCCCCGTGCAGCTGAGGACTCTCTTCAGAAGGCAAAAGCCACCCTCAGTCATGGTCTGGGCGGAAGTGACGTCGGACGGGAAGAAGGCCCCAATTATCTTTGTCGAGGAGGGCGTGAAGATCGACCAGGCAGTATACCTGCATTTTCTTTCAGAGGAGGTCGTCCCATGGGTACAAAGAGAGTATCCTACGGCTCTTTTCCTGTTCCAACAAGATGAAGCTCCATCCCATACCAGCAAATTGGTTCAAAGCTTCTGCACTGATATGATCGCAGACTTTTGGTCCAAAGACTTGTGGCCTCCCTCCTCCCCAGATCTGAACCCAATGGACTTTGGAATATAGTCCATTCTGGAGACAAGGGTGTGTAGCAAGTCCTGGCCATCGGTGGAGATTCTAAAGAAGAAACTGATCCAGGCCTGGGCCTCTTTGTCTGAGGAAGAGATTCCTGCCTGTGTTGCCTCCACCGTGAGGAGGTTCAAAGCTGTAGTGAAGGCCAAAGAAGGATATGTGAAAATTTAATGAAATACATTTTGTAAATAACATATTGTGCTATCATTTTGTTTAAAAATTATTTGTGTAAAATTTAATATAAAGATTGTAGTTTGTAATATGTGAGTCTCAATTTAAGTGAATCACCCTGTATATATATATATTTGTATATTTATTATATATAATTATATTATTATAAATACCTTTCCAAATACATTTCTCGCGATTGATAATTATCAATCACGAGAAATGTATTTGGAAAGGTTATTTTCTAACTTGCAAAATATATCTATTAATTGTTAAATTGAATATAACGAGATGAACATGCTTCATTTATGATAAGTTTGATCATGTGCTTCCTTTGAATATATATTTATATATATATATATATGCCAAATTAGGAGCTTTTTAATATTTATAGGGTTGCTAGGTAATGATTCTTGGAAGCAATGAGCATCGCGATAGATACATATATAAAATGCTTTTAATTACTTCCGACGACTACATAGGTAGTAAAAAAGATTGTGCCAGGGGAAGCTAAAAATAAGTTAATTTTCAATAATGGTGGCCATCACTACCTCACAATCCTCACAATCAGTTAGTTGAAAACCCAATATGACCTACTTGTGACTAACAGAAGTCATGGGAGCACTGGGAGGGGACTGAATTTCAATATACCATAATTGAGACGGGTAGAACTAGATTTCCACTTGTGTAATTATTATTAAATACCGAGTCATATTGTTAATTTGCGATGGGTTCAAATGTCACATTTACATTATTGTAGCTGGCGCAACCACCCATTGTCAGTGGTGTTGAATCGCCAAAATTTATTTGTTGAGACGGACATAACCAGAGGGCAGTTATTGGCAGTCAGTTTGAAATTATTATTATTATGACAAAGGTGTCTCAAAGTAACATAAAAGTCATTGGCCGTTTAATATTTATTAAGCATTGTTTTGGAGGTAAACTGTTAGTAATAGAGGGGGCTGTGATGTCACATCGGTCATGTTGTAATATTTAATGATTACTTAATGTCAATGAAAAACGATGAAAATAATTAGTTTATAAGTGTTAACGTTGAAATGAATGGAAATCAATTAAAAGGGAATTTTTGGTCATTGCGTTCTTTGTAAGTTGTGTCTCCACTCATGACAAACACTTTTACTACTAAAGTTTTTGAGGCTCCATTGTTGTAGATTCCGACTCGTATCAAATTTCTTAATGTAAGAAATAACAACGGTCAACACTGAATGTAAAATAATAATTAACCCATAAAACCTCTTTTTCAGTTCTTAGACATATTGAATGCATAGATCGAATTTGTGGGGCTTTGTACATTGCAAACAAAAAATAATGATTAAGCAAGTTTTTTGTTGGCTTTTCATTATGTCAAGAATTATTTAACATGACTTAATTATCCACATTCTCATTAAAAACTAATTTATAATTTTCATCTAATATCCTATTTTTACATTTGTAGTTTTGATTCTTTTAGATATATGCAAACTACAAATATGCACACTATTATAGAAACCTTAAAAAATTAAGATGTGACAAGTAAACGTATTTAAAAAAAACTTAAACATCAACATGAGTACCCTTTTATAATTTTCTTCTTAAAACTGCAAAAGAACCCTAGTAGGAGCTGTTATTAAAAAAATGGTTGGTACGTTAGCACTTATGTTCATTTATTGGCTCTAAATATTATTTGACGAAAATTGCCAAAAAAAAGATAACAACCTCATAAATTGATCATAACTAAATTACGTAAAACTAAATTTTTCCAAAATAAGTAATAACAAAAGTTTTGCTTCATAACGAAACTTTTGAACGCAATTTGGGGGGAAGGGGGGGGGGGTCAAACCCAAATTCATTTTTCTGGATTCATTTAGTTTTCTATGACGTAACTTTCGCGGGTGGTGAAAGTTTAATATCTTAGGTTTCTATAATACCCCCTAAGGCACTCCCATAATTACCATAACAGCAATTAATATATCTTTAGAAATAGATTAATGGATAATACTTGGAATGGAAGAGGAGCGCCTCCGCTAAACCAAAGCCTTGTAATTCAACGTCCTCATCTCCAAAGTATATGACGGTCGACAGTAAATATGTCCGAGCTATAGTGATAGTAGCGGCTGCAAGATACTCCTTTTAACTATTAAAATCCCCAACTAGAACGGTGTCGAGTGATCGGAAGCATCAAATATATAAAAATAGATGCAAATACTTGAATACCATAAAAATATTACATAAAAAATGAAAGGTCAAAAAGTTATAGTCCCTTATATTGTTTCCTTTTTATCTCCCCTTTTTATCTACTAATTTTAGTATAAAAGATTGTTTTTTTTGTGACCTTGTTTGGGTAAGTTTTAATAATCGAAATATAATGATTCGTCGTTTTCTATGTGAAAACTGCCAAAAAAACTATCTGTGGTATATTTTGAGATCCTCAATACGGAATATATAGCTAATTTAACACTAGTTGACAGGATAAAAACCAATGTAGTAACTGTGGTTGTTCACTACACAATATATAATTAAGGATATGGACTTGATTGCATTTTATCATTTCCCCATTTTCATTTCAACCTTCTAGTCATTTTTTTATTTTCTTTCGGACATTACACATATTAAATTTGTTAACGCTAAGATCGATTGTAAATTCGGACATGCCCTTTAAACCCCTATTC
Organism: Caligus rogercresseyi; assembly: GCA_013387185.1. NCBI lineage: Eukaryota > Metazoa > Arthropoda > Copepoda > Siphonostomatoida > Caligidae > Caligus > Caligus rogercresseyi. The sequence goes on from CP045895.1 coordinate 20,756,931, forward strand.
CTGAGCATAAGAAACTTTTCATCAATATCCTACACATCAATGCCTCCGTTTGAAATGTCTTCTTTGTCATGACGAAGAGAAATAACAACAGGTATATGTTTTAGTCATAGAGAATATAGAGTGCCGAAGTACGTATGGTAGCACTGAATATTGGAGTATTTGTTAGCTCTTCATTTTGGAGGGAAAGACAGCGACAGAAAGAACACAAGAGAGAGTGAGAATACAAATTTTAATAATGAAGAGTGAAATGACGTCAGTTTTTTTTCCTTTTTTTCTCCCATTTTCTTTCCGCGTGAGATAGAGATATAAAGAGCTTATTCGCTTCAATATTAGAGAAACATCAGTCAGCTGTCGTCTATGCCCAATATAAACAAAGCAATTTGTATTACGTCATCGTAAGTTGATCATAAATACCTTATTTATAATGCGATTAATCTCTGACGTCATTTGATTTTGTTGACAATCTAGTTATTATATTTTTTTCTCCCCGTGGGAAATAATCCTGTTGCTCCCCAAAAGCACTTTGCTTCTCACGTGAAAATGTAAAACTTTTAAAGGTTAAATCTTGACAACTTTACAGTAGAGTCTTGCTTCAGGGTAAATATCAATAAAAGAGTACTTTGTGTAGTAAAGGTTGCTTGCTTTCTCATATCATTATGGAAGCAGTGCTTCTTAATTTAGTGCATAAAGTCTTAATCATATCAATTTTTGTCTAATAAATAGAAACAATAAATCATTTTATTTAAAGATAATGTTTCCTAGCAAACCAAAAAGTTTTCATATATATACTATATATATACATACATATAAAGCCACTTTTAATATGGCTGTACATATGTTAGCACTTTATATACATCTGTCTCCGATCTTTTAAATGGCAATTTCAGTTTTGTTGTTCATTTTTTTGGCAGTGCTTATTATATAATTTCAATGTAAAGTGAATCCATTGGCAAGAAAAATAAACTATTATATTGAATTTATTTCCTTTGCTGCAGCGTCAAGCAGAAGTCTGTTTTGCCCCTGATGTCAATTAAGCTAAGCTTTTCCACCAAAATATGCTAATAAACAATGTCAAAATGGTGCTGTCTAGTCAATCTTATAAATATCATAAAATGGTCATTTCATTTTGTGACAATATTAAATGTTTTCTAGGGTAGAGGATTGGTACGATTAATCGGCTAAAATATTTTTCATGCTCTTAACCATCTATATTATATAGGCCCTTAAAAATCCACTATCGACCGATCTTTAGTGAACATGTAGTTTTATTCAATAACTCCATATCACACGTACATAATTGATCAAGCTACACTCAGTGGTGTTATATAAAAATGTATTCATTAATTTGGGATGCACACACTGTCGGTTACAGAAAATATTTACTTTATTTGCCAATTATATTGATGCACCAAATTATAGCTTTAAAAAATCAGGAAAGGACGGATGATAAATAAATAACAATAATTGTAAAATTGCATGTAAACAGACAAAAAAGTGTCTCAACCTCGCAAGATTTGCTACTCAACAAATGAGTACAAGAATAAATTATCAACTGGAGTTCGGTAGAAAATAATATCGAATATTTTTTTTTCACAAAAGTAATATGTAACTAGGATATACTTATTGCTTGAAAGTAATATCTAATATATTTGTTCTCTCTAGTTAGTTGCAGTATTATAGCTAAGTAATGTATTACTCGTACGCGCGTTAGGGAACAACACTGGGAATAAGTAACTCCGGACACAAGAGGGAACTCCGTATCAAAGTTCCTCCTCCAGATGAACTTGAGCTATTTTAGTGAATGCAATAATAATAACACCAACAGCTGATTAATAATATGTAAAAAGGAGAGGTTTGTGATTAATTTGATACTATGATCAAGAGATACCAGATAAATGTAAGAAAGATGTCTCTATGTTATCAAATCCAGAGCATTTTTTTCTTTTTCTATGTTATGTCGGGTATAAAGTAATCCCTTGCCTTTAATTACATAAATCCAGGCTTGTGAACGGAACGCAAAATTGAACGGCGTTCAGCTGAACGGAACGCAAAATTGAACGGCGTTCAGCTGAACGCACGTTCAATGAACGGAACGCTGAACGGAACGCAACTTTTTTTTTAACGCTGAACGGAACGCTAATTTTTTTTGAACGCTGAACGGAACGCTGAACGCAAAAAGCTGAACGCTCACAAGCCTGCATAAATCACACTATTGGTTGTGGTATTTGGTTGCTAAAAAATCCGTGTCAGTAGAAAAATATACAGCCCATATTAATGATCTACCAAAATAGTGAATATCATTTGAGTGTCTCAACTATGTAAATAACTAATGACATAGTCAGCTATTAAATGTGTTTTTATGAATCATTAAACATTTATTTTGTATAATTGATGAAGCTTTTAAAATGCACTCAAGCCTTCTACCTACATGAGTTATCATTTTTAAGTTTAGTTTTTGAAACGAGATATAATAACAGCATTCCTTAAAACTTTTTTACTAGTGCATCCAGCAATAAACTCTTAACACTAAGAGCTGCGTTTCTTATAGAACACCGTATCATTTTAAGGAAAACAAAGCGGGACCCTCAGTCGAAAATGATTGGTGGAAAGGAAAAAAATGAAGAGAAACAGTTGGCTTGTTGAGTAGTGCTTCACTGGCATCGGTTGAGGAAATTTATCAACCTAAAAAATACTACTTGCCTCTTCTTATGAACTTTGGTCCCTGTCTTTTAGGAATTTCTTGAATAAACTGTTCCAAAATCACAGATTATTAATAATATTAGGATACATGAAGCCTTACTAGGAAAGGTGAAGAGGTATCTTATTTTTATACGATTTAAAACAGGGAAAGTACATTTAAAACAATAATAAATCAATTTGTAGGTTTACGAGATCTACACCAATGGCATCTTTATTTATAACGAATTCATTGATTTTTGACGTCGTTAAATCAACGTTTGGATCTATTAAGAGTAGTTGAATAGTAATATTATAGGATTAAAAAGGTGAATATTTTTATTATATCATTTTCCAATCTCTGTATTTGAGGCCATTATTTAATGAACAACATTACAACATATATTTTCTACAAATAAATTAATTCACTACTTTTAGGGTTTATATAAACGCCACTTTAAACATAAGGCGAAGCATTAAGAAGAAATCGACACAGGTAGAAAAAGAACATGATGACTCATGGAAGAAATGGACCAAATACAGAGGTAGACAAGTAGTTGAGTAGAATATATATCTAAATAGTGTATAAATACTATATCTCATGTAGACTGAGTAAATAATGACATAAAATGATTTTATTTTTGAAATTTTAGATAAATACTCTCTTTTCTGTTTTCAACTGTAGGTCAAAATCACTCAAATTATTGTGAATAATACGTGTTGTCTTAAATAACGAACATACTGATGTTAGAAGCACTCAAAAAGTAAATACATAAAGAAGCAGAAATGCCTAATTTCGAACGCGATTGTTATAAATGGAATATTTGTATTTATAATCAATCTCAACTGCAGTTTTATCTCTATTTTGTCGATTTATATTTTTCAAAGTTATTTTCAGTTTATATTACATATTTTTCAATAAACAAGACTGTTTTAGCAAGAGACTAGTATTAATTTTGAATAGTAAATACCAGAGCGGGATTCGGTAGAAAAATCTACAGCCGATTTGGTATGTGGTAGATTTTTTATATATCTACCGAATATCGATCTGTGCGGTAGATAAGAACGAGAGAAAAATTCATTTATGTATCTGCTCTACGACTTCTTCATATGCATTTAGTATCGGACAATTTATAATAAATACAATTATGTATATAATTTTTTACAATTTTTTTAGAGATTATTTGAAATTTAATATATGTTATTTTCAGTGTTGTTCCCTAACGCGCGTGCGAGTATATATTACTTAGTTATATTACTGCGCAGTAACAAAAGAGAACAAACATATTAGATATTACTTTCAAGTAATATGTAATATCCTAGTTACATATTACTTTCGTGAAAAAAATATTCGACAGGCATTTTGATGAAAATTAATGAACTGTGAATGTATGTGACGTCACCAAATGGACATAATCCTGCTTATTGATAAAATTAAAAATGCACGTTAATATTGATATTTAAGACAAGTTATTCCAATAGACCCAAACACACAGAACACTTTTTCGTTATTTATGGAGGATTTTATCGTAAAGAAAATAAGTTCCTCAGAGCCCTCGGGCCCCGCATGTCGATTGTGGCTTTTAGAACTGAAACCCATTGCCAACCCTAATTAGGAATGAGAGGATTCCTTACTTTCAATATCATACACCCCAAGCCCTCGGGTGTCGCCTGTTGATATAGGCTTTTATTTAGGGTTGAACCCCATTGCCAACTCTGGTTAGGTATAAAAGGAGTCCTTACTTTAAATCTCATACACCCCAAGCCCTCAGGTCCCGCCTGCTGATATAGGCTTTTATTTAGGGTTGAAACCCACCTCCAACTCTGGCTAGGTATAAAAGGAGTCCTTACTTTCAATCCCATACACCCCAAGCCCTCGGGTCCCGCCTGCTGATATAGGCTTTTACTTAGTGTTGAAACCCACCGCCAACTCTGGCTAGGCATAAAAGGTGTCCTTACTTTCAATACCATACACCCCAAGCCAATAATTAATTGAACAACCTGCCTGCTGATATAGGCTTTAATTTAGGGTTGAAACCCACCGCCAACCCTAATTACATTAATGAGAGGAACCCTAATTTACAATATTATACACCCCAAGTCCTTGGGTCCGCCTGACGATGTAGGCTATATTTAGTGTTAAAACCTACTGCCAGACCCTATTAGTGACCCTATTTTTCATTCAAATTCAGCCCAAGTCCTCGTGTCCACCTGTCGATTTAGTCTATTTTTGGGTGTCAAAACCAGTACTACTAGGGCAAGATGGGACCTAGAGGTTGGGTGCTCATAACTTTGCAACGTCCATATCAACACAGGACTCTCTATGTGAGGGAGGGAAGAAAAAAAGAAGAACAACAGGGAACTCCCATTTTCCATCAAGTGTGTTTTCCCTCCATAGTTGACGAATATCACTTAAAGCTTTCATTAAAATGAGCATCGCTTTTGAGGATATTTTAAGTGTCGTTGACTCCGTTCAGTCGGCGAGGGCATTTCTGCAAGTTAGAGGATGTCTTCGATTTTATCCTCCGGCGTGTCCTACATGTGGACACCCTATGACTTTCGTTGTCCATCAAGGGGATAAGAAGAAGTGGAGATGCCCAACTCACAGGAGTGAAACGGTTCAGGAGCGCAAGGACTCGCTATGGGCTGGTAGCAAATTAGGCTCCCCAAAGCTTATACAATTGGTCTGGGCCTGGTCACTAAAGACATCAGTGAGCATTGTGCCGGATATGCTTGGAATATCGGAATCAGCAGCCGTGGAGTGGTATTCCAAGTTAAGGAATATATGCTCAACGCATTTGAACAACAATCCCAACAAAATTGGAGGGCCTGGGATAGTTGTTCAAATAGACGAGTCTGTCATGGCCAAGCGAAAGTTCCACGTTGGACGAGTGGTTCCGGAACGATGGGTTTTTGGAGGGTACTGCCCTCACACAAAGGAAGGCTTCCTCACATTCGTAAGAATATGAAAGTAGTAATGAATATATAAAAATATAATATGTTTGTTTTTTATTTAAAAAGGTTGATGATCGCAGTGCTACAACACTTCTTCCACTCATCATGGAAAAAATTGAGCCTGGTTCCGTCATACACAGCGATGGATAGGCTGCGTATAACGGAATCAGCCAATTGCCCATTAACCCTCGATACCAGCACGAGAGAGTTAATCACTCAACAAATTTTGTGGATCCTGTGACCGGTGCCCATACGAATCATGTTGAGTGCTTCTGGAAAAATGCCAAGAGAAGGTATTCATTCACAATTTCGCTTTCATAAATATACATTAATTTATGATTATATTATATTTATTTATAATGATAGGTTAAAGTCAATGGCCGGAGTAAGCAGCCAGACGCTTCCGGAACATCTGGATGAATTTTTATGGAGGCAAAAATATGGGAGGACTTCTACAGAGGCATTCAATCATATTTGTCTACACATAGCTTATATTTATACTTTTGAATATAAAAAAATTAACGTAGCTCATTACATTTATTTGTGTTTTAGGGGGGGGGGGGAGGAGGGAAGGAACAGTAGCGCGTTCTCCCTGTTGTTCTTCTTTTTTTCTTCCCTCCCTCACATAGAGAGTCCTGTGTTGATATCGTCCATATCAACACAGGACTGTTGTAAAGTTATGAGCACCCAACCTCTAGGTCCCATCTTGCCCTAGTAGTACCTCAAAACCTACCCCAACCTTTATTAGGAATGAGGGGAACCCTATTAATATTTGCAAATTCCAAATGATAGGAATTATTTTAATGTAATGATCTTCGTTGCCATTATTAATGGAATGACAAGAATGTCCTGTCTTTAGGATGGAAGGGGCATTTCCAGGAGCAACTTTTGTGAGGCTTCAGAAGATCTGCTTTTCACAATATGGGCCAATAAATGTTTAATAATCATAAAAGTCCATTATATTCCTTAAAATGATGTATCAAAGAGGGAATTTGACGTATTTTAAGTACTTCGTATCGCAATTTTAAAATTACATTTCTGATGGAACACACTGTATGTATCAGTCAGTATCAGTCAATATATGATCGACTAAATCAGCAATATTATACATAATTCCTCAGAACAAATATGACATAAGACTCACAAAGGCCCTTCAGATTTGGTTATACAGGTTTGGCTCATACAGTCAAGCCCAACACATCACAAACCCTCCCCCCCTCTCTCTGTATGTCAACATTTTTGTAATATTAAAAAACTTATGTTGATCTTCTCCCCAAGTAAAGACAAAGGATTTGTGAGAACTACCAATATTTTTCCCCATGAATAAGACATGGGCATAGAGATATAAAGATATAGAGAGATGATTCCCTTCAATAGTAGAGAAACATCGTTCAGCTGTATTCTGTGTGTTCAATATAAACAAGTAATTTGTACTACGTCATCGTAAGCTGATCATAGAGATAGATTATATCGCTATGATCAGCTTACGATGACGTAGTACAAATTATTTATTTTTATATTGGGCACAAAAATACCGATGAAGGGAATAAGCTCTCTATATCTTTTTATCTCTATGGACATGGGCATTATGAAATGAAAACAAACTTCTTAAAATAGTACGAGATAATATGAAATGCAAGACCAGAGGGATTGGGGTATATGATACTTTAAATTAGGGTCCCACTTATGCCACCTAGGTTGGCAATAGAATTGCACCCAAAGAATAGCCTAAATCGTTGGGCGGGCCTGCAGGCTTAAGACCTACTTTCTCTGTTGTTGGGTCCCTCAAATACACAAAAAAGTTTGCGTTGGGTTTGGACCTAAAGAATCCCCTGCCTTAAAAGGCGAGGACTGAGGACTTTGGATTAATGAGAGTGATAAATACGGATATCTAATCCCCTGTCAGGCTGAGGTAAAAATTTGCAAATATTAATAGGGTCCCTCTCATTCCTAATAAAGGTTGGCGGTAGGTTTCTACACCCAAAAATAGAGTAAATCGACAGGTGGACATGAGGACTTGGGCTGAATTTGAATGAAAAATAGGGTCCCTAATAGGGTTTGGCGGTAGTTTTCAACAATAAATAATAGCCTATATCGTCAAGCGGAACCCGAGGACTTGGGGTGTATAATATTGTAAATTAAGGTTCCTCTCATTTGTAATTAGAGTTGGCGGTGGGTTTCAACTCTAAATAAAAGCTTATATCAGCAGGCAGGACTCGAGGGCTTGGGGTGTATGAAATGAAAGTAATTACTCCTTTTATACCTAGCCAGAGTTGGCGGTGGGTTTCAACCCTAAATAAAGCCAATATCAGCAGGCGGGACCCGAGGGCTTGGGTGTATGAGATTGAAAGTAAGGACTCCTTTTATACCTAGCCAGAGCTGGGGGTGGGTTTCAACCCTAATTATAGCCCATACGGCAGGCGGGATTCGAGGGCTTGGGGTGTATGAGATTAAAGTAAGGGCTCCTTTTATAGCTAGCCAGAGTTGGCGGTGGGTTTCAACCTAAATAAAAGCCTATATCAGCAGGCGGGACCCGAGGGCTTGAGGTTTATGAGATTGAAAGTAAGGACTTCTTTTATTCCTAGCCAGTGGCGGGGGTTTTCAAACAAAAATAAAAGCCTATATCAACAGGCAGAACCCGAGGGCTTGGGGTGAATAATTTGGTAAATTAGGGTTCCTCTCATTCTTAATTAAGGTTGGCGGTGGGTTTCAACCCTAAAGCCTCAATCGACATACTGGGTCCGAGGGCTTGGTTTGGATAATTAAACCTATGCCTCTCATAATGTCAGAAGTCATTTATTTTAGTTTTGAATTCACCGACTTTATCATGTTTGAGCCATGTGCTCGCTTTATAATATTGCAATAACATATATAGGATTATTATAAAAATACAATCTAGGTTTGTGAGGATTTTTACAAATCCTGTTGAATTGCTTGACATATTGTTTCGGATGCTCAAAAAAGTAGTATATACTCAAAGTAGTATATTACTTTTGAGAAGTAATAACTAATATTTTTTAAAAATATTACTACGCAGTATAAAGTAGTATATTACATACTACTTTCAACCAGCCTTATTTGACCAACACTGGTTATTTTATATAAATTATATATGCACTCGGATTTGAAGGAACTGTTAGACTATAAGCAAACAAATTATTCCTTACTGTCTTTTATTAACGTTGTCCCATATGAAATAAGCTTTCACCTCCCGAGTTGTTTATTTATTTTGCAAAGTTCAACTTCTTCACACCATGTAACGCTTCCCGTTCTAAATATCGATTTACATTCGGTAGTCGCAGCTCTGTTATACATGAAAGAGTGAGAATAAGTGCAAACCGATGTTACAATCATTATAAAAGTTAACAAAAAATGAATGTCTATTTTTGGTCACGTTTGATTATTTATAAAGAAATGGAAATTGTTCTATGAAAAATATAGTTCCATGAGCACTTGCAAATATTAATAGTTTATTATTGTCTAAATTTTCTATTCCTGCTTACATTATTGAGATTTATTCTAAATACAAATAATCAGAGCTGGGGTTCGGTAGAAAAATCTACCGCCCGGTTTCGATATTCCGTATTTACCGAATACCTACCGATATCGGTATTCCGTAGATTTTATTATATTTCTACAGTATCGATCGATATTCAGTACGGTAGATTAGAGAAAGAGAAGGAAATTATTTATGTATCTGCTTTTACTTCTTCATATGCATTCCATTACGGGCAGTTTATATCAAAGGACAATTAAATACATCATTTGTTATAATTTATAAGAAACTATTTGAAATTCAATACATACAAATCTTATATAAATATATATGTACTTGGATTTTGTAGGAAATGGAAGGCTAAATATTTTTTACTGTCACTTATTGTCCGATATTAAATGCACTTTCAGGTACTCTAGTTTTCAATGCAGAGCATTTGCTTATATTGAATGTCTCTTTAGGAATCTGCTCTTTAATACTATAAGCAGGCTTGTGGGTTATCGTTCAAAAGTGCTATTCGTTCATCGTTCAAAAAAATCGTTCATGAAAGATGAACGAATTCGAAAAAGTGAACGATGAACGACAAAAATTAACTTTTAATCGTTCATCGTTCCACTTTAAACTATGATATATAAACATACAAGTTTATTCATGTAAAATAAATTCCCACGTATTCCGTTAATCTTGTTCACGTGGAGATCAAGTTTTTTGCTAAGCAGATGTGGCATCAAGAGTATGATTGCAGTCATAGAGATACTACCATATAGTAGAGTGACTACTTCCCTGCTAGCTTGCCTGAGAGCGCGCGAGCATTTGGGCTTTTTCTTAGAAATTGAATCGTCAAAAGGTAATAGTTTCATTTTTTTGTTGGGAACCATCATCCGAAGAATTACCTGAGGATGAGGTTAATAGATTTTTAGCTGACAGGTCACGAAATTGGAAACTGTTTTTGGCCTATAAAAATAACGAACGTTTTTAAAACAAAAATAATAGACGTAGCTCCACCTCAGCACCGGCTGAACGACTATCAGCCGGGGGTAAATTAATTTTAAGAGACAAAGATGAAAATGTCTGACCAACATTTCGAAAGAACAACTTTTTACTCTGTGTTAAAAGAAAGTTAATTTTGTATAATATTTCAGTAAATGTGTCATATTTTAAATAGATATAGTAGTGTATATAGTAGTAAAATATATGATGAATATTGATATATTTATTAAACTTGTGTTTTATTATTGTTTTCTTTTTTGTGTCAAAAACTATGAATCATGTCGGCTGGTATATCATTGACAGGACTGCATATGGAGAAAACAATTCTCACACAGATCGTCCTCCTGATCAACGTGCTAATGCCCATTAAAATAAATTGTCCTATGCTAGTGCTCTTGCTAGAAGGAATAAAAATATTGAAGAAGCTTCTAAGAAGATCACTTGAGCCCAACTCTCAAGTGGGATACCTTTGTCATCTCCCTGACTGAAACAAATACACAAGAGTTTTTTTAATAATAAAAACATGAAACAGATAATATTTACAATGCAGCATTGTTTTTGGATTCTCCGAGGAGGAGATTGCAGGCGCCCAGGCGCAATATGGATTCGGCTATGCCTCTCTTTACACTAATGAGCCAATAAACATTAAGGAACGAATCATGAACTTGAAAAAAGATTTCACCACTGAAGTGCAAGGAGTAAATGGAGAGCCTAAGAATGTAACAATGAAAATCAGAGGCTCTGAAAACTTTGAGATTGATAGGCGAAGAAAGTTCGCCATAAAAGCCGTCAACACCTTTAAAAGAATTGACGAGAATAAATGAAAGAGTGGATTAGTAAATTTGGTGAAATTACAGATTCACATCCCGAGGCAAATCCCGAAGATGAGGATGCTGAGAAAAAGTTTTCAAAGTATAAATCTCTGTGGAGAACCTCCAACTACATGTTAGAAATTAATGCGGACCCAAGTACATACCTCAAATTATACCGGTCAATGGACACTAGTCAACCTGAAATTCCCCGGAGCTCGGCTCCAATGTCATAATTGCTTTCAATTTGGGCACACAAAAATTAACTGTAACGCTAAGAGATTGCAAATTATTGAATATGAGGCTGTGCTCTCACAGAAAGTCAGGGAAACAAAGAGTACTGAGGATCATGAAAACTCGGCCAACGCAACCGCTAAGGAAAAGGTTACTAGAGAGAAGCCAACAACTCCTATTACTGTCACCAGTCTTCACAGCAGTGTGAAACTTCGTCCATGGCAATGAAAAAGAAAGTCAGTGGAAGGCAACCTTAGATCATACCACAGTTGAAACCCCAACAAATAGCTCTCCTCGCCCAACACAAATAGATATATCAAAAGAGAATGAATCTAACAGCCCTAGTTGCTGTCCAAATACAGGTGATGTGAATGAAGGAGAGAAAATCTCAAGCCCATCGGACATCACCAAGACTACCTTTGTCCCGGAAGGAAGAAAAGAAACAAACGATGGAGGCGATTGTAGAGAGGTACCGGATGTAACCTTTTCCTCAAATGACTGTACGGACCGAGCTAGAACGCAGGATGAGCTACCCCAGCAAATGAACACCTTAAAGACTCCCCTACTACAATTTTGAAGAAAAACATTTTACCATTCAGGTCTAGGTCGGGCTCAAACCCAAAAAGAAATTTGTCAAGCTCCTTGTCCTCCCCTGGAACCTCCTCACCCAAGCTACACAAAAAAGAATGACTCTCTCAATAATAGCATTAAACGTAAATTCCATGCAAAGCATTAATAGAAAGTACAGTGTAAATCGGTTCCTCAAGTTCGCTGACCTACCTCATATAGTAATACTTAGTGACACGAGGTGCAATTTAGAGAGCCACTTTACAATTCCCCCTGGTTATATGTGTTTTTTCTTTTAAAAACGCAATACGAATCCAAAGCGTGGAGTGACGATATTAGTAAGATCAAACTTAAACCCTAGTCTAATATTCGTTGTGTCGAGGGAATTTGATCAAAATACAATGCAC
>CP045895.1:20769164-20813688 GCA_013387185.1 Caligus rogercresseyi
CCCAATTATCTACACGGATGGTTCAAAAGATGATAAAAGTATATGGGTGGATGGGCAATTACTAGGGGTGACATATCATTACAACTCAATGGTATCGTTGAAACACAGAGCATCAGTATTTCAAGCAGAAGTTGTGGCAATTACAAGATCTGTAGAAGATCTCCTTAATCAAGAAAAATTCTCCAAAATATTATAATTAGATCAGACTCCCAATCAGCAATTGCAGCTCTTCTCAACCCACTTAAAATAGCGAGGTAGTGAAGAATTGTAAGAAGGTCCTGATTGAAGGAAAAATAACAAAAACATTCATATTGAATGGTGCAAAGGTCATAATGACATAAGGAAAATGAATTTGCAGATCATCTAGCAAAATATGGAAGTGTGAGCAAAATCTGAAATAATGTCGGTGTTCCTCCAAGTTATATTAAAGAAAAAACACTTAACGATTTCTTTTACAACAAATGGTGTCACTGATATAGAAATGACCAAAAGATGAAGCATAGACGCTCCATGCTTAAAACCCCGAAGCCAAAACCCATTAAGCACGACATCAAGATACCCAACTTCTTGTCCAAGCTTATACCCGGCATGGACCATTTCTCTCTCATTTGAGTAAATGAAAAACACTTGTGAAATATGTGATCTCTGTTTTGAAGAACCACTGAATGCTCATCATTTAATCTACAATGCCCCGCTTTGTCCTACGAAAGGCACCTAGTTTCGCAAGAGGAGGATGAGGAAACAAAAATAATCAAATTTTTAAAATGTACAAAGATAAAGAATGTTATTATGAATTTTTTAATTTATAAATATGATTACTCTACTTTTACTGTCGTAACAAAGATACCCCAATGTGTGGTTGTGTTCTTTACTTTAGTTATGTATATCGTAAATGTCTGTCTATTGTAAACAGTAATAAATTTATAACTAACCAAATACCAAAGAATAATATATTTTCATGTAACAGTGTAAACATCTCTGTCAGAGAACTCTGGAACAAACTATGCATATTGGTGTGATATATGATCAAGCTGATGAATTATGGAGGATTGATACCATACATTTTGAATGACTAGACTTTCATAGGTATAATAGCAGAATAATTGATAATGGTGAAAATGAAGCTTTAAGTTTCTAAATTTAGTAAACATAAACTATTATACTTTGTTTTATTACCCCTATTAGGTTTTAACTATTCAAAAAAACATGTTAACAATATGGTACTGTCTTATGTAGGTACATATATATTTAGTATTGTTTCATTTCTTGTACGTGTGACTCATCAAAGGTAGAAATATTGTTTGATATGAAGGATTTGTTTTTTGAAATTTAATCTGATTCTGAAATCTAAGGATTTGTTTATATATATAGAGGCCCGTACGAAAAAATATCAATTTAATGATAACAAAAGTACATGGTATCGTATACAAATTAGAAGTACAAAAACTTCATTATCAGCTAATTTTAAACCAAGATGTTTCCTTTAGAAAAAAACTAGTTTATCTCTGTTGATAATTTTTTGTATCTTATTATACACAGGCCTTTATACGTTGTTGTTATTTACTGTGATTTTAAAGTTTACTTATTTTTGACTGTTTTTTTGTCAGTTTAATTGCTGATTGTGGCTTTAATAGATATACATACGGGAAAATATAACTAAGAAACATCTTTAAAATACGACATATTATTATTCTTTTATTTCGTAATATATATAAGTTACCATCAAAACAAATTAATTGAAATTATTTATATTATAAGTATTAGCATCATTCCTTATTATATTTTAAATAAAAATGCATGAAGCAGTCGAAATTTTAGAGTAATTAAGAAGCAAGTCAATTATACAATTCAATCCTTCGTGAAACTCTAGTTTGAAAGTAATATAAGGCTTTTATGAAACTCATAATACATATGAAAAAATTCACTTTGTTGCTAACTTAATTTTATTTAAATGCCATCATTCATATATCATATTAAGGCTTGTCCCTAAATAAATTTCAAGAAACCCTTGCTTTCTTGGATGTAGGAATCAAACACGGTTTCAAAATCAAATTAATGAGTAACTATTGTAACTGGGTCCAACAGTCATAGTTTTCAATTAAAAAAAACTTTGATACGAGAGTGCCTCTGAGTATTTTATCTTTACAAAGCCTTAAGCGTCATTTTTAACGTTTTGTAGGTTGACAAATATCCACATGAATGATGTATATTCAGGGATTAAGATCAAAAACCAGGAAGAACCCCTTCCGATTAATTTATCATTGTTGTGTTTATCAATTATTAAATATATGAACATAGTCTTGTGTACAACCTACAAATATACCTAACCCATACTCATCTCATACAAGTTCGTTTCTTATTATTATTCTTACATTTTAAGTATATAAAATATGGAAATGTACAAGAGACGAACTCTTCATTAATTAAGCATGCTATTATTTCTTCGTATTTCAATTATATAAGAAGCTTCCACATTAAGGTATTTTACAATTTGAGTCAGTGTGAATTATATTGTGTTGTGGTTCATATAAATATGCATAGACGCCTGTAACAGTCCTTGAAATATATCCATGGGCAACACGGGCTTACAATATTAATCTCAATATGTTGACACTATGACCCGTATATTGAGGGGCACATAAATCAACAGTTAGAGGGGAGAAAAATATGAAAAAAGACTATATCATAAACCCATTAAAAAAATTGGATAGATAACAAAAATGAAAAAAAAAAAAAAACGTACATCCATAAGTAAGAATGTCATGAAGACAGAGTCTAAAAAAACTCCCATAATTTTATTTTTTTATTGCAATGCAAAATTGCTTCTACTTTACGTTTGATTGTAAGAGGAATGATTCATTTATTGTCTGCTGGATTGAATTAATATGTGATATTGGAGGAGTCACCTCAAGGATTAGACAATGACGTCAGGGATACAGAGATAATTAGACTATGAAAGGATATATCCTTCACTCTGAATGTGTTTCAGCCGCGAGTGAATTGATGCCAAGTCCGGGAAAATAGCCTTTCCTCTAATTAATGTAATTATTTTTAAGCTTATTTATATTGAGAGTTTGTACCCATAAAGGAAATGCTTTCCAATATGCATTAAATGTGACTAAATAAAATGAGTTTAAAACTAAATGGTTACCTTAAGTGTAAATTGAGGAAAAGTGTTTTGTTTTGCTCAAGCTCGAGTAAAAAGCAGAAAGCATTTGATGTTCTTAATAATGTATCGAGATACCCATACAATAGAGCAATAAAAGTGTTCATCAAAAGACTTTCGCCAAGTTGAGGGGTTTGTGTATATATTTTTTTCAAGATATGAAAAATAAAGGAATCAAAGCTTTTGTACGTTACATGTAGAAAATAAAGCATTTAAGTATTTTGTGTGAAGCTCATAGATTCGATACAAGAAAAAGTTAATGGTACTTTCACCATTACCATGGAGAAATTAGAGAGTGGCAGTATCGATTTTAACAGAGGTTGTCGCCAGGTATTCACCTTTGCTCAACTTCTTTTTGCGGCTAGGCTGTGGAGCTAAGACAAAACATAGTCAAAAATAAATTGATTTTGGAGTTAGGTTAGGGTCTGTCAAAACTCTTTTTATATGTATATGCTGATGGCATAGCAATGCACATAGAGAACAAATCTGAAGTTCAGGTAATTAAATGACTATAAATAATACTAACTTTTTTAAATCTTTTGGAAAAATATCAGAATTAAGGTCGTTGACTCTAAGAATATTACCACTTGAGGAAAATGTTACCGTATTTAGAACAAAGATTACCGATATCAATATTGAGGACAGTGTGGAAATCTTATTTATTGCACGAAGAGTCTCTTGGATTCCAACTGGACAAGTACACGTAACTTCATGAGCATCAATTTTCCAGATGAAGGAGATTCTACTTTAAAAAAATAACAGAGTTATATAACAGTCTAATAGTACACACATTTCAATATAAAGCTTCCACCGTTCCTTGGTTCGCTGACAAAGCTATCGAGGAAAAATCCTGACGGAAAACTATTTTATAGAAAATACTTTTCTGCTCTACAACGTCCCACGGCATAGCTTGATGGAGGCCTATCGATTCAATCCCCCAAATTTATTTAAATAACCCCGATCTGGAGAAAAGGGCGTATATTTCGCGAGCAGGGCTTACAACGGGTACTTTGCACCGGCATTGATTACTGATTTGTGGAAAGTTGCTCTTTCGCTAACAAGAGCTACATACCATCATTTTGTCATTGTCCCCTGGCACGTGAGGATCACATTTTAATCTAACGCAAGAGCAGTTCACTACTTGCAAGCTTTTAACTTACCAAATCGCTGGAAAAGTATATATTGTTCTCCATTTCAAGAATTGTTTCCAGAAAGCATTTTACAGCTCAGTTTAAATATCCACTGGAAGTGTGTTCTTTTTCACTCTTTGTAAGGACTGTGGAAAGTTATACAACTCCATGCATTTATGGATGTCCTTTACTCAAAATTTGAAAATCAACGACATTCATATTGCTCCAGTAATTCTCTTCGGTATTACTACGGATGTTGGCAAGGATCCTAACAAGATGAGAGCCATGTGGCTCGCTGTAAAAACCTATTGGTGGAACGATTAGCCAAAGGAAATGTTGTCAGAGAAGATGACCTATGAATGATAATGTTATCAGGGGCTGCTCATTATTCTGCCCTCGGCATCAAGATTCCAAGAACTTTGGCATGAGCTATACAATTTTGCTTGTAACCCTCGTGAAATTCTTCCCGTCCTTTCAGACAATGCAAGTTCAAACCGATTCGATTTTTACATTTTACAAGGATATGATTTTTAGTTCCTTATTGTTATATTCCTATAATTCGTTGTTTTGTGTGTGTTTTCCTTGTTCATAATTGGTGTTGGTTATTGTGTAATGAATTTTTTCTTGTGTTATAATTTTAAAAGAAAATGTTTTTCTTTTATATATAAAGACACAAAATCTCTATAATGTAAAAAGTTCAATAAAAATTTGAAAAAAGGAGCCATGGATTTTGAAATTGAATAATATTTTTTTTTTGCTTTTAAAGCATGATTAGTAGCATGATTTAAACACGGTATACATCTGTTAAAATAATTTTTTGAACTAAATATGATATAATTCACATTTCCCTCAAATTTACTCTTTACCACTTCAAAGGTAAAGTAAAAGCTGAACTAAAATGGTGAATATTTTATTGGCTGGAAAAGACTTAATTATATCGTAGCCACAATTCCTAACTAAGGATGAAAAGAAATTCTTATGAGGCAGTAGAGTATTTAAGATTACACTTTTTATAAAAACAATTTTCGTGGAATATCGGGAGCAAAATAATAAAATAATAATAATATGAATTATAGTTCATGTTCCGGGTCTTTTAGTCCTTTTTTAAATAAATTTCGTATCATTTACGTCAGAAATGTATATCTTCACTTTTACGTTGTACGTTTCATGCAAAATGCTAATTCATGAATATAATACAAAAATTACACTCTTAGAATAATTGCAAAAATTATGGCTTTTTTGCCATTATAATAGATTCAATTTAAAAATGCAACTTTCTAAAATAGTGTGATGCAAAATTATCGTAAATAATATTGAATAAATAATATAATTATACAATAAATTAAGACAATATTCCAGATCCAGACTACAAAATGTGGAGAATCGCCAGGGATATCATTTCGGTTCCACCCTTGTACGAATGCCCACGTAAACTTTAGTTCCTTTGGATATAATAAATATATAAATCAATATATCTTAATTTATAATTTTCATTTATAATTCATTCTAGATCTTAATTATAATATTACGATTTTAATGGTTTCTGTTTCTGGATATTGATTCTTTGGATATATTAATAAATATAAAAACCCATTTATCTTAATCTGTGAAATTCATATTTAATTAATGAATTTAATCTTAATTTAGTCTTACTTAATATTCCAACTTTGAGTGTCTTATGTCATCATCAGATGTATTTATTAATTTGTAAATTTGATTTTGTTTAATTTTTTAATTTTAAGCTAGAATGCTACTTATAACTAAATTTGGATTTTGTATAAATTTTAATTTTAAGCTAGAATGCATATTTAGAAATATATTTTGGTATGTAACAACTTTTATAATGCAAAATCTAAAGAAAATTGCACCAAAAAAATATTTTTTTAATACTGTCTATTTTAAACTCACAGAAAAACATTTCTTCAAATTTTCACATTTAAGAAAATATTCCATGATGATAATGGAAGACTTATAGAAGAACATCAATTTTCCAATTATTCCTCCATTTTCCTGTATTTCAAGTATTAAAACAACTAATCCATCTAAAAGAAATTATTCATTGTCATAACACGCTTTTCAATCACTTATCTTATTATAGTTATAGAAAACCTATGTAAAGAATGGTCAAGGACTCTAGACGTCTAAATGTTCAAATCCATCAAAAGTCACAACATTAATAAATCTTCACTAACAAAAAATATAGTATATACTTTAAATCCTTCATTAAAAATGTATGAGAAAAAAAAAATAGGCAAATCTTTTTATGAAAGCTTATATATTTATTATTTGAGAAGTGTCCAAAGGTTGACTGGGAAACAAAAAGATACTACGAAAATGAACCTTTATTATTTAATGCATAGACACAAATCATGTTACCATTTCTATTCATATAAGCAAGTACGATTGTCCGATTGTGTATGATGGATGAAATACTTTGATATTGGATACATGGTAAAAAATAAATATTAAAATCCTTGAATTTATATCCTTAAGTTATTGTAGTCCGGTGTCTCTGAATTTTTAAAAGGGTTCGAATTCTCTTTCTTTAAAATATTTAACCCCGAGGTACTTTGATGGGCAATAATACCTCTATAATAACCGGCGATCTTAACCTGCGTCTTAAGAAGGAAGACTCTACGGCAACGGGACGAGGGAACCACAAGGCTTCAAAAATTATGCGTCAGATAATGGAAAAGGAAAACCTTGTCGATTGTGCAGAGCTACTAGGCCAGGACTCTCACACATTTTTTACGAATACACGTAACAACAAGACAGTGTCATCACGACTAGACATTTGTCTATTAAAAGATGATGGGGTTTATACTCCAACAAGTTTTAAAGTTATCCCAACAAATATATCTGACCATTCTTCGATACTAATTAATTTAAAATCAAGTAAAAGTAATATGGAAAATAAAATATGGAAATTTAATGTAAACACTCTGCAAGAACAAGACTGTTGTGATGAGATGAGACTAGTTATTAATAATACAAGGTTCCGGATTTCTCAAGGAGAGAGCGTATCAGAAGAAGTTAAAAATATGGAATCAGAATGGAAAAGAATTGCTATAAAATACTCATGCATAAAAGCAATTAAAAGAAAGGCTCATATAATAAATCTTATTAAATCGGGGTCTAATGGCGAAAATATACCGGCGATAAGATCCCTCCTGAACAAGAAGTATATGGACACTAAGTGTGAAATGAAAAAAAGATCCATCGAACGTCTAAGAAAACATCAATTTCCAGAACTAAAGCCCCCCAGGAGATCCATGAACTACGACCCCGTTGAGGTAATACAATATTATAAACATCTATATAAGTGCCGTGACTGTATTTCTCATCAGAAATGTGTCAAATGTAAAATTAAAAATGCTGATTTTGCAGATAATGTTTATGCCAATATTGTAGAGGATGTACCTTCTTCAGTGAAAGATACTGAGAGACACCTATCTGAAGAAGAAATTATAAAAGTAATTAAAAAAAGTAGCAAACGAGGAAAAGCACCCGGACTGTCCGGTTTCGGTTTTGAAATTTATTGTCACTTCGCAGTGGAACTTGCTCCGATCCTCAAAGATCTTTTTGAATGGATTCTGATGGTTGGATATTTTCCTCAGTACATAAGTGATGGTCTCCTTGTAACCATACCCAAAAAAGGAAAAGACACAAACTGTGTTAAAAATCTAAGACCGATTACTTTACAAAACACACTCTATAAAATCTTTTCACAAGTCGTGGCTGAAAGAATAAAACAGACTCTTCCCGAAATCATTCACTTTTCTCAAAGAGGCTTCATGACAGGTCATAGGATGGAAGATATAACAGCAAACCTGCAGACGGCGTATGAAAATTGTTTTAACTGTACCATAATGACCATAGACTTTGAGAAAGCATTCGATTCAGTGTCTCACCTACATATAATAGGGACCTTAAAGAATAAAGGATTTGGAAGTTTTATGATACGAGCTGTTGCAACACTTTTAGCTGACTCCCGTACATTTTATGGCTCTAAAAAAAGATTTAATTATTTTAGCGTAGAACGAGGATGCAAACAAGGTGACCCTATAGCCTCTATTTTATTTATAATTTCAACGGACCCGTTGTTCAGGAAAGCGAACAAGAACATCTTATTGAAGAAAACAAGAGTTAACAAAGGGGAATCCTTATACGCTTATGCCGACGACACCTCTGCCATAATTGTTGCTGGGCGTGTTCTTACAATAGCATCAATAATTGAAATTGAACGTCTCCTAGAATGGTTTAAAAATATATCCGGACTAAATATAAACGTTGATAAATCAGAGTTTTTGTCCACAAACCTATATATAAAATCAATACTAAAATCTGCAGTAAAACATCAAGTTAAAATTCTCGGAACAACTATTGGAGATAACGCTATGGCTTCCAACACAGAAGACTTTCAACTCCGAATAAAAATGGGTGTCAAACACATCAAAAGCCTAGGGTTCCACAGATGGGAGAGAGTTCAGTTATGGAACTCACATGTTGTTCCGAAAGTGACTCACCTTTTACGAGTTTGCAAATTTGACTCCGGAATTGCATCATCATTTGATGACATTTTAATGGAGTTTTTGGACTTAAAGACAAAACGGAACATTTCTATAAAAAGAGTTGTCACACCCAAAAACTTTGGTGGACTTGGAGCCGTGGACTTAAAGAGTTTCTGGAAGTCGCTTTTAGCAGAATGGGTTCTTAAATGTTTTAGAAGACCAGACTATTGGAATTTTACAGTTTCAAGTGATTGTTTTAACGATCAGTATTCAAACTACGGCGTGCGTTTTATAATAAATCAGCTCTCAGAATTAAATTTCTGGAAACCTCTTCTGAAAAATGTTTTAGATACTTTTTATTTGGTGGAATTGAGTTTTGGAGACTATACTCCTCTCAAGGGATCCACAATTGAGGTTCACACTTCTCTACAGAGGATGAATTCCTCATATTTCCTAAAAGACCTCTTACAACATAAGGACAACTTACTGGCTACAATGACATTCAAAAAAATCAAGAAGATGCAAAAAATGGAATTCGTTTTCCACAACAACTTTAATCCATCGCAATCCTTTAGGGAACAATTGGCATCCATTAAACTCTGTGACCTCAGACGGATATGGAATTCCTCATCACTTCCTCTTATAAATAATGTTTTAAAAAGAAGAAGTCTCAAGATAAAGGATAAACAAGCTTGCCAAAGTTATCAAAACCCATTCTTGACCCCTCCGGAAAAATGGTTCGTTTATCGCGTGGTCACCGGGACCCTTGAAGTTTCCTCAATCTTAAGCAGTGACACTCAATGTATATTCTGCCAAGAAGCTAAGGAGACAACGGTACATCTTCTACTCGAGTGCAAGATTCTTCATCCCATTTATGAAACCTTGAAAATGGAACTAGAGGAGAGGTTCGGGACTTCCTTGGGTAGAGAGGACTTTTTTACACTTTCGGCCAAGGACAAACTTCTTCAGCATGCAGTGATTGTTAAGCTCCAATATTGTATATACGCCGTCAAAGCAAAGAAGAAAGAGATTCGCGGATCCATACTAAACATAGCAAGAAAATATTTAGAAGTTTTAATACGACAATGACTGTTTTAACTTATTCTTTTGTTTGTATACTTATATTTTTACCATATTTTATGCCTAATTAACGTCTTTCTTTCGTTATAATTTTATTTCTTTGTTTGAGTTGTACATTATTACTATTTTACATGTAAGATGTCGGGATAAATCAAATGAAATATATGAATGCCCATGGGCCAAAAAAAAAAAAAAAAAAAATTAAAAACGAGGTACATATTTGTTTTTCCTTCGACCTTTTCATTTAGCGAAGGTACCATCGATTACATATAATTACATTATATATATATATATATATTATATAATATATTATATATATAATATAGATAGATATCTATATATATATATAGTAGATATATATAGATATATATATATATATATTATATATATATATAAACAGTATAGTTAAAATTAAATGGCAAAATATAAAAGTCAATTTCAATATACAACATTCTATTAGTTAAAAAGTTTTCCAATTGATTTAAGACTATTTTGGCTTATTTATCAAAAAATTCAGGCTTGTCCATCGGCTTTAATGTATTTCTAATATCGTTGATAAGGCTTTTATCCAAAGAGGTATTATTGAAGGTTCACAATTGAGTTTCCAGAATGGTTTTTCATATGTGGCCTGCCTCCGTAAATTTTTGCATGAAAAAAAGAATTGATCCGATAGTCCGTTTGAGGATAACCGTGTTAGTCTGAGTTTAAAATTTAAAAAAGCGTTGGATCGTAAAAATGATTAGTCCTGCTCATTGATAATATACTTTATTTTTTCTGATAAGGGTGGTTAACTTTTTTTAAGGACTTATGCTAAGTCATTCATGCATTTCTATTTTTTCATTTTATGAGCTCGGATGTTTAGTAAATCCAGAGGAAGAGATGAAGTCCTTGCCTTCTTGTTCTGCAACATTGAAGTCTGTAGCAGAGTCCTCCCTCTGCTCCTATATGTACCTCCATTTTCCGTTTTATATATAACTAGCCCATTGCCGCTCCGCGGCTGGTGCTAGGCCCTCCAGGCGGGTGGGTGGCCTACGGCCACAGCATTATACATTGTATCATATCAATGTATAATATGTTGAGGCAAGGGTTGAACTTTGCATCAAACAATGAAGTTTTTGAAGCTTATGATGATGGAGACGTCGTATAGAAGAAGTTTTATGAGAGAGAATATGAGTATTTTTCAACAAAAAAAAGTAGAGGGAAATTTTTTATATTATCCAGTAAATTCGGATTAAGTTCCTCTCCTTATAACTACAAATATATACATATGTATTTATTTTTCTTTTTTCCCCTTTTCTTACTTTAAAAAACCTCTATCGTCTCATTAAAAAAAGTGGGCACAGATACTTAGCAACGTGCAGCGAGCAAATATGAAGCATAAGACTATGCACTAAAAAGTTTAAGTAAATTATATATACCTTGTATAAACAAAGAGGAAATAATGATTCGCAATGACATAACAAAGTACTCATGACAGAGAGACAGACGCCATGTTTGAAAACAAAGATAAAATATATACACTCAGAGAGTGTGTACCTCCGCCGGTCCCAACAACATTCCTATTCAAACATTCTCCCTTTCACACGCCCGATTTTCTATCTCTAATCATTGTTTCCTCTCTGTTAGCTCATTTTGCATATTAAAAAAGCACTCAGAGACGGGAAGAGGAAGAGGTTTAAGCTACGTCACTGGGTTAACATAGTCCTGAGCTGATATATGAACAATAATACGTCAATGAATATTTTTTTAGCGTTTGTTCTTTCCTACTCCATGAATAGAGACCCCATTTCATTATTATTTTGCTCATTTTGCATATTAAAAAGCCCTTAGAGATGCCAAATTTTATTACTTGTTCCTTTTGGCATTTCCAACAACTCCACAAGTTTCATTTGAATCCGTTCAGTACTTTTTGAGTTATCCTGCTGACAAACCAACAAACTAACAAACGCCAGTGATACGATAATCTCCTTCGGCGGAGGTAATTGAAAGGAATAAATATATTTAAAAAAAAAAATATATATATATATATATAAACAAGAGGAAATAATGAAGACGCAATGACATAACAAAGTACTCATGACAGAGAGACAGACGCCATGTTTGAAAACAAAGATACAAAGAGAAATTGATATAACATTAACACAGGACTGAGTACTTTTCCTTTTCTTTTCGCACAACGGTGCTGGTGAGAAAATAATAAAAAGGTAAAGAACTACACAAATATAGAATATATTAGTTAAATGATTTTAAAAGTCAGACTCAAAAAAGATGATCAATGATTCAAATGTCAACAATGTCTTGAAATAAGAGTCATAACATAACTTTATAATCTCATTTAATAAATAATGTAGATAAATATGTCAACAGTGATAGTATTTATATGTTTTATGTATTATCGCGGTGCCCTTCCGTCAATTCCATCATGTTTATGACGGGGATCATAAACATGGTGACCTTTCATCAATTTTCTTTATTTATTTAAAATTTTTCAATAAAAATACTCCGGAACATGCTTGAAGGCTTAATATATTCCAGGGCCATATGTTGCTTACATAAATATAAATAAAAGATCATGACAATAATTAAGATACATTTTTTCTTTAAATATTCACTTCATAAAATGATGTATTATATAAAAAGCTCCCATATCGTTTGAAGCCTTATTATATGCATTAACAATATTAGCATTTATAGAAGACCTTCAATAACATCATAGATAATACTTGTTATTATCCAAGATAAAGTTATTTTAGGGTAAGACCTTCTTCATGATTTGGAGGGAAAATCGACATTTCCAACTTTGCACTGGAACCATTTCATAATGTTATCGTATTCATGAGTATATGTCAAATATTTTATTCATAGAGCATCTCCCTTCTCTTTCTTCATACTCGGAGCGTGTTCAGCTGTGTCTCACGTGAGAAAAGGGGGATGAGTTTGAAGTATTCAAACTGCTTAATAAGATTGGTGAACCAAAAAACAAACATGTAGCAGTGTGACTACTCAATGACGTCACTGGAGAACGATTATATATATATATCAATCAATCTCTTTATCTATCTATATATATATGTGTGTGTGTGTATAAATAAATGAATAAAATAAATATATATAAAATATATTTCGTTCTCCAGTGACGTCATTGAGTAGTTATACTGCTAGGATTACATGTTTGTTTTTGTATTGCCCAGACCTTATTATACAGACCTTTGGTGAACCATAGTGTTATTTAGTGACGTCATATGGTGCCGGATATTTTTTTTGCGAGGGCTTCATTTTGCATTTCATAATTTAAAAACCACTTATGCAGTAAAAAGTCTCCCTAGATGTTATATTAGATTAATAATTTAGAGCGCCCCCTAGGGAGCAAAAAAGAACTAACATTTTAGCCAACTCCTATGCTTTATATGTACTTATGAAATAATGCTTACAAATAAAACTTTTTTGTTTTTCATCCAATTTTAAAAATTTCTTCACATTTGCATTAGTCTTCCCAATTGGGAACAACTATATTAACAAATTTAAAAATTTAAAAAATGCCAAAAATCATTAAGTTTTTTGAAAAAATCAGTTTTTTGGGTTTTCTGAAAAAATATTTATCACTTGAGAATGATTTATTTTATAGTTTGTTGTCAGACTTTTTAAGTTCCTTCTTATCAATCCAAGTTGAAATCTGTGGGTCCACCAGGAGCGGAGAAAAAACACTTTTTATTTTCCAGTTTTTATGCCAAAACTCAAAAAATTGTAAACAAAATTCATTTTTTATCGCCCACGAACTTATTAGAAATGCACACTCTATAGATACTATTTTATAATTTGATGCGATCAATCTAACTGACAACCCACAAAAGGCCCCCCAAAATTTAGGATTCCAAAAATATTCCGCTTCGTCCATGAAATAGGACTTAATATTCAATCCCGGATTTGAGGCTCTTAACGACCTCGGATCCGGATACTGAATACATCAAAGTTGCTCCCTTTGTGAAGATGAATATGATTGTGCAAAAATATATTGCGAAAAACTGTAATTAAAAAAAATGCGGATCCCGGCCCAAATATGTCCCGGAAGCCGGACATTGACTTAACCAACATAGGCTTATTTTGCAAGGCCTTCATTTCGTATCTTTTGTTTTGAACTTTTTTTCTTTTTAAAAAGTCGCCCCAGAGGTTTTCTTGAATTTCCAGACAGGTCGGTCCGGTTTTCCGGGAAATTTCTTTGGGACCCGATTGTAAACTCTATTCTTGATGTACTTTCAGAGTAGCTTTTTTCGAAATGGGAAAGAATCAAAAGTTAAGGAAATGTCATAATCCGGGTCCGGGAGTGTCTGGATCCGGATTTTTTCCCCGGATTCAGGTTCTTTGGGCAGAGATGCAGATAACTTTTGGTCTGCGTTCTGTCTCTAAAACATCTCACTTACGAACTATGGACAACCAAGTTTTCCAAGCCTTTTTTAGGCCTTTGCAAGGCCGCTAGGCCTTAGTTTTGTTTATATTAAAAGATGCCTGCGGCTAAGTCCACAAAACATTTAATTACATCTTGAGCCTTCTAACTCTCAAAAATCCATACAAACCGCAAAATCCTCTCACAGACGCAAATCTGGTCTGATCAGAACCTAACCTAGTCCAAGACCATCACATGGTCAAGATGCATCTGTGTGCCAATTTCAGGTCTGTAGCTTCTGTAGTTTCGGCGTCTATAGAAGTCGGACAGACGGACGGACAAACTCCAATTATAATGTAGATAAAAACTTGTGAAAGCAGCTTATTTCCAACACCTTCCGCCCTCCGTCATGATATGACTAATTCCCGTCAAAGAAAATGGAGGCACATATAGGAGCAGAGAGAAGGACTCTGCTACAAGTTCCCGGTAAATATTTTTTTTCTCCAGAAGGTGAGCACATGCCTAAAAATAGTAGTGATGTTAATGAGCAATTAAAACGTTTGTTTCATCATATAAAGTGATATTTTATTTAAGGTATAGATATGACAGCATTGATGACCCTTCAATATAAAAACAGTCTTGTTTCTATATTCCTAAAAGGTTTTCTCATATATATTATAATATTGGTACCTTATTTATTGAACCGTGGTACAAAGGAGAAAAATGAACAATACCTTTATTTAATGAAATATTTGCAGAAGAATGTTAATACTGCCAACAATGAAAGTCTTTAGTGTTGTCATTCCTTCTCCGTGAAGATAGAAGATGGATGTAGAACAAAGGCTGGGTAAATGCATGTAAAACCTTTTGAAAAGCCTTTGCTTTTATTAGTATTATGCCTAATTAATTCCACATTTCTGTAAATACAAATGCTTTATTTTAATAACTGACATGAATATTACTGAACATAATATCTTATGAGTTATTTTGAATAAAGGGTCTCATAATCTTTTAGCATACTTTATGCTATGTGTCTCGATTGATATATTGCCTGACTGCAGGTACAATTAAAATCAAAGAAAGTTTGTAGCTGTGAAGGAAGTTCTTTATGTGTTGTGATGCCAGGATATCAGCTATTCTCATTCAAAAGTACCCAAATTAACACTAGGAGATAATATTAAGGATTTTAAATATTCTATTATTTATGTTGATTCGATGCCCGTTTTGATTCAATATGTTAGAAGGGATGTGGATTTGGCTGATTTTACTTTAGTAACTCATTTCGTGCGAAAAGATATGGGGAACAAAGGGGGGAGGGGAATCTGCAACTCGTTGATAGAGAAACAAGTCGAATATTTAAGGTAAAAGGAATGTCTGAATGTATAAATGCTCTAGGCGTGCAGGCATTTTAATATCTCAAAGATGTGCATATTGTCAAAAAAAAACAAAGGGATCAAGAAGAGTGAGCTGAAAAATTGCAGGCATGCAAAAAAGAAACTGAATTCACATCCCTAGTTTATATAATGTCAGTCCACAATGTTCAATTAAAAGCTTAAAAATATAACTCCTATTATATTACGATAGGTTTATTAAGGTTTTTATGTGATGATGTACCCTGGATTTTTTTAAATCAAAGAAACTTGAGTAGCTCCAAATAATAATAAACACCACTAAGTTTATATAGATAGAAACATATATATATATATATATATATATATATATATATACAGGGTGCGGCAACATAACTTCCTTTTTTCAAAAGACGATAAAACTAGATGTATAAATTAGAAAGGCTTTAATTTTGTTTCATGATTTTAGTACATATTTAAGTTTTGTTTCACATAGTTTTGAAATTATATCAGATAGGTGACGTCCCCCATTATCCATACACTGTATATACCGATTTCGGTGTTTTGCCATGACCCTCACCAGCGTATCAGCGGGTATATTGGCAATTTCTTCTCTGATGCCCATCGAGGCCCTTGAAGTGTGAGCCGTTGCTCCATCCTGTTGAAACCAAATATCCCCTTGGTCCAATTCGTTAATTCGTGGAAGGAAAAACTCCTCCAACATGTTGGCATACCGCTCTGAATTCACTGTCACTGTTACCTATACAGTATATACGGTGTATACAGTGTATGGACAATGGACATGGGGGACGTCACCTATCTGATATGATTTTCAAAACTATGTGAAACATAACTTTAAATATGTACTAAAATCATGAAACAAAATTTAAACCTTTCCGATTTATACATCTTGTTTTATTGCCTTCTGAAAAAAGGAAGTTATGTTGCCGCACCCTGTATATACCTATATATATATAATATATATATATATATATATATAATATATATATATATATATTATATATATATATATATATATATCTATATATATATATATGTATATATATGTAACCAAAAGGTATGAAGGTCTAACACCTTTGGTTATCTAGTCGAAACTGTTTTTTATTTCATTAGAGGAAATCCTTTATACCTCCTTTACAAATATTAATTCTTATTTCACAAATTTGAATTAAATATAATAATGTACATATATTAAAGATTCATAAAGGAGCAGAGAGAAGGACTTTGCTACAGTGGCTCCCCCCCAGTGACGAGGTAGGAGGAACGAAAGGACAAAGGACGTTCACTTAGGAAAGATAAAGGAGACTTTTTTCTTTTTTGACGTTGATAGCGGTCAGTACTGATCCATGATGTAAGCTGGTTTCACTCTGTCGATGGAGATGTTTTCCGTCTGTCCTTTCCTCGTGATGGCTATAGTCTTTCTTGTGCGGCGGACGACCTGAAAGGGGTCTTCGTAGGGTGGCTGAAGAGCTTTTCTAACAGTATCGACCCGGACAAAGACATGTGTGCAAGAAATGAGGTCGGGACTGATAAAGGTCTTCGGGTTTTTCGGTTGTCTGGGCTCCACCGGTTTGATTGCATCCATCTTGTGGCTTAGGTGCTCAAAATAATTTTTGGGAGCAGACGGATTGGTTGAAGACGGCTTGCTTAGAAATTCTCCAGGGAGTCGGAGGGTGGTTCCATAAACCATTTGGGAGGATGAATACCCGATGTCTTCTTTTAACACTGATCGGACACCGAGGAGGATTAAGGGTAGTAAGGATGTCCAAGATTGGTTTGATTTGGAGTGAGCGTAGAGTGCAGACTTTAACTGCCTGTGGAAACGCTCTACCATCCCATTTGCGGCAGGGTGGTAACTGGCTGTGTGACGGTGATAAATTCCAAAGTACTTCATGATTTGGGCCCAAAGAGACGATTCAAATTGGCTGCCTCTGTCGCTTGTTATTGTGAGTGGAACGCCGAAGCGAGAGATCCAACCTTCGATGAAGGCATGAGCAACTGTGTCTGTCGTAATATCTTTCACTGGAATTGCCTCGGGCCACCGGGTGAATCGGTCGACTGCTGTTAAGAGGTATTTGTACCCGTTGGAGTAGGGTAAGGGTCCAACCAGATCCACATGGACATGTTCAAAACGTGTTTGAATGGGTTGAGATCGTATGCCTTGTGACTTTGGCAACTTGGCAGTCAATGCAACTCCGGGTCCAATCCCTGACGTCCTTATTGATGTTGGGCCATAGAAAACGATTTGTCATGAGGTTCTGGGTTGCGCGTATTCCAGGGTGAGAAAGGCCATGAATCTGTTTGAAGAGTTGCATGCGGAAGCGAGAGGCACGTAAGGTCTTGGAGTGGGGCAGGAAGTATCAGCGTATATCATGACGTTACTTCCGGGGACTTTGATTTGTTCCATCTTGAGAGCTGGATTGTTGATGAGGGCCTTTAGTTCTTCAGAGTTTGACTGAGCAGAAGAAATAGCAGCGTAGTCTATTAGAGGCTCATCGGTTACGGTGGAAACATTGCGTGAGAGAGTGTCGGCGGGAAGGTTGAGATCACCTTTGATGTGACGAATATCTGTCGTAAATTCGGAAATGTATTCCAACTGACGGAGTTGCATTGGTGAACATGTTGATTTGTTGTTAATAAATACCGTGGTAAGAGGCTTGTGGTCAGTTAGGACGTGAAAATTCCTTCCTTCGACAAAGTGCTGAAAGTGCCTGATTGCTCGGAAATGGCTAGAAGCTCTCGATCATACGCGCTTCTCTTTCTCTCCGCGGGATTCAAACCCTTAGAGAAAAACGCCAGCGGTTTCCATGAAACTCCGTCGTTTTGTTGCAGTACAGCTCCAATTCCGTCAGCAGAGGCATCGGTGGCGATGGACGTGGGAGCATTGTGGATGGGGTGGCTCAAATCAGAGACCGTGGTAAGTAGAGACTTGGCCTGTTCTTAGGACTTATTGGCTTCATCATCCCAAAGAAGGGGTATTTCTTTTTTCCTTTTTCTTGGTTAAGGCGTAGAGGGGCGCAAGTATAAGAGAACAATTAGGTATGAAGCGGTTGTAATAATTGATCATCCCAAGGAATTGTTGTATTTGCTTGAGCGTTGTAGGTTTGGGGAAATTGGATATTGCTTCGCATTTGTTCTTGATTGGCCCAATTCCGGAAGGAGACACCGTGTGGCCTAGGAAATTTACTGACGCTGCACCGAAGATACACTTTTCTTTGTTGATTTGCACTCCATACGCACTCAAGCGTTCAAAGAGGGAACGGAGGTGAGTCTGGTGAGTTGCGTCATCCGGGCTTGCTATCAGTAGATCATCAATGTAAGCATAAACGAAGGGAAGACCACGAGCGACTTTGTCAATGAAACGCTGGAAAGTTTGGGCGGAGTTCTTAAGTCCAAATGGCATGCGCACATACTCGAAGAGACCAAACGGTGTTGTAACTGCGGTCTTCGGAATATCAGCGGGATTGATGGGAATTTGGTGAAAGGCTTTTACCAAGTCGATATGTGAATACACATGACTTCCTGCCAGCTGGGAAGCAAATTCCTGAATATTAGGAATTGGATAGCGGTCCATCACAATCTGCGAGTTTAGAGACCGGTAATCTCCACACGGGCGTATTCCTAATATTCATTTGAAGCCTCTACGTCCTCATTTTCAAAATGACCGAGGAACAAGACACCAGTTCCATTTCATCCTTCAAAGCCCCTTCATTCTGCCATCACGTCGGGATCACCAATGTAACCAAAAGGTATTGAAGGTCTAACACCTTTGGTTATCTAGTCGAAACTGTTTTTTATTTCATTAGAGGAAATCCTTTATACCTCTTTTACAAATATTAATTCTTATTTCACAAATTTTAATTAAATATAATAATGTACATATATTAAAGATTCATAAAGGAGCAGAGAGAAAGACTCTGCTACATATATTTTGTGTGTGTGTGTTTTATCACTTTCTCCTTCTTATATAATTTAATTCATGAGCATTTATTTTTCTCTTTCGAAAAGAATGTGTACTCACAAGATTTCGCATTCTATTTATCTCTATTCATTTGTAGAATGATGCACATTCCTAGAAATCGGCAGTATGTCCTTAGAGCAGGGCCCTTCCTTCAAGCTCCTGTTCATTTTAAATAATAATAAAAATAAAACGGCGATTGAAACATGCATTTGATGTATGTAAAAGGTTTTCTTTTTGCGCATATCTTCTTATTTTTCATGATGGTGAATAACTGATTAAAAAAACGAAATTTCTTCTTTTACACTCTACAAAGAAAGAAAATTAGATTACAATGGATTATTTAATGAAATACTTATATGAACATATTACTTTGAAAGACGTGCATACGTTGATAAGCAGGCATATGAATGATTTAAAACAAAAGTGAGTCATTCAATCATTTATTTTAGATATATTTAAGAGCAACGAATTATATCTTATTTTAACTCGGACTTAATAGCTTTTCATATATATAACAATTTGATTGGATGGATATGAATGGTTAAGGTAAGTTCAATACTTTTCCAATATATTTCCACAGCAAATTAAAGGGGTAATAATCTTTATACTCAATAATTACGTAAACGTGCAGGGTTAGACAGTATTAATAAAACATGGAAATGACTCAAAGGCTCCAAATGTAGCTAATTTAGAAATTATATTTTTTGTAAAATTGATTTACAACAAATATATTATTTTTTTATTACAAAAAATTTCCGCGTGTCCAACATTTGCACGATTACTGTCCTAAATCTCTTAAACATACTAGTGCAGCAGTTAATCACAATCTCCTCGGAAAACTTGTAGCCACAGCAGCGGTCATCAGCTCGTTCTTGTGGCTCTTGCTTGCCATTGGGCTTCCTTTATAACGTCTCTTATATGGCAAAGTCAAGGTGGTTGCAATCAGGAGATGAGAGAAGCCAATTAATGCACAATCTTTGCATTATGAGCCAGAACTCCATCTTGCTGGAAGCAGATAGGGACTCCACCAAACTCTATCTGTATCTACGAGGATACTTAATTTTCAAGAAACCCAGCGTACGATCCTGTTGATCTTGACGCAGTGTGGAATCCGGAGTAAGGGGATTTCTTGCCATTGTAGGCCCTCTAAGACCATTACAGATGCCAGCTTCTGCATCCAATTTCTGGTTTTTGTCTGGAATTTAGAGGTATTGTTACAGTCTGAGGATTTAATTTCTTTTTAGCCTTGAAAAGTTATATGTTAAAAACTCTTTTCATTTCGTAATTATAAAAATAAATAGAGTGGGAATAAAATACACCACAGCTTATAGATGACAAATGAAGTCTAGACATACACAGCAAAGGTATAATTGGCATTATAGTTTCAAATCCTTATATAAATGATTTAAATAAAGGATCCATTAAATCAAGGTAGTTAAAAGTAAGGTAGAGCCATTTTAACCAATGAAAGTAAAAAAGTTACACCGCCACGCAACCTACCTCATGAGCATGACGTCACATATGGCAAAAGAGGATATATTGTATAAGTAAAATATGTTGAATATAATCGAATTTAGCCTCTAATTAGATCATAGAAGAATTAATTATCATAATTCTATTAGAAAATGGAAAAAATATTAAATTTTGTGAGTAATCATAAATTTTTGATGATTTAAAGTTGCTGAAATTATCTAAAATATTTCATGAAAAGCAAACTCTTCAATCATAATATGTTAAAGCACATAAAAAACAACGAAATAAATTATAACAAAATACTATTTATAATTATATATTATTACAAAGACATATTTAGAAAAAAGTATATAATTTATGAATTAATACAAAACAAAATAGGTTATTATCATATATGATATAAATGTTATTAGAAATACATATTAAGAAAAAAATATATAATTTATAAATTATTACTAAACAAAATACTGTTTATAATATATTATATAAATATTATTAGAAATACGTATTTAGGAAAAGTAAATAATTTATTGGAGCATTTAATTAATCCACTGTTTCATTTTTCGCTTCTCTCTTAAACTTTTTGTCTAGCTTTTTGCTCTTGAAGGCGTTTTTATTTATTTTATTTGGAGAAATACACGAATTTGAGCAAATTTATTAAGAGCTTCCAATGGAACTGACGGCACATAGACATTGATTTAGAAACTCTTTTACAAGGTGTCGTTCCTATCAATCCTATTCTAATATCCTATATAATATTCTATCATTCCTTTTGGAAGATGGTTCCATGGACGTATATTCCGACAAGTTTGTTTCAATTTTTAATTTAAATTAAGTGTCTGAACTATCCTTTCTTGAGTTTCTTTCTAATAGGAAGGTTAAGAAGCTCATGCATTAGATCTCTCTCATAGAATTCTTCAGTGAAGTGCAGACTACACATAAAGGATGATGCAGGCTGAAATGTCGAATCTCCTCTTTGCATGCGATGGTCCAAGCTTTTCTCAACATCAAACAGATGTTGGTTGGAAACGAGTGGTACAATACATTGTGAGCATGGGATCCAATGAAGGACAAACAGCAACTGCACACTGTCTTATTTTTATTATTATTAATTGAAGCCATTTTTTGTAAGAGTACGATGCACTAATGATAATTGAGTAGAGATGTTATATATAGTAAAAGTTATTTGTTTATGTTTTCTGCAGACGTGACGTCACAGGAAAAATATTTCGGAACCTAAGTTTATACATTATGAAATGGCGGGGGGTTGCATTAAATAATCTAATACTTCTTAATCCACAAAAGGCCAAATATCTTTGTTGGTCCACCCTATTCCCAATAAAATATTTACATATTCCTCGGGATTAATGGCTCAGTATATGTTCCTGCATTCAAACTTTAATTCAAATTCACATTAAAACTGTGATTATATATTAATTGCTTCATTAACAAAAGTAATTAAATCTGCACACATTTTTCATTGTCAAAGGAACAAAAAAATGTATGGTTATATGAATGAGATGTATGCAAGTAAAAGTCTTTTATGTCCGTTTGCTGCTTCCTCTTTAGACATTAACATTTTAACAACAAATTAAAGACATTAAAAACTCATTTACATACGCTCAAGGACAGTTTAAAGAAAGAAAAATTATATGGGTTAGTATATAATTATATGTAAAAAGAGAAGAATAAAAACGTTTAAGAGGGCGTTAAAGAGATGACATACAAATAAAAGTATTTATTTGAGTTTATGCAAAGATTTTAAACCATAGGCGTGTTCAATACAGAATGAAAAAACAGAGATTCAGGGCAAAAATAATGAACATTTGGTGCAGCTTAGAGATTGCCGATAAAAGACCTGGTTTATATGTAAGTGAGTCAGCAAAAACTTTTTATTTACTATTATATATTACACAGGTCGGTGATATGCAGAGATTTATGTACAAAAAAAGAAATAGTTCTGACCATGAATTTTCTTATCCTTATATGTCAAAAGGAAAGATAAATACTAGAGGAGTGCTTACGTTTATTTCTAGAAACTTAAACGCTCCTGAGTGTATAAAAGAATATTCGACTTCCAGTGATTGGCACAGTTTATTGATCACTGAGACTGATTTTAAGCTCTGTGTGATCAATGCCTATGGCCCAAATGTTAAGTGTTTTCCATTCTTTCAAGCAATTATTAATCGACATAAGAATTACTCTGCCCCTCTAATTATAATAGGCGATCTAAATGTCGATCTTGATGCCCCACGTAATTATGTCAATAGTCCAATAGTTAGAGATCTAATATTAAGGTTAAATTTGGTGGATATATTAGGTGTTTTAAATCCTGATGACTGTATCTCTTGGAGTAGCGGAGGTCGTTCATCGCGTATAGACCTTGCTCTAGTTTCTCCTTCGTTGTTTTCCAAAGTAAAGAGAGTACAATATCTTCCTGAGCCAGCATCAGACCACAAAGTTATCGAGCTTGAGTTTTTATATCTTCAAAAAATAAATTTCGAATACCCAAGTGGCTTTTTGAGGAAGACGAGTATATTTCCTTATTAAGATCAAAACTCTATCGTCATTTTAAATCCTCCTTTAGTGCTCATAAAGCAAATTTTACCCTTCAATACTGTGTGCGTTCTTCCACAAAGGTTTTTTTGAAACGGCACAGGATAAATTTTAAACGATTTCAATCACAAACGAATGATATTTTAAAAAACGGATCGTGTTTCTGGAAAAACTATATAACGGATTCTCTTAATTCCTTTAGAATATCCGATATCGTGGAGGAAGAATATAAAATGAAAAGAGCCAGAGAAAATAACTCCAATTTTCGGATAAGGAAGTTCAATTTTTCTCGTTCACTGAATCAAACAAAATTGACTAAAATTTTATCCCAGGGGAAAGTTTTTACTAAAGTGGAGGAAATACTGTCCTGTTTTCATCGTGATTTTCAGGCCACTGTAGTAGGAGAGAGACCTAACTTTCCTAAAAAAGTAATAAACTCCTCAATGGAATTGTTTTCTGCAGATTCAATTGCTTATTATATAAAATATTTGTTTAAAAATAACAAGGCATATGGTCCAGATGGTTTTGGAGGGAATTTTTTACTCTAATGTGTGAAGAATTGACTCCTTTCTTATTATGTTTAGCAAAATCCATGGAGCAAAAAGGAAGTCTGCCAGCACAGGTTACAAAAGGCAAGATTGTTTTAATTCCCAAAAAAGGCAATGGAACCGACATTAACCACTGGCGTCCAATAACCATTCTTAATGAATCGTATCGAATACTTGCTGGTATTGTGGCTGTTCGTATGGAACCCATTTTAAATAAGAGAATTGGTTTGCATCAGAAGGGATTCTTAAAGAAGAGAAAATTGGCCGATATTTCTAGAAATATAAGCTGCGCTATTTCTTGTATTGATTCTAGGAACTCATTTGGTGCGTTAATAGCTGTAGACTTCCGTAAGGCATTTGACTCCGTTTCTCACACGCACATCTTAAAAATGGTGAAGAAATTTTTGCCAAAGCGCTTCTTCAACCCCATTAGAGCATTACTGTACAATGGCTCGTCTTCGATTTGTATTAATGGGAAACAAAGTCAGCCAATATTCCTAGGGAAGAGCTGTCGTCAAGGCTGCCCCGCCGCTCCTCTTTTGTTTGTGATGGCCATTGAAGAATTGGCTACTCAGATAAAACATAAATACAATGGATTCGGAGTTCTTTTTAACGAAGAGAAACATATCATTGACCTTTACGCCGATGATGTGACTTTATTTGTTGAAGCCCGTTCTGAGAGTCAATTAATAAAAAGAATAGAAATTTTGCTGGCCTTTTTTACTAAATTTAAAAAACGTTCAGGACTTGAACTTAATTCTTCAAAAACATCGATTTTACCTCTGGGAGCTTGGCGTCCCATTAACAATTTACGAGTTGCTAATTGTCCGATTGGAGACAAAGTTTGCATTCTTGGAGTGGAATACGGAAGACAAGGAGAATTAGATAGTGAATGGACTTCCTTAAAATCAGCGGTATATAAGAGGCTTTCACTTTTTAAAAGCTTTAACCTTCAAACGCGGATCGATTTTTATAATAATTTTATAGTGCCTTTAGTTTTATATAAAGCTTCCCTTTTACCGATTTTAGCTGATAAGGCAATACAAGAAGAGAAAAAATGGATTTTAACTCTCTTTCATAAATCGTATATAGAACCACTAAAACGGCCAAGGAATCAGCTTGGGGGTGGTTTAGTAGTTTTATCCAGAGTAATTCCTAAGATATATATAAAAGTTTTAATTGATTTGTCCACAAGGCCCGACCTTGAGTGGAGATCTGTCGTCTCAAATTCCTCCGTATATACATTTTTAATGATGGGTACCGTCAATTCCAATCCTCTTCTTTCATCTGTATCTCCTACTTGGGCCGCTGTCCAAAGAATTATTTGGGTCTGCCCTATATCTTTTGACTCAAGTTCAACGGTAGATATTATCGAACAAAACAGGGACAAAAAGGCTTTTTTCAAGAAAAATGAGGACCCTATAACCATGGAAGGTGAGGCACTAATGGGAGGCATTCTTACTTTCCACGACCTCCAGAAGAAATCTAATTCTTCATTTAGCCACGGGAAATTTAAATACCCTCTCATGAAAGCGTGCGGTTATCATCGTCCTCCATGTCCTTGGCACGTTAAAGTAAATGTATTGTCTTTGTATGATAAGGAGGTGAGTAAGATTTGCCAAAAAACGATTAAAGACCTTAAAGTCTCTGAGGATTGGGTCATAAAAATAAAGGAGTCTCTGCTTGGAGTGATGGAAGGAAAGAAGTTTACTTCACAATTCCAAATCTCGACCGGTGTTCTTTTTTTTAATGGTCCTTGTAAAGATTGTGGGAAAAATTTTAACTCTACAATCCATGCATTTGTTGACTGTCCATATGCCTCAATTTTAACTGAGTTTTTGATTTTAAACATGTCGTCTTCCAAAGATTTTAAGGCAGTAATACTATATGGGTTTTCTAAGAAAGAAAGGAAATCATCGCGAAAACTGGAAGCCATTCACTTTGCGCTCTTAAGTGCCAAAGCTCTGATTAGTTCTAAGTTGACGTCTGGGGAGTTTCTACTTCGAGAAGATCTGAGGGGCATTTTAATCTCGGCTTCGGCGAGATACACCATTTTTGACCTCAAAATTCCCGAGCAAAGCGGGTCTTCATGGAACTACGCCATCGACTTGGTGAATTTCAGTTGGCTGAACTCCTACAGATATTTTAGCCATCTAAAGAAAATTGTTAAACAGTATTTTTACTATTACAACCGAAAGTTTTAAATTATTGTTGTTTTTGTTTTAATGTTATTTTATATTATGTATTGTAACGTGTCAACAAAATTTAGTATATATATTGTGAAACTTTTTTAACGCTTTGTTGTGTCCTTATTGTAGCTAGGTCTTCTGGTAGTAGTCTAATTTTAAACTATAATGTTTATTTATGTATTATTTTTATACACAATTCTACTGCCTTTTTTTACTTTGTATCTTATGTTACAAATTGAAATAAAGACCTATTAAAAAAAAAAAAAAAAAAAGAGAAATAGTGTGAAAAAAAACGGCTGTATTCAATTGGAAACATCAAGAATCTACCTATTTTTGCTTCAATGGGTTCAAATGATGCTGTTTAAACGAATTGTAATAACTGCTGCTTTTAGCCAGAGCCTTATAAGCAGAGTTACGTCGTAAGAACTGTCTGTGTAGCAGCTGACTCAAAAAGTCCGGCTCAAAACATTCATAATTTATTGAGGGAGTTGTAAATAAACAGTCTTTTGAGATAATTTATTCAAAGTATAAAAACAATATAAACTTTAAAGATCTATTAAAAACACAACTATTCCTGCTTGTATTGCTGTGGATATTACAAATTGCTCAAGAGCCCAAGGAATTTCTCTCTTTTTATTTCCCATGGAACAATCCTCCAAAAAATGAAAGGTTTTATAAACACATGTGTTGTCATAAATTCCGATTTATTTTTCCTAACAATAACAAAGGAACAATAATGATTATTTCATTTCATGCTTTGTTATGAGCCGAAATAATTTTTTCCCCAGGTGACGCTCCAATCTATTGTCGTAACTCTTCGTATAGGGATCAGCTTTTAGCCGGTGCTCTTTTATATATACCTACACCAACTGATTGTATTAGTTTGCTAGTATTTTTGATGAAATAGTAAGAAATGCAAGTAAGAAAGGAAGATTGACACAGTTTCTACCTCGGATTTTCTTTTTATTGATTTATTTAAAAAAAATGAAAGAGGAGGAAAAGTTTATATCAATTCATTAAAAGCAGTACTGCAAAAAAAACTTTATTAATTTATTCTATTTACAATCATCAACAACGAAGTCGATGAAATTTATCACCCTCCCCACCTACGAGGTTGACAGAAACAGCCACAGTCATCGACTTCGGTTCCTCGCAATATAAAGCGAAGAGGTCCCCTGGCCTCACTTGTCGCACTTCCATCCTGCATCTGAGCACTTTTCTCTTCCATGGTTCCATCCACATACAGAACACTTGTGGTCACGTGCCTTGGAGATGCCTTTGAATCTTTAAACTTTTGGGGCGACTCCACGCCTTGGATCATCTATACTTCTATAAGATAGCTGAATACTTCCCCACCATGCCCTTGGAGTGACTAGTGGCCAACTCCATTGTTCGCTCGAGCTTGGTGACTGCCCCAGGGCTGAGTTTCTTTATCAAAAGATTCTCGGGCGGAATTGTGATTAAGCTAACAAGAATCGAGAGGTCATATTACCACTTGTAGCGCCCAAACCTCGGGTAACGAAGTCGTCGAAAGGTTAATCTTAAGCCTGCTACAATTCAGATATGCAAAAACGTTCATAAATTAAAGGCTCTTAAGGGAAGAAAGCTTCGCTCATAGACTTGCCCGAGCTCCTCCTTGATTAGAGGCTCCACGACCTCTCCGAACCTATAATTACTGGAACTCTACAGATAGATAGAACTGATAGTCTTGAATCCATCCAGTCAGGATTGCTTTCTTCCTGTCCATAATTGCCCTTGATTTACCCCGAGCTCGAGTCCAGGGAACAGCTCCTAAAGCTCCGGAAACTTCATGGTGGGAACACGGATTCTTAACTAAATATAGACGTCGTAGGGTTCCTCTCCATTCATTGGATCCCAGAAAAGTAAACATTCTTCCTTGGATTCGACTGATTGTAAATATCAGAGGCTTCACATATATATTTTGTCACTAAAAATTAACACTAACTAGTATATCATAACAATAAGGATTATAGGATTTTGATTATTCAATAACATTGCAAATACTTTGAGGTTAAGCGAATAAATATAAATAACAACATCCTTGTTGATCTTTAATATCGCTGTATGTATAAAAATTGTAGTATGTGGCTAGGTTTATTCATTATTTTTTGTAAATCTCTGGTGATATGACATTATAAACAACGAAACATTTAAAAATGTTAAATTGAATTAATGATATTAAAAGTTCAATATTATATATTCGACATTACTAAAATCAAAATACATACAAACCCCCGCCTTCTGATGCATTTTCTTACAACTCATATTCTAATAATTTGGAAACAAGTGTATTTGATCATGCAACTTCAAATACATAAGTACAATTAAATTGATATAAGAAAACTTTCCTTACGCCTTGAATATATAGGGGGAGAAAAATGTTGAATTCTTTAAAGTAAAGGAAGGAGGAGTTTCCTAACCTACTTACAACTGCTTATTTACAAAATTCCCTTTAATTTTTCCTTGATTGCAGATAAGTATAGTCGACTCTTATATTTACGGGTAATCCCCTTACTTAAAAAAGGGAAAACGAGCCTTTAAAACTAGGACCCTCTTACTAACTTTGTATTTTGGTAGTAGTTTTTACTGTTATATATATATATATGTATATAATATGTATATAATATATATATATAATATATATATATATATATATATATATATATATTCCTTCAACGATTTCCTCGACCAGCTTTCTCCTCTCTGTCAGGAGGTTGTTTCCTTGACGTCTCACTCATTGTTTTCTTCAATGGCCCCTTTAAAGATCTTATACGTCGCAGATTACGTAATAGTTTCAGTTCTTCTTCTCCGAATCCTGAAAAATCCCGAAATTCGAGGTTCGTCTACCTGAAGCCCGTTTGGGAATCCGACGTCGATATTTAGGCCAATACCAGTAAGCAGATCTCAAATTTCCTCAAAATGTATCACTTATTCGGGGAAAATTTATTTTCCTTTAAGACGAAAAATAAACACCTCCTTCCAACGTTACATACATAAGACTCCATTATGTATAATTAGAATAAGATAAAATTAATATATTATCAAACAGCATTCCAAAAAATTCCAAGTTTTATCGGCTTATATCCTATTTGGTTCTCCTCTAA
Organism: Caligus rogercresseyi; assembly: GCA_013387185.1. Taxonomy (NCBI): domain Eukaryota; kingdom Metazoa; phylum Arthropoda; class Copepoda; order Siphonostomatoida; family Caligidae; genus Caligus; species Caligus rogercresseyi. Next base: position 20,798,655 of record CP045895.1, read on the forward strand.
AGGCAACGACTGCATCTCCTGAATCCAAGGCTCTGAGCTTTGCACTTGCTAGCTCTAAAAGCTCACATCGCAGAGTGCTTACCTCCAATACACTCATTCGTATGAGTCGTTTAAAAAATTTGTTTCTTCGGCTGCAAGATATGGAGCCTTGCCCTCAAGATTCCACATTCTAAGCTAGTGACGTTATGGGACTTCACTGCGGATATCGTCAAAGTTTTCCTCAGTGGTCCTGTCATTTTATTCTCGTTGAGACTCATTGTTAAAAGATATAAGAGGACTTCAAATACTCATCGAGGGAGCCGTGCAATAAAATATGATCTTATATACTATTTACAATTCTGTATTTCGTGTTACTCACTTCAACTATATATAATTCAGATTTTGATGTTTTATGATGTGAGGGTCTTGCTTCGGGGATTAATTTTAAACTACAATGTTATTTATGATTTTATTATCGCAACCCCTCTTGCTCTTTTTATTTACTATTGTATATATTTATTATGTATGATTTTTAAATAAATGACCCATTAAAGAAAAAAAAATGGTTTCATTAAAAATGTAAATTGAGTTTACAACAAGGGATTGTTAAATATTAATGTGGCCTATCACGTTTCTCTAAAAATATAACACTATGTTTGTTTTTTATTCCCTATAATCTTTAGATTCTACTAATAAGAATAACTTTACCAATAAAATAATTGCATCGACCTAATATTCCTTTTTTTTTGTTGGTTTAACGAGAGTTTCTTTATGTCTTGAAGGTATTGAATGAGAAATGCATCGACTAATTTACTCTCTTCTCTCTATAATGCTCGCACATTTATGACTGCACTTTCGTATGCTTGTTATTATGATACTAATAGATTTATTTGTTGGATGAACTAAAAACTATCCTATTTTTTATCAATGAAAATGATGGCATCCACTAATTGATGTCTTATTTTGTAAAAAATGGCTGTTAAAGGAGTATTTTATAATATATTGTGTGGTCACCTATATAATACTTTTAGTACTTCTTGCCATTCATACCCACTTTCTTTAAAAACAATCATTTGTTTTGTTTCATCTGGGCTGTTCTCATCTCTCAAATAGAGTCCCTTTATGTGCATGTGTGAATTTTGTGTTTTCAATTATCATATATATAATTTGAACAGGACAATCAGCGAAAGCGTGAATGATCGAATTATAGATTTTTCCGCAGTCTGTTCTAAAGGCTTCCAATTCCATGCTCTGGGGAGTTACATGTTGCCCAAAAAGGGCCCTTTTCTTGGAGTTATGGTGACGAATGTCTTCAGTAGAGGAAAAGTCGTTAGTTGGCGTAAGACTCCAAATATTTTTGTAGAGACTGGGGGAACTAATTTAACATTGTAAAAATCAATCTTGTTGGAAGATTGGATTTTCACCACTCCATTAGACTTGTTCTAATAAAGTTGGCCAAAACTATTTATATTTAAATCCGAATCTCCACTTCGTTTCCACTCAATACCGAGTATGTTTAGACTGTTCCTCACTGGGCAACCCATAGTTAAAAACTGTTTCTTATTACTCCCCTCTCATTTTCTTTTAACTATTACGTTTCAAACAATTCCACTTTTTATTATCTTTAAAGATAATAAAGCTACAGGGTGCTTTATCAATTACTTCATCCCCACCTTACGCAGTCAAGGTGTGTTTGTTATATATTTTCGTAAATTATATATAAGATATTATCAGATTTTTCTATTCAATTAATGAAAATAGTTTGTAAAAAATGCGAAAAAACAGTGCTGAAATAAATACGTTAGGTGTCTCATTTTTAATGGATTAATAATAAGAAAAAGAAAAAGGGCTGTTAAAGAAATAAGAACCAATCCCGAAGTTGTTAATGTAGCCTAAGAAAACTATTTTCCAAATGCCTCATAAAATCTTCAAATTTAGCAAAAAAGAAAATAATCACTTTAGTTTAATGAAAATCCACTTAATACACTCTGGATGAACGGATAAAGCACACTATGTTATAGTATGCGTACAAATATAAAGCCGTAAACTCTGATAAAATGCTTTCCTCCTGTAATGAAATCCCCATAATCTAATTAAATCCTAAAGAAAAAGTTCTACTTAGAGTGTCTTTTTTTTAACTGCTCACTATATTTGAAAGAGTAAAATTGTACGATCTATCTATTTCCTGGATTTCCTCTACTTATAATTATTTAAGCGTATGTATATAGGAAGTTGCTAAATCTGTAAAATAAATCTGTAATATGAAAAAACTTTATTCGGTATTTAATTTTTTAAGCTCTGCATTCTACTTTTTATCTCCAAATATAAATACATAAAGATTATGGCAAATTAAATACAGCACAAAAATAAACATGTAGACTAGAAAAATTAACTAAGTAGAACAATTTAAATATCAAATGAAATACTATCACTGTGAAACAACATTTAATAAAGCTAAACAACAACGACATGTTTTAAATCATCAAATATATTAAATGAAGAAAATTATAATGCAGAAATAAGCTACAGTTTGTGTTTACCACTTAGCAAAAGAACAATCATATATTTTCTATCATATCGTATAATTCATATTTTAATTTTGACAAATAAAGGCATTGCTGAAACTTAAAAGCTCCCTAGGACCCTAGATTGCTCACCTGAACTTACCAGCCTTCTAACTGAAATAGAACATCCGATTCCAGATATCACAATTAGATGATATAACTTTCATCAATTAGTTGCGAACTTTTTGGGTTAGTATGTTGACAAATGTTATAAAATAGGCGGTCTATCATTTGCGCGAGTTGAGATAGAGCGATTTTCGATTGCGCGAGGATTTTTGGAGCGATTTTCAGTTGAGCGAGGCTCGTTTGCGCGAGTATTCATTTGCGCGATTGCTTCAATTATCGGACACTTTATACTTATGTTCTTCTGTCCGATAATTAGGGACTAAAAAATACAGATAATATTTTATATGTGACGTCATCATAATAAGCTTAATAACAAGGTTGTAAATAGTTTTTCTTAGCAAGGTAGATATTAATTTATCATAAACTAAACCTAATTACTTCAACAGACAATATTTTTGGTATGTAGAAGCTGAACAACGCAGTATTCTTCCTCCACAAATATAATTTGGTTACAAAACTTTTATATTTTAGCTCTTAATTTCTAGTTTTTTCCACCCTTCGTATGGCTTTTGCCTAGAAACTACCTACATTATGGAATAACCACTGGAATCATAATGTTACCCTGTGCCCTCATAAATTATTTCGGGTATAATTTGGGAGTAGAAACTACACTTACAAACCAAAAATATTTCTCCAAACTCATCATATAAACTTAAATTGACCTAAATACTGCGATGGAAGGGTACTTAATAGGATTCTTGTTGTCCGTGGACGGCATCATGTAGCTTCTGTAAGGCTAAATATATACAATATAAGGTGTGAAATTTTCCCTCAACAACCAAGTCTCAGGAATCATTGAAGTCAAAAACAGCTTTTTCTCGTGATTTGGAGCAACGGGCTCACTAGACAATATTAAAGGACCCAAGTGCATTCATGATTGCATTCTCTTTGCTTCTCTGGAATGCCAAAACACCTTTTTGGCCTTTGTATTATGCCTAAGTACGACTTGAAAAGTACAAACTTGTCATATTGGACTTAATCAAATGTATGACAAATATTTATTATCCTTATCCTTTAACTTCATAGTACTATGTCATTCATTATGTATGTTTCAAATTACAATTCTACGTCCTTTCATATTTGAATAGGTAGCATGTTACTGTTTTATATGTGGTACAAATACATTTCTTGAACATATTTTAGTTAATAAAAATTAACTATGACACAATTTATTTATCCCAAGTTATATTTACGATAATTTCATACTATATGGTACAAACAGAATTTGTTCATATTAATAACAAAATTTAAAATGACGACAGTTTATGTAAAATCCTGACTTACCAAAAAATATTTTATATTTTTGTTATATGCAATTCTGCAGGATGAGCCCAATTCAATTGGACTACTTTATGCAGCAAAAATATGGGGAATTGGGAAATCAAAAAAATATAGTCAAAAAAATACTAAGGTTGGGTGATGTCCTGAAAAGGTTTATTACCGTTATGAATATTTATAGTAATGTTTAATTTTAGAAATTCATAATTAATTTTACATTAAAAAATGCCATATAAGTGAAAATTGAGAATGTTAAACAATTAAAAACTAGAAAGTAAATATATAACACGATAATAATACTGCAATGTTAATTTTATTGTACAGTAAGATATAAGGGTGTAGAGATTAATAAAGAAAGAACTCTCTTCAACTAGTGAATTAAATTAATACAAAAAATCATATAAAGTCCATATATACACAACATCAACCAAGATAGAGTTAAATCCAATAATGGCAATTTGATCAATATTGACTAACATTCCAGTTGTTCCTCTGCCCTTGGACGAAGGGATTTCACGTTTAAGATTGCCTTTTCCGCTGAGTGTTTAAATAACATGAAGTATCCTTGAAGCGTAGCAGCACTGATTGGTATGTTGAGAGTTGATACCTTGTTGGCGGGTTTATCCGCCATGGAAATGGGGGACTTTGGATAAAACTTTTTGAACATGTCTGCTAGTTGATTTTGACCATGAAGAAGATAGCCCCTCCGATAGGGAATGCTAGATATTTTAATTTATAGTATTAATAACTTAATAAGTATCTTGTCCAAAGATTATTTGTATGGGTCGACGTTCCTCCTGACGTAAATATAATTGAGATGAAGTAAAACAAATATGTATAGTCCACAAGCTTAAGAAAAGCAATTTCAAGTCGAAGGTATTCCGTAGATGGAGCCGGAGAGCAATCATGTGTATTCACTTGATCATATATAATGGGAAAATAAAATTATCCTCTGGTGATAAATATATTGTGTCATCGTTAATTTTTATTAACCAAAATATGTTCAAGATATGTCATTTGTACCACATTGAAAAACAGTAGCATGCTACCCATTCAAATATGAAAGGAGATAAAATTGTCATTTCCCCTACTTTTCTCCTGAATTATAAAAAAGATATTGATGGCCTTTATCATTCTTGAGACTTAGTTTTTGAGAATAACTAGCACGCTCTATAATAAGTTTAACTTTATAAAAGCAACATAATGCAGTCCAGGAATCCTTTTTAGTATCACAGTATTTTGGCCACTAAAAGGGATAACAATAAGAATGTGATATTCATTTTCTCTTTAGTAATGTTATTAACTTCCTAATGCGATTTTTTGGCAATAAAAAATATATTATTTATCCATGTTCTTATATAAAAACTTTAGAAAATGAAATATTTACTTATTATTAATGATGAAAATAAGTATTTAAGACATTTTATAATTTTTTTGGTCGTATTTTAAATTCATCAACACTAGAATAAATAATTTGAAGTAACATTGAAAAAGAAAAACTACCTTCATAAATAAGAACTCATTAGTAATAACTACAACTCAACTTAAAAACTTCTACAAAGAAAATTTATAAATCTAATTTTACAAGAACTGCAGATAGTTATAATACCAACTTCTATTATAAGTAACATGCAAAAGCTTGGGGAAGACTTAATAAATTTTATATATTTGGCGTGTGCTTTTTATTAAACTAAATGTAATACAATTAATAAGTAAAAATTAAACATTTAATTCTAAATTGAGGGAATATCCTCGTAAAAAGTCCATTAAAGATAAATTTGGGAGTTCACGAAGAAGTCGTTGAAGGGCATTGTTGTACTTGACGGAGCAGGCGTTGATGGACTTGACAAAGACGGTGTGGGAGTCCTCGTCCTCTGCGTAAATGTCCTCCATCTCCGAGGGCACGGGATCCAAATTGGAATAAAAGTCCTTGTCCTTGATGTGTGGCATGTTGGATCGGGGACGAAGGTGGTCCTGGTGGACCACTTGGTTGAAGCCCGGGAGCTCCCCGGCGGAGGCGGAGCTGCAGAGGACGGCCACGTTGCTCCGGAGCTCCTTGACGCGTTTGGGCTACCAGCCAAAGGCCTCCTAGTCCCGTGCGGTGTTGTGGACTTCCACTTCCTCCCCGATGCAGAAGTTGTGCGTCTCCGGGTGGCTCGTGGCGGGAGGGGGCATCCGGACGGAGGAGAAAGGGAAGCGTGAGAGGGGTAGCTCCCGGGAGTCGAAGCTAGCTAACGAGTCCCTCGGAGGAAGAGGGATAGACTTCCTTCCTCCACATGGCAGCTGTAGTAACCAGCACCGCTCTCACAAAGCACCTCCTCATGAGAGGAACCGGACACGCTCGGAGACACGGAAGAGGGTGAGGAGGACATCCGGGGACACAGCATTTCTTCCCCATGACGGAGGAACAATCTTCTGGGAAGGTTTTCACAGCAGCAGCGTCCTTAGCTTTGTTGTCCTAGGACAATCATTGGTCGTTGACGAGTGAATCTTATGAGTCTGTGCTGAATCCTTTCATAGGATTATTATGATTGTCGGTTTGAGTTCAGTTGATGAAAAAATATCCAATCACGGATATGATGATGAGGGATTCACCACCATGACACACTTTCATATAAACACACTTTAATGCTGAAAAGGAATTGATGGATTTAAATATTTGTTATGAAAAGGATGCCTCAAGTGACGTCATTATTTTGATTCGATTGAGCATGGGCTCCGAATCTTTTTTATGTATCCAAATGAACCTCTGTATGAATGGTTTTAGTTCCTTAAAGAAACTATGAATCACGAAGTTGAGCCGAGGTATCATGTTTTTGGTAGTGAAATAAACACAACCTATATAACTATCTTTGGACAATAATTCGATATTAATCAAGACCAAAAGTATTTTTTTTTTGCCTATATGGTTCGATAAATTGCATCCGACTGAATATAAATAAGTATTATACCATTAAAAATATCCAATCACGGATATGATGATGAGGGATTCACCACCATGACACCCTTTCATATAAACACACTATAATGCTGAAAAGGAATTGATGGATTTAAATATTTGTTATGAAAAGGATGCCTCAAGTGACGTCATTATTTTGATTCAATTGAGCATGGGCTCCTAATCTTTTTTATGTATCCAAATGTCCCTCTGTATGAATGGTTTTAGTTCCCTAAAGAAACTATGAATCACGAAGTTGAGCCAAGTTATCATGTTTTTGGTAATGAAATAAACACCACCTATATAACTATCTCCATTCGTCCCTCCCTCCCAAAGAAATATCTTGAATATAACAAGGTCAATTTTGTCCCGGTTGAAACCCAGTGTCTACATCATCTTCAAAATTCGCTCTATAGTAAATCGCCCAACAGATACTCGCGCAAACGAGCCTCGCGCAAAAATAATCGCTCAAACGGCACTCGCTCAATCAAATCCTCGCACAAATGAACGGACACTATAAAATGAGAGTGTGTTGATGCCACTAATATAAAATAAATTATATCAAGCGAGATATTTTACCCTGGAAATTAGTATCCACTGATCATTCTGGACATACGCTACTTCTCTTGAAACTTCACAACAACTCACCGTCTAATCTTAGGATTTTTTTCTTTAAATTTTGCCAATTTAAATCATATATTATATATATATGTATATATATATAAATATATATAAAAATATATATACATATATATATTAGGGTTGTTCTTATTTTTCAAATGTTTGAAATGTTAGCAATATTGTGGATTTTCTGTTTCTTGGTGATAAAAGAAGACGACATACAAAGTTTGAACAAAATCGGTCAACATTACGAGGTCGCGCAACGAGGTCAAAGTTTTAAAAAATTAGTAAAAATATAGTTTTCCGCAAATTTCTTCAAAATGGTGGACGTTACAGACTTCAATAATAATTATTAATTTAAAGGAAATCTAATTTACTACCAGACGTATGTTTGATGTTTTTTAATAAAACAAAGTTTTCAGTAAAAACAAAGAAAAAATGGAGTGTGTATTGTTAGCTTATTTCATAGCTTTTTTGTATCAATTAACTTCACTCGCCTGTAGAAGATGACTTGTTCGCTTCAGAGTAAAATAGTACTTTTAAGTTTAGTAAACTTTAGATGATAAATCCAAAATGACCTTGGTTGCATTCTATCAATTCAGAATTCAGTACAATCTGAGTTTACATCATATGATTCAGAGCCTGTATTGACCTATAAGAAATCGATTATGAAAAAAATAAATAATAATGTGTTTCTTAGATTTGCGTCAAGGTATCCTCTCAAAATTTTACTTTGTCTCTGACGCATACATAATCCATTATATGCGTCATTTTGTACGCGAGATAGGCTTTTTTAATGTACATATAACTCTCTACTTATTAAATTGACATGATTTAGTATACCAAAATATTAAAGCTGGTTAACCAAGCTTTCATTTGATATGTTTGGTGTTCTAAAAATCGCTATACTTTAAGAGATATAAGCAAATACATTTTTGCACGTACTCCCCCAAAAATTGATCTTTTGATATGAGAATATACAATTACCATTTGGTAATGCTGTTAGTGTTACCTGGATAGAAAGAGAAGGTAGAGAGTATTTTGCCTCACTTCTCTCCCTTCTTTTTTTCTTTCTATCCAGGTAACACTACAGCAGTTACCAAATGGTAATCGTATATTCTCATATCAAAAGATCAATTTTTGGGGGAGAGTACGTATTTGCTTATATCTCTTAAAGTATAGCGATTTTTAGAACACTGTCAGTTTAATAAGTAGAGAGTTATATGTACATTAAAAAAGCCTATCTCGCGTACAAAATGACGCATATAATGGATTATAAATGCGTCAGAGACAAGGTAAAATTTTGAGAGGATACCTTGACGCAATCTAAGAAACATATTATTATTTATTTTTTTCATAATCGATTTCTTATAGGTCAATACAGGCTCTGAATCATATGATGTAAACTCAGATTGTACTGAATTCTGAATTGATAGAATGCAACCAAGGTCATTTTTGGATTTATCATCTAAAGTCTTACTAAACTTAAAAGTACTATTTTACTCTGAAGCGAACAAGTCATCTTCTACAGGCGAGTGAAGTTAATTGATACAAAAAAGCTATGAAATAAGCTAACAATACACACTCCTTTTTTTCTTTGTTTTTACTGAAAACTTTGTTTTATTAAAAAACATCAAACATACGTCTGGTAGTAAATTAGATTTCCTTAAATTAATAATTATTATTGAAGTCTGTAACGTCCACCATTTTGAAGAAATTGGCGGAAACAATATTTTTACTAAATTTTTAAAACTTTGACCTCGTTATGCGACCTCGTAATGTTGACCGATTTTGTTCAAACTTTGTATGTCGTCTTCTTTTATCACCAAGAAACAGAAAATGCTCAAAGTCGCTAACATTTCAAACATTTGAAAATTAAGAACAACCCTATATATATATATTTATATATATATATATATATTTATATATAAATACGTATATTTATACATATATTGGTTTGGATTGTGAAAATAGTTTAAGCGTTATTTTATATCTAAGTGCTTTGACTTTACCCTTCAAGATTTTTGTTTTTTTTAGGTTTGTTTATTTATTATTATAGATATTTCCTTTCCTTTTCTATTAATTAAGAAATAAGTTCTTTAGCCTTTTTTCCTTCCAAATGAAGCATGGTATGGTTTTGCAATTCTTTGTATTTAAATATTTTCCCTCTTTTTTTCTTAATGAATTGCCTTAATTTATGTATGCTAAGTTTAGGATTATAGTAATTTATAATACAGAAAAACCACAGCACTATTTTCTTTTTCCTAAAATTGCAATGCAAAGCCTGCAAAAAGTGCAATGCTGAGCATGAACGAGGATTACTATGATTTATTATTGATATTAAAAAGATCCACCGAAATACCTATCAATTTTCCTACGCATAAAATATATTTAAAGTGGAAGTAATGAACCCATATTTTAAGAAGATATTTAACATATAATTGTATAAATATATACATATTTTTTTTTTCGGATTAATATCTTTTCGTTATGTTATCTTAAACTGAAAACATTTACCATATTCATTGATTGATTGATTCATTGGTATATTCATTAATTAAATCAAGTCGCCAACAGTTACATTAAAACACCAATGAATAATTGGTTCTACTTTACACGTAATAAAATAACAAATAAAATAAAAATAGGTTTATATTCAAATACAAAATGGTTGTAGTATTAAATTATTTAATATGAAGGAATATTTTATTGATATTAAAATAACTTTAAATACAAAAAGTTACATCCTCCTTCAACAGACACCTTGAATTTCGTGACGAATATAATATTTTCTATCCCTTGCAACCAATTCACCAAAAGATGATATCAGTATTAGAAATAATTTTAAGAAAAAAAATATTTTGCGTGGTACTAAAGTTTTATATGAAAAATGTAATGTTTAGTCCTTCGCATTTAATTGCAGGTAGCGTTCAGCTCCTAATTTTTTTCAAATTTTATTATTTATTCATTTACACTTTGACGTATTATCCAATGCATTCATAACTTTTATTTTTTATAGATTAAAAAAATGAACAATTGAATAATCAAAAAAAATTTATTAACAATACTTTCCCCTGATATACATAATATCATATTAATAAAAAATTCAATAGGTTTAAATTCGAAACCATCAGCTTGAGGGTTGGAATGCATTGCTTACGCATCTTCCTCCTACAAGGATTGACATTATTTAATAAAAGTTGGTTTTAGCTACCAAATTGTGGACTCAAACATCTTTCTTACGAGCCATGCTTAGAAATTAGTAATAAGAGTAGCTTTTTTCTTGAATTTCAGAACATTATCATTTTAAATATAATTTTTTTGCATGGCACTTGATAACACTTTTTGGCAAACTTATGAGATAATATTAATCAAACTTTAGGGCTTCTCATATATTATATAATAATAATAATGTTAAACTGCAAAATGATTTTTTTATATATCATTTTTTTAATCTCCAAGAATGGTTGATACTAATATTTTCTGTTAAAAATCAAAACATTTATATTATTTATTTTGATTAATATCATCGGTATAAATTAATCATTGTGATATGAAGGAAAATCCCACGAAAGAACAATCTAGAAGTATATACTAGTATATTTCAGTTTATTAAAACCTAGTTAAAATTGCTTGACAAAGTGAATTAGCTTTCGACGAAAAAATCAATGTATGAATATGTGTAAAAAATGGCAGATGTCGAAAAAGTATGACTAACTAATGTTATCATGGAGAACTATCTTCTGCAACAAATATACAAACTCAAAAACAAAATGGCTTAGATATAGATTAGCGACATCCAGCCTATTTACCAACAAGTCAAAACACAAAGAAGAAGAAAGGACCTGTTCGTATTGCGGAAGCACCTCCGAGTCATCATTCCACCTTTTTTACGAGTGCCAAAAGATAAACAACATTAAACTACATGTGGAGGACAAAATACAAAACACTTACGGAATTTCCTTATCCAAGTCGGACTGGCTTGTGGCAATATGCCCAGAATCAGAAGACCATTACAAAGTGGAAAATATAATCTCATGCACAATATCCTGGATCTATGGAGCGAGGCAAACGAGGATTCTCCCTTCACTCAGGGTCTTCTCGAGAATGGTGGACCGAATGATGGAGGTGATGGATGGGCTCCCTTGACCACGAGCATAATCCGAAGCCAATATTCATTTTACCCTATGGTGTTGGATGTCTTTATGATCCTCAAAAATCTTTGTTTTTAATAACTCTCTTTTGTTTAATATTTACCTCACGTGCTTGTTTTTATTATTGTTCTTAGTTTGCGTCAACTCCCTCCCTTTTTATTATTATTGTAAATCATCCCTTTTAAACTGTCCTGAAAAAACGCACATCAGAAGACGCAGGTTTTAGTTTATTATAGTTCAAGTTCATTCGAACCTAATAATATTTTCAAAATGTATTTTATATGCATATAGAAAAAGTGAAATATATATATTTAAAAAAAAAAAAAAAAAAAAAAAAAAAAAAAAAAAAAAAAAAAAAAAAAAACTAATGTTATATCATACTTATTTCATTCTTTGTTTTGTATATTCAAAACATAAATTATGGAAAAGTATATCAACTCATGAATAATTATCCGTATATTTTGATATAGTTAAAAAGAAGTTAAATGCATTTCTTTAAATATCATTTATTTAAAAAATGTTAAGTACATCCAAAGATGTGGAATAGGCGTTTGATCAATTTTGAATGGCAAGTTCGCTCTTTTTCACCAACAATTTTCTCAAAAATGAATAACACCTCCATCGGAAATAACAAAATGAATTCATTATTAAGATAACCTTCTTATAGGGAGAACAATCTATATTTAGTTATAAAACACATATAAAATACCACATCCTACACTGATTTCTAGATATAATAATGAAAGCTGACCACGATTTGTTTTCCTAATGCATTCTCTTTTTGTCCTTATAAAACGTATAAAATAATATTGAAATAAGAGAAAAATTCCTCCACAAAAGCTACTAACATCAAATAGGTAAAGTTTGATATAATCAAAGAAGCATACATAATTCTTTATTCATATAATTTCTATCACATTTTGATTTATTTCATTGCATTAACATTTAGAATATTTTCAAAATATCCATCAGCCTGAAGAATTTCTCACTTTTTCTGCTTACCTTCTGACGATCGATTTATCTAAAAGAGATATTTAAAAAAAAAACAAGGAATCAAACTTCCACACGACCTAAACATATATATATATATATATATATATATATATATATATATATATATATATATATATACAGTCAACTTCGCTTAAGTCGAAATTGCATAAGTCGAAAAGTCGCCTAACTCGAATATAATCAAAAGTCCCATTTTTTCTCCTTTGACATGTGTGTAATAAAAATCGTACAAGTCGATTTTGGTAAGTCGATATTTCGCCTAAGTCGAACAGATGTTTTGACAGTGACACATGCATAAACAAGAAAATAACTTCGCATAAGTCGAAGAGGGTGCTCACTTTCCAAACACAGCCCGCATGCACTGCGCCTGCCGTTCACACTGTGTATTACTAAGAAGCAGACACAAATGGTTGAAGTGGAGAAAAATATTGAACACTTAAGAATTTGCAATGATTTGCAACTGCATGTGAGCGAGTGCACACACACACGCCCACCTGTATATCGAGTTTTTCTTCGACTTGGCAAACAAAATTTGCAACTCCAATTTCGCCTAAGTCGATTGTTTTTGCACAGTCCCGAGAGAATCGACTTAGGCGAAGTTGACTGTATATATTTATATAATTCTTGATTGGATATTGAAAAATTTGTATTATGTATATAAGGCATTGAATGCTCATATTTCAAGGTGCACTTCCCTGCTAAAGTATTCCCATTATCCCCCATAGGGCCCCCATCCAAAAAGATAATGAATACTCTTTTTTTCAAAAATAGATAGATAAACGCGAGTTTATTTTGCACATCATCAAGTGCCTTAATATTCATTTTAAGGCATCATCACATCGAAGTGAAGAGTGCTCCTCAAAAAAAGAGACGCCTACAACATTTATTTGTATATTTATTTCACAGTTTAAAATATATATATCGTCAACAAAAATAATTTATATGAAATGGCAATGTAGTGTATTTGTTATCTTGGTACTTTTGAAACTTAAGTAGCAATAAGCTACTAAAAGAGTCGAAAAGAAAGAAAAAAGAATCGGATCTTTCTTCTAGGTAATGTGAAAGTTTGATTCCTTGTTCGTTGGTTGTAAAAGTACTTTATATTATTTTAAGGATTAATGTTTTGTTATTTTGCTAATTGGAATTAAATATTATTTTTACCATAAATATTTTGAGATTATAACTGAATTGCTACATATTAACAATTTAAAATTATATTAACCTTCACTTTTTCTTCCTTAGTTAAGGCTATCAACGAGATCATCTTAATCTGAACAATCTAATTCAATACTGTCATCATACGGTCTATAGGATTTTGGTCTGCAAGACCTTCGTGTTGGCCTTTACATAATTAAATTCCTAGTAATAGGGTCCTTCATATATAAAGACTATATTCATTTGGAAACGATACTTTATATATAGGTATATATATATATAAATATACATATAATAACAATAATAAAGTATCTATTCAGTGACATCTTTTTGCTTCCTAGTCAAAATTTTGGACACTTCTCAATAAGAAAAGTTTATCAAACGTCATAAAAAAATATGCCTAGTTTTTTTTTTCTCATCCATTTTTAATGAAGAATGGAAAAGCATTTTTTTTTATTTTCGGTGATGAAGGTTTATTAATATTTGACTTTATGATGGATTTGATAATGTCTCAAGTTTGATTGACAATTTTTAACATAATATTATTTTGATTTTTATGTAAATAAAGATTAAAAAATCGTTTAATTAAAAGAAAACTTTTCTGTTGCTAAGTTAAACGTTTTTTATTGTGATCTTATATATATATATATGAATATCTTCTTAATTTTCTTCATTACAAATATCTTCTCATATTTACAAAATTGTATTTAAGATATATTATGAATGTTTAAAATTATTAAATATTAAATATTAATAAATAAATAATTTATTATTATTTAAAATTACTATTCTACTAGTCATAATAGTCCATAAAATCCTATGAGAAAAAATATTTTTTCTCTTTTGCAAGTCTTTGAGAGAAGGAAATTGGAGTATATTATATGAAAATACTCTATTATGCATACTGTTGACTTTTAATAGAGAATGAGAAAGATTATGTATATGTACAAAATTATTTGAGAAACCGTATAAAATGATTGAAATAAATAAGAACCATTGTTGTTCTTCAAATAAGAAAATTAAATGCATTTTATATGTGGTTAAATTGGTCAAATATAAAACCTTTTCAGCTTTATTTTGTACAAGATTACATTTTTAACCACTATTTGCGTATAAAAGATAGAGAAATAAGCAATATTTATAAATTTATTGTTGATTACATTGAATTTCTAAATTTATTCAAAACATATTAATTTAATTTTTTAACG
>CP045895.1:20813788-20833594 GCA_013387185.1 Caligus rogercresseyi
ATTCAAGCAGAAGTTGTGGCAATTAAAGATCTGTAGAAGATCTCCTTTTAATCAAGAAAAATTCTCCAAAAATTATTAATTTAGATATGGTAGTGATCAGACTCCCAATCAGCGATTTGCAGCTTTCTTAAACCACTTACAACTAGCGAGGTAGTGAAGAACTGTAAGAAGGTCCTGATTGAAGGAAAAAAGAAGAAAAATATTCACATTGAATGGTGCAAAGGTCATAATGACATCAACGGGAAATGAATTTGCGGATCATCTAGCAAAAATGGAAGTGTGAGCAAAATCCGGAAAAATGTCGGTGTCCTCCAAGTATATAAAGAAAACACTAACGATTTCTTTTACAACAAATGGTGTCACCGATATAGAAATGACCAAAAGATGAAGCATACACGCTCCATGCTTAAACCCCGAAGCCAAAACCCATCAAACACCGACATCAAGATCCCAACTTCTTGTCCAAGCCTATACCGGCATGGACCATTTCTCTCTCATTTGAGTAAATGGAAAAACACGAGTGAAATATGTGATCTCTGTTTGGAAGAACCACAGACTGCTCATCATTTAATCTACAAATGCCCCGCTTTGTCCTACGAAGGCACCTAGTTTTGCAAGAGGAGGATGAGGAAACAAAATAATCAAGTTTTTAAAATGTACAAAGATGAAAAATGTTATAATGAAAATTTATTACATACATAAATATGATTACTTTACTTTTACTGTCGTAACACAGATACCCCAATGTGTGGTTGTGTTCTTTACTTAGTTTATGTATATCTGTATATGTTGTCTATTGTAAACAGTAATAAATTTCTAACTAACTAAGTACTTACGATATTATGAGATAATTTATATAGTACATTTGGTTGCTCGTTGTTAAGGAATGACAATTTTTAAATGATATTATATTGATATATTATTTTTGGTTAATATGTTTTTATTAATATTTTATAAAAAATTAATTTACAAAAAGTATAAGATGTAATAACACAATTTGAACCCATATACTTTAGCAAATGGATGAAGAATGAGAAAGAGATTGACGTCATCCAGAGGACGTGTGGCTTCTAACATGGTGTATTTGCTAGTGCATAGACATGCACTAAAGTAAGTCGTGCAGCAGATAAACTTACAAAAAAGGATATTTGATACTGCAAAGTTGATCCTGGGGATAACATACAGATAGTTGAAAGAACTCACCAATAAATATCCAATGTTATCATATGTAACATATTTTTCTTCATTATACTTTTCTAGATCTTACTGATGATCCACTTTTCGTCAAATATTATCAATAAAATAAACTTTTATTCTTTACTAGAGTATGCAGATTTGATGCATTAAATCAATATAATATTGTAAGAGTTCATTCAAAGAGTACAAACCTACATAGGCAGATAAAGACCCATTTGAAGGATGATTTTTATCTTGTTGTAGATGTTCACACCTCAACAGCTGAGAGTGATGTGAGGCTGTATTTCATTACGCAAAAATATGATACTTTTCGAAATATGGGTCATCTATTAAAGAAAATAATATAGACATCATAAAAACACACATAAATAAAAAAAGCAAGAGGGGTTATGATAATAAAATAATAAATAAACATTATATAAGGCAAGACTCATCACACCATTCAAAACATCATGAATTCAATTATATACAAATGGAACTAGGTAACACGAAATATAGAAACAATCTTTTTTAAACGGTATATAAGGACTCCTTTTACTGCAGGGCCCTCGATGATTTCATTTGAGAGAGTAAAATTGATTGGACCACTATGTTTTTTTATTATTCACGCTTATTTTCTTTCGTCCCATCACGTCATAGACAAAGTTCCCTTTTCCTTAGTCATAAATAGTACCTTGATTCGTTCAACTAAACCATTTTTCTGAAGGAAGATATTGATAGACTAATGCTTATATATATATTATACATATATATAGGGTTATCAGAATTAGTGAAACATGGAAAGGATATAATAGATCCCAAATTATTAATTTAGAAAATATAATATTTTGTAAATTTGTTGACAACAAACTCCTTTATAATATTTATTACAAAATTATTCCGCATGTCCACCATTTGCTCGAACCACAGCCCTAAGTCTCTTGACCACACTAGGGCAACTGTTACGCACAATTTCCTCGGGAATATTGTTCCTGGCAGCCTCAGCTGCAGCCATCCGCTGGTTCTAGTTGGCCCTTGGTTTAGCATTGGCCTTCCTTTGAACCATCCCCTACACGGCAAAGTCAAGGGGGTTGCAATCAGAGATGAGGGAGGCCAAAGGTCCTTGCTCCGAAAGTGGTAAAAATTGTCTTTACACCAGTCCTGCACAATCTTTGCAATATGGGTCGGAGCTCCGTCTTACTGGAAGCAGACAGGGCCTTCACCAACCTTTCTGGATCCACGGGAATACTTATGTCTTTAGGACGTTCAAGTACACGATCTTGTTGATTTTAACACCGTCTGGAATCCGGAGCAAGGATGATTTCTTGCAATTGGAGACCACGGCCCCCAGACCATCAAGATGCCGGCTTCTGCATCCGGTAGACGTTTCTGGTATTCCCTGGGATCTTGGAGGCATTCCTGAACAACATGCAATCATTCTGACCATTGAACTTCTTTGTGGCCTCGAAAAGTTCCTCATCAGAGAAGATCACAATGACACTAGGATTGTCGGCGTTTCATTTGAGAATCAACTTTGATCTAGCCTTCCTCTTGACCCTGGTGGCCTCGTTTAGTAAATGTATCTTCCTGTACTTGAACGGCTTCATGTCCAGGTCAGCTTTGACCACCCTCCCGATGGACCTTGCAGATATATAGTACTCCTGAGCCATCTTATTCATGGAACGGGCCGGGCTACGAAGTATCTTGCCGGCGACGGCCTTGGTCAGCCTTTGTGTCCTCACTGATCGCTTCATTCCTTGTTCAGGCATCCTTGTGATTTTGCCAGTCTCTTTGAAAACTTTTTTGGTACGCCAGATGAAGGTGCGGCTTACCTCAAGCATGTTCATGATAGTATTGTGTTACTGGCCAGAGTCCAACAACTTGAGGATGGCCGTTCGCTTGCTTTCAAGGTCCATTTCGTCGTTGTTTTTAAATAAAAATCTGAGAAAACAACAAAGCAGATGTACAAATGTCCGTGGAACATAATTTTATATAATAAAAAACCTCTCAGATTCATATTTAGAAAGATTTTGCACTTACAATCCGATGTTTCACTAATTCTGCCTAACCCTGTATATATATATATTCAAACTACTATCTAATATATACTTTCATTTATTGCAGCTTCTTGTGTGCATTATTATTACACTTATATTTGTATAAATGAGTTTTTAGGGAAAATGTAGATCATAATTAAGAATAGAGTTCATAATTATTTTTCTTATTAAAAGAATGCATGTTTCTATCTAGTTAATATTTAAATTATCAGTGGTCAGGCATTTGTGTCCCCAAAATACCCAAAAAAATGATCCGAGGCACCCGAGGGCCATTTAGCAGTAATTTTGTATCCCCAAAATACTATTACACTATAGTATAATTGTGCCGGACGGAACCCACGGGCCACTTGGCGGTGGATTTCTATTCCTAAAATACAAAAATTGTGTCCGACGGAACCCAAGAGCCATTCGGCGATAATTTTGTTTCCCCAAAATACCGTAATGTATCCAACGGAACCTAATGACCACTTTGTGTTAAATAATTATCCACAAAATGTCATAATTGTGTCCGACAAAACCCGAGGGCCACTTGGCCGTGCATTTGTAACTCCGAAAAACCATAAATGTGCGTGATGAAACCCAAAACATAGTAGTAGTGGATTTGTAACTCTGCTATGTCACATTTGTAAAATGTGAAGCCCGGTGGCTCATTTGCCGTACACTTGTATCCCTAAAAGTTAAATGCAATGAAGTTAAGATCAAACAAGTTTGAGGGTATATTTTTAATCAGCCTTTTAGTAATGTTCATATCTTAAAAATGTATCTATCTAAGAAGCATCCGTTTAAAAAGTGCTCGTCTAAGAAAGTCCTTTCATCCAATTGTGAACACTAAATTTGAAAATAAACATAAAATATAATTCATGTAGACTGAAATGATGAACGGACAGCATCATCAATAAAGCAGGAAAAATTGAGGAAAGAGTTAGTTAAAATGTAGACCCATTTTTTTACCTTTTCAATTTAAGATACTGAAAGTGATGACCCTTGCTAGATGATCATCAATGAAGCAATACTAATGAATGATGACACGGGTAAAATACTTTTTTACAGTTACTCTGCATACTCACTGTTACTCTATCATATTAGTAATGTAAAAAGAAGATATTTCTTTTATTGTTGTCTATTTCAATTGGATTTATATGTTTAATAATCAACAGTGTAGATTTACATTTTTAATTCAGAATAAATATGATCTACGGGTAACTTAATAACAATGGTTGATTGATTTGTATTTATTTGCCAAGGTTGTGATATTGTTATTTTTTAAATATAAGAAACTTTAATGATTTATAGAAATTACATATATAAATATAAATAAACATTCTAGTTAAAATAAGATCTCTAAACAAAAGTTAAAATAAAAAAACAAAACAATTCTGAATAATAAAAAACATAAATTAAAACAAAAAGCACATATTCTTGACACATACAACAAACATATCATATTAAAATACATTAAACACAAAAATTAGTCAAAACATTATAAATCGACAATATATTGTTATTAGTTTGAATGAATGTCAATATTTGGACTTGGCTGTACATTTGCAACAAAAAAAACATAGTAATCTTATAAAATATAAAGCACAAATCCGTGATGATTAGTGATACAAGGATTGAGGCTATATTTTTGTAGGTAGATATTTTTAGTCGACTTCATTGATTGCTTAGGTTTGAAATCACGTAGACACTCTAACTTGTTTATTTATTTCTCCTTGATCGATTTATTTTTGGGCCGCCAAAAGCGAAAAAACGACCAAAAGGAATATTTGGTTGTCGTTCGTATAATTTTTGTCGTTTGTCGTTCATCGTTCGCGAACGACGAACGATTACAAATGAACAACAAATCAACAAGTCTGATATATATATATAATGCATCGTAAACTGGTTAAATTAAAAATCATTATTCTTTTTTTATGGTTAAGATGTTTATTTATGCTAAAATCCATACAGAAAATATAAGAATACACTAGAGAGTAGGATATAAAAAAAACACAATCTTAAGTCAGTTACGTTAAAAAAAAACATAAATGAACATTATAATTCAAAATTACTGTCTAAAGATAAAACCATAATATAAAATGACTTATTAAAAATTATTACTTATTCAATATAAAACGTTGATGTTGTCTTATTGTCGATTTGATGAGTTTGATGTATTGGAGAGAATTTGAAGGAGTAAACTTAACCAAATCTCCGGCCCATTTCCATGACGTCGCAGATGAATTGGGAATTTTTATTGAGAGGGCTGAAAAATGAGCCGCTGCCCCAATCATAATTGCTCTTAAGTCTTCGATTCGAATATAAGAGTTATTTGTCAGTCTCTTTGCAATTAATGATTTCATGTTGAGCAGTGCAAATTCAACAGCCTTTTGATGAGGAGAGATCTTCCTTCTTCTTCTGAATGCTCCAAAAAGAATTGTTGCTCTAACCTCGTTCGAATTTAAGTCCATATTACCACAAACGTTTAGATGAGTAAAGTTCTTGATCGTCTTCAGTAGAGGACAATTCACGAAGGCGTATCAAATAATTATTCGTTTTTGAAGCATTATTCTAAATAACTAAGAATGAAACAAACAGAGCTGGGACTCGGTATAAAAAATCTACCACCGGTATCAGACAACGGTAGCAAGCTGTGCTTAATCAGTATCGGTAGATTTGTAACAAATATACCGCCTGTCAGTGGTAATGGTAGGTTCTAAAAACCAGGGGAGAGTGAAGGGTTGCAGTTTACTTTTGCAAAATCTAAAATTCTGGATAAAAATCTACCGATGACATTATTTTGTAATCAGTTGCAGTATTCGGTAAATTTTAGGACTAAAAATTGTTAGAAGAGTAAGAAAAACTATCGTCTCTACTACCGATCTATTGATTATCAATTAACTCTGGAAAATCATTTTAAATTTCTTTCAAAGTGTCCATTATTATTGAGTATTTAAATTTCTTGCTGTATTATACAATAACCATTTTTTAAAGATAATTGTATAAGTAGTCTACATTTAAATGGTCTAATGGAACGGAAATTATTATAGTTCTTTCAACGCCAAAGTTCTTCTGAAAGATTACAATTATATATAATTATGCATTGGATACATGTACAATGTACATGCCTATATAAAAAATATTTATATGATTTGTTTGCCTATTTTAACCATAGTTTAGTTTAGCCATATTTTTTACAATAAATATTATCTCGTATATATTTTGCTTAAAAAATGGCAGAATAATTTATTGCTAATTTATTTGCAACCACCATATATATTAGCATTTGCATTTTATGCTGAAAATAGATTCACGTAACTCAAATCAAATACTTCCTTGCAGTAACCAAAAATAATATATCTTTCACTTCTTAATATATTTCTTATAATTCACTTTTTATAATATTCTCTTCGTTTTTATGTATATTTAATATTTTGATTTGTGAAAAGTAATGTAATAATTTTGTCATTTTAAATGAGTAAGAACATATAAATACCTAAACTATACTCTCAGTATAGTGGATATTTATTTCTTAAATAAATTAATCGACGTGCATTTCCAGTCTTTCAAAGGCATATTTGGATGAATCGCGATATTGGCTATCTTCTTCCGCAACCTTTACCCTCAGGCTTCACTGTAAGAGAGGGATATAAGCAAAAATGTGTATCGTTTTTTATGACTTTCCATGTATTAGAACAGTGTTTCTAGGCTTGTTGATTATAATGCCCTTTTAATAATATCGTTAGTAGGGATTGACCCTACCCTGCCATTATATTACTCGTTCTTCATGAGTGACCAATAACTAAGGAATTCGTCTTATGTAGCCATTGAAAAAATCAATCTGTTACGACTGAATCCTTCAGTTACACAAGAAAAACCATATTCACTTTCACTACACAAGGGAACTAAGTTCTGACATCAATGGTCTATTTGATGGAATGATATAACAATCATAAATAATAGGAAAGCTATATAAAACGTTAAGGGGTTTAAATATTAAATATATACAAATATAACTTTCAATGTTGGGGGTGCAGGTTCGAATACTCCCGAGAGGGGATGGACCTTTGTGATCTACCTCATTGATAAGATCCTAGGTTCGATAGATTATTTTTAATGCTAGTATGTTTATTTATATCCACTCGGATGCAATTATGTCGAGCCATATAGGTAAAAACACGTTTTAAATGGCTTGTTCATAATAAAATAGTAAATCAAATTGTACTACAATAGATACGAAAAAAATAGGATCACTGCATTTTAAAATTAACTGTACTAATTTTAATTAAGAAGAACACGGAATTTGTAAGAAGCTGTAGTTGAGAGTTTTAACGAAAGTGGTATTTTTAGAACTATAAACTATAAATGAATGGTGAAAATAATAGAAAATTCACTGCACCTCAAAAACTATTTTTAGGTCTGAAAGGATACGTTGTATGCCGGATATCAGGGCATCTTGATTTTAAGAAGGGTTGTCAAAATCGTCATTAACCAATGAAAACAATTAAAAATCTAAAGAGAGGTACGTTAAAAAATTAATTTAATATGTTTTGAATAAATTAGAAATTCAATGTAATCAACAATAAATTTATAATTATATTGCTTATTTCTCTATCTTTTATACGCAAATAGTTGTTAAAAATGTAATCTTGTACAAAATAAAGCTGAAAAGGTTTTATATTTGACCAATTTAACCACAATAAAAATGCATTTAATTTTCTTATTTGAAGAACAACAATGGTTCTTATTTATTTCAATCATTTTATACGGTTTCTCAAATAATTTTGTACATATACATAATCTTTCTCATTCTCTATTAAAAGTCAACAGTATGCATAATAGAGTATTTTCATATAATATACTCCAATTTCCTTCTCTCAAAGACTTGCAAAAGAGAAAAAATATTTTTTCTCATAGGATTTTATGGACTATTATGACTAGTAGAATAGTAATTTTAAATAATAATAAATTATTTATTTATTAATATTTAATATTTAATAATTTAAACATTCATAATATATCTTAAATACAATTTTGTAAATATGAGAAGATATTTGTAATGAAGAAAATTAAGAAGATATTCATATATATATATATATAAGATCACAATAAAAAAACGTTTTAACTTAGCAACAGAAAAGTTGTTTCTTTTAATTAAACGATTTTTTAAATCTTTATTTACATAAAAATCAAAATAATATTATGTTAAAAATTGTCAATCAAACTTGAGACATTATCAAATCCATCATAAAGTCAAATATTAATAAACCTTCATCACCGAAAATAAATAAAAAAATGCTTTTCCATTCTTCATTAAAAATGGATGAGAAAAAAAAACTAGGCATATTTTTTTATGACGTTTGATAAACTTTTCTTATTGAGAAGTGTCCAAAATTTTGACTAGGAAGCAAAAAGATGTCACTGAATAGATACTTTATTATTGTTATTATATGTATATTTATATATATATACCTATATATAAAGTATCGTTTCCAAATGAATATAGTCTATTATATATGAAGGACCCTATTACTAGGAATTTAATTATTGTAAAGGCCAACACGAAGGTCTTGCAGACCAAAATCCTATAGACCGTATGATGACAGTATTGAATTAGATTGTTCAGAATTAAGATGATCTCGTTGATAGCCTTAACTAAGGAAGAAAAAGTGAAGGTTAATATAATATTTAAATTGTTAATATGTAGCAATTCAGTTATAATCTCAAAATATTTATGGTAAAAATAATATTTAATTCCAATTAGCAAAATAACAAAACATTAATCCTTAAAATAATATAAAGTACTTTTACAACCAACGAACAAGGAATCAAACTTTCACATTACCTAGAAGAAAGATCCGATTCTTTTTTCTTTCTTTTCGACTCTTTTAGTAGCTTATTGCTACTTAAGTTTCAAAAGTACCAAGATAACAAATACACTACATTGCCATTTCATATAAATTATTTTTGTTGACGATATATATATTTTAAACTGTGAAATAAATATACAAATAAATGTTGTAGGCGTCTCTTTTTTTGAGGAGCACTCTTCACTTCGATGTGATGATGCCTTAAAATGAATATTAAGGCACTTGATGATGTGCAAAATAAACTCGCGTTTATCTATCTATTTTTGAAAAAAGAGTATTCATTATCTTTTTGGATGGGGGCCCTATGGGGGATAATGGGAATACTTTAGCAGGGAAGTGCACCTTGAAATATGAGCATTCAATGCCTTATATACATAATACAAATTTTTCAATATCCAATCAAGAATTATATAAATATATACAGTCAACTTCGCCTAAGTCGATTCTCTCGGGACTGTGCAAAAACAATCGACTTAGGCGAAATTGGAGTTGCAAATTTTGTTTGCCAAGTCGAAGAAAAACTCGATATACAGGTGGGCGTGTGTGTGTGCACTCGCTCACATGCAGTTGCAAATCATTGCAAATTCTTAAGTGTTCAATATTTTTCTCCACTTCAACCATTTGTGTCTGCTTCTTAGTAATACACAGTGTGAACGGCAGGCGCAGTGCATGCGGGCTGTGTTTGGAAAGTGAGCACCCTCTTCGACTTATGCGAAGTTATTTTCTTGTTTATGCATGTGTCACTGTCAAAACATCTGTTCGACTTAGGCGAAATATCGACTTACCAAAATCGACTTGTACGATTTTTATTACACACATGTCAAAGGAGAAAAAATGGGACTTTTGATTATATTCGAGTTAGGCGACTTTTCGACTTATGCAATTTCGACTTAAGCGAAGTTGACTGTATATATATATATATATATATATATATATATATATATATATATATATATATATATGTTTTAGGTCGTGTGGAAGTTTGATTCCTTGTTTTTTTTTTAAATATCTCTTTTAGATAAATCGATCGTCAGAAAGGTAAGCAGAAAAAGTGAGAAATTCTTCAGGCTGATGGATATTTTGAAAATATTCTAAATGTTAATGCAATGAAATAAATCAAAATGTGATAGAAATTATATGAATAAAGAATTATGTATGCTTCTTTGATTATATCAAACTTTACCTATTTGATGTTAGTAGCTTTTGTGGAGGAATTTTTCTCTTATTTCAATATTATTTTATACGTTTTATAAGGACAAAAAGAGAATGCATTAGGAAAACAAATCGTGGTCAGCTTTCATTATTATATCTAGAAATCAGTGTAGGATGTGGTATTTTATATGTGTTTTATAACTAAATATAGATTGTTCTCCCTATAAGAAGGTTATCTTAATAATGAATTCATTTTGTTATTTCCGATGGAGGTGTTATTCATTTTTGAGAAAATTGTTTGGTGAAAAAGAGCGAACTTGCCATTCAAAATTGATCAAACGCCTATTCCACATCTTTGGATGTACTTAACATATTTTTAAATAAATGATATTTAAAGAAATGCATTTAACTTCTTTTTAACTATATCAAAATATACGGATAATTATTCATGAGTTGATATACTTTTCCATAATTTATGTTTTGAATATACAAAACAAAGAATGAAATAAGTATGATATAACATTAGTTTTTTTTTTTTTTTTTTTTTTTTTTTTTTTTTTTTTTTTTTTTTTTTTAAATATATATATTTCACTTTTTCTATATGCATATAAAATACATTTTGAAAATATTATTAGGTTCGAATGAACTTGAACTATAATAAACTAAAACCTGCGTCTTCTGATGTGCGTTTTTTTCAGGACAGTTTAAAAGGGATGATTTACAATAATAATAAAAAGGGAGGGAGTTGACGCAAACTAAGAACAATAATAAAAACAAGCACGTGAGGTAAATATTAAACAAAAGAGAGTTATTAAAAACAAAGATTTTTGAGGATCATAAAGACATCCAACACCATAGGGTAAAATGAATATTGGCTTCGGATTATGCTCGTGGTCAAGGAGCCCATCCATCACCTCCATCATTCGGTCCACCATTCTCGAGAAGACCCTGAGTGAAGGGAGAATCCTCGTTTGCCTCGCTCCATAGATCCAGGATATTGTGCATGAGATTATATTTTCCACTTTGTAATGGTCTTCTGATTCTGGGCATATTGCCACAAGCCAGTCCGACTTGGATAAGGAAATTCCGTAAGTGTTTTGTATTTTGTCCTCCACATGTAGTTTAATGTTGTTTATCTTTTGGCACTCGTAAAAAAGGTGGAATGATGACTCGGAGGTGCTTCCGCAATACGAACAGGTCCTTTCTTCTTCTTTGTGTTTTGACTTGTTGGTAAATAGGCTGGATGTCGCTAATCTATATCTAAGCCATTTTGTTTTTGAGTTTGTATATTTGTTGCAGAAGATAGTTCTCCATGATAACATTAGTTAGTCATACTTTTTTCGACATCTGCCATTTTTTACACATATTCATACATTGATTTTTTCGTCGAAAGCTAATTCACTTTGTCAAGCAATTTTAACTAGGTTTAATAAACTGAAATATACTAGTATATACTTCTAGATTGTTCTTTCGTGGGATTTTCCTTCATATCACAATGATTAATTTATACCGATGATATTAATCAAAATAAATAATATAAATGTTTTGATTTTTAACAGAAAATATTAGTATCAACCATTCTTGGAGATTAAAAAAATGATATATAAAAAAATCATTTTGCAGTTTAACATTATTATTATTATATAATATATGAGAAGCCCTAAAGTTTGATTAATATTATCTCATAAGTTTGCCAAAAAGTGTTATCAAGTGCCAATGCAAAAAAATTATATTTAAAATGATAATGTTCTGAAATTCAAGAAAAAAGCTACTCTTATTACTAATTTCTAAGCATGGCTCGTAAGAAAGATGTTTGAGTCCACAATTTGGTAGCTAAAACCAACTTTTATTAAATAATGTCAATCCTTGTAGGAGGAAGATGCGTAAGCAATGCATTCCAACCCTCAAGCTGATGGTTTCGAATTTAAACCTATTGAATTTTTTATTAATATGATATTATGTATATCAGGGGAAAGTATTGTTAATAAATTTTTTTTTGATTATTCAATTGTTCATTTTTTTAATCTATAAAAAATAAAAGTTATGAATGCATTGGATAATACGTCAAAGTGTAAATGAATAAATAATAAATTTTGAAAAAAATTAGGAGCTGAACGCTACCTGCAATTAAATGCGAAGGACTAAACATTACATTTTTCATATAAAACTTTAGTACCACGCAAAATATTTTTTTTCTTAAAATTATTTCTAATACTGATATCATCTTTTGGTGAATTGGTTGCAAGGGATAGAAATATTATATTCGTCACGAAATTCAAGGTGTCTGTTGAAGGAGGATGTAACTTTTTGTATTTAAAGTTATTTTAATATCAATAAAATATTCCTTCATATTAAATAATTTAATACTACAACCATTTTGTATTTGAATATAAACCTATTTTTATTTTATTTGTTATTTTATTACGTGTAAAGTAGAACCATATTATTCATTGGTGTTTTAATGTAACTGTTGGCGACTTGATTTAATTAATGAATATACCAATGAATCAATCAATCAATGAATATGGTAAATGTTTTTCAGTTTAAGATAACATAACGAAAAGATATTAATCCGAAAAAAAAAATATGTATATATTTATACAATTATATGTTAAATATCTTCTTAAAATATGGGTTCATTACTTCCACTTTAAATATATTTTATGCGTAGGAAAATTGATAGGTATTTCGGTGGATCTTTTTAATATCAATAATAAATCATAGTAATCCTCGTTCATGCTCAGCATTGCACTTTTTGCAGGCTTTGCATTGCAATTTTAGGAAAAAGAAATAGTGCTGTGGTTTTTCTGTATTATAAATTACTATAATCCTAAACTTAGCATACATAAATTAAGGCAATTCATTAAGAAAAAAAGAGGGAAAATATTTAAATACAAAGAATTGCAAAACCATACCATGCTTCATTTGGAAGGAAAAAAGGCTAAAGAACTTATTTCTTAATAATAGAAAAGGAAAGGAAATATCTATAATAATAAATAAACAAACCTAAAAAAAACAAAAATCTTGAAGGGTAAAGTCAAAGCACTTAGATATAAAATAACGCTTAAACTATTTTCACAATCCAAACCAATATATGTATAAATATACGTATTTATATATAAATATATATATATATATATAATATATATATTAGGGTTGTTCTTAATTTTCAAATGTTTGAAATGTTAGCGACTTTGAGCATTTTCTGTTTCTTGGTGATAAAAGAAGACGACATACAAAGTTTGAACAAAATCGGTCAACATTACGAGGTCGCATAACGAGGTCAAAGTTTTAAAAATTTAGTAAAAATATTGTTTCCGCCAATTTCTTCAAAATGGTGGACGTTACAGACTTCAATAATAATTATTAGTTTGAAGGAAATCTAATTTACTACCAGACGTATGTTTGATGTTTTTTAATAAAACAAAGTTTTCAGTAAAAACAAAGCAAAAAATGGAGTGTGTATTGTAAGCTTATTTCATAGCTTTTTTGTATCAATTAACTTCACTCGCCTGTAGAAGATGACTTGTTCGCTTCAGAGTAAAATAGTAATTTTAAGTTTATTAAGACTTTAGATGATAAATCCAAAAATGACCTTGGTTGCATTCTATCAATTCAGAATTCAGTACAATCTGAGTTTACATCATATGATTCAGAGCCTGTATTGACCTATAAGAAATCGATTATGAAAAAAATAAATAATAATATGTTTCTTAGATTGCGTCAAGGTATCCTCTCAAAATTTTACCTTGTCTCTGACGCATTTATAATCCATTATATGCGTCATTTTGTACGCGAGATAGGCTTTTTTAATGTACATATAACTCTCTACTTATTAAACTGACAGTGTTCTAAAAATCGCTATACTTTAAGAGATATAAGCAAATACGTACTCTCCCCCAAAAATTGATCTTTTGATATGAGAATATACGATTACCATTTGGTAACTGCTGTGTGTTACCTGGATAGAAAGAAAAAAAGAAGGGAGAGAAGTGAGGCAAAATACTCTCTACCTTCTCTTTCTATCCAGGTAACACTAACAGCATTACCAAATGGTAATTGTATATTCTCATATCAAAAGATCATTTTTTGGGGTGAGTACGTGCAAAAATGTATTTGCTTATATCTCTTAAAATATAGCGATTTTTAGAACACCAAACATATCAAATGAAAGCTTGGTAACCAGCTTTAATATTTTGGTATACTAAATCATGTCAATTTAATAAGTAGAGAGTTATATGTACATTAAAAAAGCCTATCTCGCGTACAAAATGACGCATATAATGGATTATGTATGCGTCAGAGACAAAGTAAATTTTGAGAGGATACCTTGACGCAAATCTAAGAAACACATTATTATTTATTTTTTTCATAATCGATTTCTTATAGGTCAATACAGGCTCTGAATCATATGATGTAAACTCAGATTGTACTGAATTCTGAATTGATAGAATGCAACCAAGGTCATTTTTGGATTTATCATCTAAAGTTTACTAAACTTAAAAGTACTATTTTACTCTGAAGCGAACAAGTCATCTTCTACAGGCGAGTGAAGTTAATTGATACAAAAAAGCTATGAAATAAGCTAACAATACACACTCCATTTTTTTCTTTGTTTTTACTGAAAACTTTGTTTTATTAAAAACATCAAACATACGTCTGGTAGTAAATTAGATTTCCTTTAAATTAATAATTATTATTGAAGTCTGTAACGTCCACCATTTTGAAGAAATTTGCGGAAAACTATATTTTTACTAATTTTTAAAACTTTGACCTCGTTGCGCGACCTCGTAATGTTGACCGATTTTGTTCAAACTTTGTATGTCGTCTTCTTTTATCACCAAGAAACAGAAAATCCACAATGTTGCTAACATTTCAAACATTTGAAAAATAAGAACAACCCTAATATATATATTATATATATTTTTATATATATTTATATATATATACATATATATATATATGATTTAAATTGGCAAAATTTAAAAGAAAAAAATCCTAAGATTAGACGGTGAGTTTGTTGTGAAGTTTCAAGAGAAGTAGCGTATGTCCAGAATGATCAGTGGATACTAATTTCCAGGGTAAAATATCTCGCTTGATATAATTTATTTTATATTAGTGGCATCAACACACCTCTCATTTTATAGTGTCCGTTCATTTGTGCGAGGATTTGATTGAGCGAGTGCCGTTTGAGCGATTATTTTTGCGCGAGGCTCGTTTGCGCGAGTATCTGTTGGGCGATTTACTATAGAGCGAATTTTGAAGATGATGTAGACACTGGGTTTCAACCGGGACAAAATTGACCTTGTTATATTCAAGATATTTCTTTGGGAGGGAGGGACGAATGGAGATAGTTATATAGGTGGTGTTTATTTCATTACCAAAAACATGATAACTTGGCTCAACTTCGTGATTCATAGTTTCTTTAGGGAACTAAAACCATTCATACAGAGGGACATTTGGATACATAAAAAAGATTAGGAGCCCATGCTCAATTGAATCAAAATAATGACGTCACTTGAGGCATCCTTTTCATAACAAATATTTAAATCCATCAATTCCTTTTCAGCATTATAGTGTGTTTATATGAAAGGGTGTCATGGTGGTGAATCCCTCATCATCATATCCGTGATTGGATATTTTTAATGGTATAATACTTATTTATATTCAGTCGGATGCAATTTATCGAACCATATAGGCAAAAAAAAATACTTTTGGTCTTGATTAATATCGAATTATTGTCCAAAGATAGTTATATAGGTTGTGTTTATTTCACTACCAAAAACATGATACCTCGGCTCAACTTCGTGATTCATAGTTTCTTTAAGGAACTAAAACCATTCATACAGAGGTTCATTTGGATACATAAAAAAGATTCGGAGCCCATGCTCAATCGAATCAAAATAATGACGTCACTTGAGGCATCCTTTTCATAACAAATATTTAAATCCATCAATTCCTTTTCAGCATTAAAGTGTGTTTATATGAAAGTGTGTCATGGTGGTGAATCCCTCATCATCATATCCGTGATTGGATATTTTTCATCAACTGAAATCAAACCGACAATCATAATAATCCTATGAAAGGATTCAGCGCAGACTCATAAGATTCACTCGTCAACGACCAATGATTGTCCTAGGACAACAAAGCTAAGGACGCTGCTGCTGTGAAAACCTTCCCAGAAGATTGTTCCTCCGTCATGGGGAAGAAATGCTGTGTCCCCGGATGTCCTCCTCACCCTCTTCCGTGTCTCCGAGCGTGTCCGGTTCCTCTCATGAGGAGGTGCTTTGTGAGAGCGGTGCTGGTTACTACAGCGGCCATGTGGAGGAAGGAAGTCTATCCCTCTTCCTCCGAGGGACTCGTTAGCTAGCTTCGACTCCCGGGAGCTACCCCTCTCACGCTTCCCTTTCTCCTCCGTCCGGATGCCCCCTCCCGCCACGAGCCACCCGGAGACGCACAACTTCTGCATCGGGGAGGAAGTGGAAGTCCACAACACCGCACGGGACTAGGAGGCCTTTGGCTGGTAGCCCAAACGCGTCAAGGAGCTCCGGAGCAACGTGGCCGTCCTCTGCAGCTCCGCCTCCGCCGGGGAGCTCCCGGGCTTCAACCAAGTGGTCCACCAGGACCACCTTCGTCCCCGATCCAACATGCCACACATCAAGGACAAGGACTTTTATTCCAATTTGGATCCCGTGCCCTCGGAGATGGAGGACATTTACGCAGAGGACGAGGACTCCCACACCGTCTTTGTCAAGTCCATCAACGCCTGCTCCGTCAAGTACAACAATGCCCTTCAACGACTTCTTCGTGAACTCCCAAATTTATCTTTAATGGACTTTTTACGAGGATATTCCCTCAATTTAGAATTAAATGTTTAATTTTTACTTATTAATTGTATTACATTTAGTTTAATAAAAAGCACACGCTAAATATATAAAATTTATTAAGTCTTCCCCAAGCTTTTGCATGTTACTTATAATAGAAGTTGGTATTATAATATCTATCTTGTAAAATTAGATTTATAAATTTTCTTTGTAGAAGTTTTAAGTTGAGTTGTAGTTATTACTAATGAGTTCTTATTTATGAAGGTAGTTTTCTTTTTCAATGTTACTTCAAATTATTTATTCTAGTGTTGATGAATTTAAATACGACCAAAAAAATTATTAAAATGTCTTAAATACTTATTTTCATCATTAATAATAAGTAATATTTCATTTTCTAAAGTTTTTATATAAGAACATGGATAAATAATATATTTTTTATTGCCAAAAAAATCGCATTAGGAAGTTAATAACATTACTAAAGAGAAAATGAATATCACATTCTTATTGTTATCCCTTTTAGTGGCCAAAATACGTGATACTAAAAAGGATTCCTGGACTGCATTATGTTGCTTTTATAAAGTTAAACTTATTATAGAGCGTGCTAGTTATTCTCAAAAACTAAGTCTCAAGAATGATAAAGGCCATCAATATCTTTTTTTATAATTCAGGAGAAAAGTAGGGGAAATGACAATTTTATCTCCTTTCATATTTGAATGGGTAGCATGCTACTGTTTTTCAATGTGGTACAAATGACATATCTCGAACATATTTTGGTTAATAAAATTAACGATGACACAATATATTTATCACCAGAGGATAATTTTATTTTTCCCATTATATATGATCAAGTGAATACACATGATTGCTCTCCGGCTCCATCTACGGAATACCTTCGACTTGAAATTGCTTTTCTTAAGCTTGTGGACTATACATATTTGTTTTACTTCATCTCAATTATATTTACGTCAGGAGGAACGTCGACCCATACAAATAATCTTTGGACAAGATACTTATTAAGTTGTTAATACTATAAATTAAAATATCTGGCATTCCCTATGGAGGGGCTATCTTCTTCATGGTCAAAATCAACTAGCAGACATGTTCAAAAAGTTTTATCCAAAGTCCCCCATTTCCATGGCGGATAAACCCGCCAACAAGGTATCAACTCTCAACATACCAATCAGTGCTGCTACGCTTCAAGGATACTTCATGTTATTTAAACACTCAGCGGAAAAGGCAATCTTAAACGTGAAATCCCTTCGTCCAAGGGCAGAGGAACAACTGGAATGTTAGTCAATATTGATCAAATTGCCATTATTGGATTTAACTCTATCTTGGTTGATGTTGTGTATATATGGACTTTATATGATTTTTTGTATTAATTTAATTCACTAGTTGAAGAGAGTTCTTTTTTATTAATCTCTACACCCTTATATCTTACTGTACAATAAAATTAACATTGCAGTATTATTATCGTGTTATATATTTACTTTCTAGTTTTTAATTGTTTAACATTCTCAATTTTCACTTATATGGCATTTTTTAATGTAAAATTAATTATGAATTTCTAAAATTAAACATTACTATAAATATTCATAACGGTAATAAACCTTTTCAGGACATCACCCAACCTTAGTATTTTTTTGACTATATTTTTTTGATTTCCCAATTCCCCATATTTTTGCTGCATAAAGTAGTCCAATTGAATTGGGCTCATCCTGCAGAATTGCATATAACAAAAATATAAAATATTTTTGGTAAGTCAGGATTTTACATAAACTGTCGTCATTTTAAATTTTGTTATTAATATGAACAAATTCTGTTTGTACCATATAGTATGAAATTATCGTAAATATAACTTGGGATAAATAAATTGTGTCATAGTTAATTTTTATTAACTAAAATATGTTCAAGAAATGTAATTTGTACCACATATAAAACAGTAACATGCTACCTATTCAAATATGAAAGGACGTAGAATTGTAATTTGAAACATACATAATGAATGACATAGTACTATGAAGTTAAAGGATAAGGATAATAAATATTTGTCATACATTTGATTAAGTCCAATATGACAAGTTTGTACTTTTCAAGTCGTACTTAGGCATAATACAAAGGCCAAAAAGGTGTTTTGGCATTCCAGAGAAGCAAAGAGAATGCAATCATGAATGCACTTGGGTCCTTTAATATTGTCTAGTGAGCCCGTTGCTCCAAATCACGAGAAAAAGCTGTTTTTGACTTCAATGATTCCTGAGACTTGGTTGTTGAGGGAAAATTTCACACTTTATATTGTATATATTTAGCCTTACAGAAGCTACATGATGCCGTCCACGGACAACAAGAATCCTATTAAGTACCCTTCCATCGCAGTATTTAGGTCAATTTAAGTTTATATGATGAGTTTGGAGAAATATTTTTGGTTTGTAAGTGTAGTTTCTACTCCCAAATTATACCCGAAATAATTTACGAGGGCACAGGGTAACATTATGATTCCAGTGGTTATTCCATAATGTAGGTAGTTTCTAGGCAAAAGCCATACGAAGGGTGGAAAAAACTAGAAATTAAGAGCTAAAATATAAAAGTTTTGTAACCAAATTATATTTGTGGAGGAAGAATACTGCGTTGTTCAGCTTCTACATACCAAAAATATTGTCTGTTGAAGTAATTAGGTTTAGTTTATGATAAATTAATATCTACCTTGCTAAGAAAAACTATTTACAACCTTGTTATTAAGCTTATTAA
>CP045895.1:20833694-20856211 GCA_013387185.1 Caligus rogercresseyi
AACCTATCGAACACCAAATTATTATTTTTTATTAAGTTGTCGATTTGAGGTAGGCTGAGGTATTGGAAATATTTGAAATAATTAAACCTACACCGGGTCTTCAGCACACATGCCCCACTGAATGTTTGTTTGGGATTTAGGGATTTCAATTGAAATAGCTGATAACACACAGCTTTCCTCATCATGTCAAACATTGCTAACATTGTTTTCAATTAAGCATTGTTTAATTACAAATTTCCCCCAAGAGAGCAAGGTATACTAGAGCATATAATGCAATATTTATGTTACATATTCCATTATTAACTTTAATTGGTTTTACAAAGAAATTAAAGGATGAATTACTATTAATAATATTTTTTAATCAAGTAAAAGTAAGTTAAGGCATGAAGTACGAAAGCCTAAATATAAACCAAGGACTATTTAAAAACCAAGTATGCCCATATTGCCCAGGAGAGTTGACTTTTAGCTTGCAGGTGCTTTTCAATGACGTCACACGGGCCAGTGGGAATAATAACATATGTAAGAGAGCCAATGGCTTTTTATTAGCATATCAATTTTATATATTTATCCTCATTTTTAACATTAGCTTCTATGGGATGTATTATCTTATACCACAATATAAACAATAATAATCTGTAATGCTTCTTCAGTCTATCAATATAGATATACGGGCTTAGATGAACTAAATAGTATACAATATACTCCCATCTTATTCATTGGCTTTAATGTATTCAGGAATGATAAACTCAGCCAATAATTAAGGGACGGCAATGGCTCAGTGCTCTAAGGTGTGTACAACCTCTCAATGATGGGAGCGCAGGTTTGAATCCACAGAGGAAAGGGTCAATTTCGTTCAACCTTATTGATAAGCTCCTAGGTCCCACAGACTCATTTTAAACGCTAATATGTTTATTTATATCCACAAGGATGCAATTCTATCCCGCTGTCATCATCAAAAATATTTTGCTACAATGAGCCATCATATATATATTAAGAGGCTTGACGTTTCACACTCCATGAAAACATGAGATAAACATATCTTGTATGCTATATACACTGTATATAACGAAGCATTTCGATTTACAAACATCCTTATATATGAACCCATTGTCCGAGCTCCAGGTAAATATTTATTTTGATTCGATTCAAAATTTAACACATTATCTGTAAGGTATCTAAAAATATATTTGTAAAAACTAAGAATCTGAGTGAGTATTTATTCCTTTCTAATAAAAAGCAAAACATAAATATCGAAAATATAAAGAAATCCTTACCTCTTATGTCTACAGCCACAAAAGTATCCCTATAAATGAAACAATAGACAATCGAAAGGGATATTTTTGTCTTTGAAAAATAAGTTTGGAATTATACATAATGTATGGGTATTCTGAAGAAAAGAGTATATATTTTAGAAGCCTTCTATTTCTATACATACGTATGCTATATGTTGTACATTTTTATGTTTAATTAAGTTTGAAATATTGGAAAAATAATTGGAAGGGCTATAAGAAAAATAATTATAACGCCCTATTGATCTACTTATTTCATTTTCTCTTGTAGGTATAAGCTTCAAATATACTTACTTTCTTTTTTTTTTTTTGCCTATATGGTTCGATAGAATTGCATCCGATTGGATATGAATAAGCATTATAATTAGTCTATCGAACCTAGGATCTTATCAATGAGGTAGCAGACCAAAAATGACCATCCCCTCTCGGGAGTATTCGAACCTGCGTACATTGAGAGTTGGACACGCCTTAACACGCACGGCTATCGAGCTCCCTTTACTTTTGCTATTCATGCATAATCGTTTATATTACATTCATTTGTTTTAAATGTAGATTATTCATGGGAGTACTTAATACAGTTATTTGAATTTGGAGCTCGTAGTTAGTGGATGATTTATTGAGCCCAAAATTGGTATATTGCTTGTCCAGAGACTTATAACAAATAATTTGTTGAAAGTGACTCATAGTGCAGACCACTCAAACTCGTCCGTACGATACCGCTCCCTTTGCAGGGAACGACGTCTTTCAAAACCTATGGGACTCACTTTCATCGACGCCCCACAACCTAATAATTGGATCGGAAACAAGCAGTAAAAAGAGCAAGATTGTCCAAAGAAATTTTTGATCAGTTTTTTTAATGTGTGAAACGGAGCACCATAAGGGTTCACATTGGTTTCTAACGATTCAAGTACTCTTACATCGTCATCCTTTGAGATAACCAATTATACGTAATTCTTGTTTAATCAGAGTTAAAATGTACCAATGCACAAGATGATTGCTCTTAGCATTGATGAGGAAGAAGACTTTGGATTACTGATGCTGTCAAATTACAGTCATTTATGTTCTTCTTGAAGGCAACACATTTAGGGTTGAGACCTTCTTATAGGAATATACGTACAGTGAATCCGTTGTGCCGAGTCAAAAGAAATACTTTTACACATATAAACTTCTTCTCCAGATAAAAACCTAAATATGGAAAAGGCTGTTTTAACTATTTGAAAATTCAGACAAGAAGAATAATATGATCAAGCAATCTAGTGGTCATATAAAGGAAATGAAAAGCAATGATTAACACTCTATGATATTCTTGAAAATTCAAATTAAAACTTTATATGTAAGCATTACAAAAGATTGCTCATAAAACTAACGTGCCAGTGAAATTGTTCAAACTAGCCAAATAATACTCAAGTAGTCGAAGGATCAATCAAGGTTCTATCGGCGGCATGCAAATATGAAATCAAATATAGCGCTAAATATATTGGACCAATACCAACGTCAGACTAAATTATGCCACCCTTTTGTACCGGAGTACATATATTATACAGAGTAAATTTGTTGGTTAATATAGGTATGTATTATTTTTGCCAATATGGTTCGATAAAAATCTACCTGAAAATAATATATTCAAATTGGAGAACATCAAAGGTAATATTTATACCGAAGCCGGAGAGCCACGAGCCTTCAGACCAATAACGCTAACCAATGTAGCTCTGAAAATACTAGAACGAATGATACAGTGGAAGACCTATAGTGAATGCAATTTGGTTTTACCAAATCAGTTTGCATTTACGAAAGGCATGTCTACTGATACGGCTATCAGTAGATTGGTTGATTTCTGCGAAAGTAGCTACCATAGACACGAAGAAGCCCTCGTTGTCTTCTTGGATATTGAGGGCGCTTTCGACAGAATTGGCTTTGACCATATCCTTGACGCCATGAATAAATACCACATCCATGAGAAAACCATTCTTTGGTACAAAAATCTACTTGAGGGTAGAATTGTTGTCGCTGAGCTTGGAGGGGAGAGTGTATCCGTAACTCCCACCAGAGGGTGTCCTCAAGGGGGGATTTTATCTACTCTGGCATGGAACCTAGCCTTCCAAGAGTGTATGGACCAACTCAAAAAACCAATTAATATGGTTGCTTATGCAGATGATCTGGCTCTATGTGTAAGAGGCTCTGATCGGCAAACTCTTGCCAGTTTAATGCAAGGTGCTCTGAATAAACTGACGGATTGGGCAAGCAAGAGAGATACCATCTTCAGCATTAGCAAGACTAAATATATGCTTTTTTCCAAACGAAGAAAAAACACTGACGTTTCCCTGCACCTGTCTGGAACTCAAATCGAAAGAGTTCGTACTTTCAGATATCTCGGTTTAATTATTGATGATAATTTGCAGTGGAAAAAGCATTTAGAATATGTCATTTCCAAGGCCAAAAGGAACCTCTTTGCTCTCAGAGCTTTTGTTGGATCGGATTGGGGACTTAGCCCACTTAAGTCTAAATGGATCTACGTAGCGTACGTAAGGTCTATTGTGAGCTACGGTGCTATTGTTTTTGCACCAAAACTTCAAACAAATGGATATCTAAAAAGGGAGCTCAGCAAACTACAGCGACTCGGTCTCATGAGCATTACTGGGGCAATTAGGTCTACACCAACGGCAACAATGGAGGTACTCTGTGGGTTAATGCCACTACATCTCTATATAATGGAACGTGCATGTCTGGTCAGGATTCAAACTAAAATTGAAAACCCATTGAAATGGTTTGACCATTTGAGTAGAGGACATCAACAATATCTTGACAAATATTTAAAAGTCTATGATATCCCAACTCCTCCTCCTCGTATACCTTTCTGGTCAGAAAATCTAGGTTACGAAGTCAAATATGTATGGTGCATCCATGACTTCGATCTCGTAGGTTACACTGATGGCTCAAAAATCGATGGTCAAACAGGTGCTGGTTGGGCTCTGACTAGAGGTGATATTGTGCTTGATCAAAAGACCTTGAGGCTCAAGGGAACAGACACCGTTTACCAAGCCGAGGTGGAGGCTATCAGAAATCTCTCCATTAATCTCCAAGGAGATAAAATAGAGGGACAAAGATTATTAATCTTATCGGACAGCCTATCCGCTATCAATAGTCTGGACATGAGACCAGGTGAACTCGTGTCAGTTCAAATTATCGCTTGCAAAAACGCCATAAGCAGGTCTACATGCACGATCACAGTCGGATGGGTAAAGGGACATAACAACAGTACTGGGAATGAGTATGCAGACGCTTTGGCTAAAGATGGTGCGAGGAAGGGAGCTCCTGTTTCTGTTCCTATATCCATTAGCCAAACAAAAAATGCCCTTAGACAAGCGACTTTAAAGGAATGGCGGGCCGCTTGGCGTGCAATGAGCACTTGCCGCCAGTCTAAACTCTTCGTACCAAATCCCTATCTCGGGAGCAAGATTTTTAAGTATAAAAGAGCCCAAATCTGCGTCATCGTTGGAATGGTCACCGGTCATATCGGCCTCAACAGACATCTTTACAAGATGGGAAAGGCCATAACTCCAATCTGCCGACTCTGCGAAGAGGAAGAAGAAACTCCGTATCATCTCATTTTTGGTTGTCCGCCATTAAGACAAAAATGATGGCACTTGAGGAGAGATCGGAGAGCAACGTTTATCCCTCGAGGATTTCATTTTTAAATCATTTAAATGCTTAAAAATATCTGAATTACTATATATTAATAAAGATAGCTCCTAGAGAGTATCACTACCGGCTGATACCGGATTAAGTTCCGGTGAGGTGGGTCCAATCTAGGAGCTAAACAAACAATATTCAAATTATTAAATCCAACCTGGGATATTTTTGATGAGATTGATCTCTGCAAGAGAGGCGAATCCGCACCCCCTTAATTTGAGATTTGTAAACGCTTTAGCACTAAGCTAATGCACATCAATTAATATCAGTTTAATTGTAAGCCTTCATGGGGATTTCCAATATTTCACAAAAATAAAATCTGACTCTACAAAAAAATGATAAATTTAATAACCAAAAACCAATCTTTTTCCTATAAGTATTAATTAAATTATATGCCTTCATGGGGACTTTCAATATTTATCATCTCGCAAGGATTCCTAATCAGTTTTTATTTTTCATGTACATCCAAATTCAACGATAAATCTATGTTTTGAAATAGTCATATTTATAGAAAATACTCCAAAAATGAAGATTTTGAAATATTATTCTATCGATTGATTGGGTGTACATGAAAAATAAAAACTGATTGGAATCCTTGCAAGCATACCTATATTTGGGGGCAAATTGTTTGAGAGTGGCATTGAAATCAAGGAAATTAGAGGCGATCGAATGGCGAAAAAAAAATTACTACATAAGTTTAATACATAATTTTTGGGTCCGTTGAGCGGATACTTCCCATTATTCAATTTCGTTCAAACTTTCACACGATGATCTCTATGCACTAAAGTAAAATCCTAGGGGGAGCTCGACTCTCAAATCCGAAAAACGTGAAATAAGAATCACCCTAATATATATATATATATATATATATATATATATATATTTTAATTGCAATCCTGAAATAGTAAGGGATGTAATTATCTTCAAATCGACTAAATTTTGGCTCAAATGTTCTTAACAATGCCTAAAATTAGGGGATGTACTATTAAAGTGTGTTGCTTTACTAATGTATAATTAGGGCTGTTGGAATTGGAACAAAAATACTATCATAGTTTTCCATAAATATGCAGGGAAAATGAACTAAGTAGGCAAGAAAGTAAGCAACCAAAAAAGGCTTAAAAAAGATATGCATTGTGTGCGAAACTTGACGACATTTATTTAGAAAAGAAGTCAAATAAACGTTTGTTAATATGATTCTGAATACAAGCGGCTTTTTAGTTCCAAAAAGTTGCTCTTGTTGAAACTTTAGTGACAGAAAAGAAGTTTTAACCTCCTCAAAATAGATAAAAAATGAAGGCGATGGCCATGAATATTAAGGCGTGTCCAACTCTCAATGTTGGGGGCGCAGGTTCGAATCCACAGAGGCGATGTTAATTTTTGATCTACCTCATTGATATGATCTTAGGTAGTTTGAGTGACTAATTTTAATGCTATAATTTTTATTTGTATCCAGTCGGATGCAACTCTGTCGAACCATATGGGCAAAAAAATAAGTATGCAATAAATATGTAGAAAAGACCATATATGCGTTATATGCGTGAAAAAAGTCGTTTATGTCAAGAGTTGATATATCAAATTCCCATTTCCCTAATGTATAATAACCCTTGACATTCAAATCATACTTTAAAAAATACTTTAAAAGTATCCTCTTAAAATAACAAAAACCCATCAACTCATCCAAGTAATGCATCTTCACCATTTTTTACTTCATAGATATCTATCCAATTATAATCGATCCATCTTGTCAGATGAAGCTTATTTTTCTTCATTTCATTACATTATTAAGAAGGCATCATCACTATGCATTGAATAAGGATTTCTTTCTTGATATACCAGTATTGATTCCTTGAAGAACTTTGTTTCAATGAAAAAAAGTCAATTTAATTTGGTAGTGGGCAAGATAATTCAATGACAGTTTTCTATGGCAGTCAGGCTTGGATAACCAAGCCTAGTAGTTGTAATGATGCTATTGTAAAGGTTGCAAGGAAATGATAAAGTCAAACCCCCTGAGATAAGTATATAATAAATGAATAATCAACAGAGAAGAAAAATGAAATCATTTTGAAAAAATGTACTGCTTCTGAGTGAAGGAGATAAACAAAGCCACCTAGGGAAATCTCAAGTATCTTTGTTTCATGTTTTCAGGGATAATGAAACGTAATAAGTTTTTTAAAATATTTTTCACGTCATCACAAAAATATCTTAACATTAGATTTTTGATGATGTAAGCGGAAAAATAATATAACTCATGTTATTTTTTCCGATTGCCGATATGACGTTATTAAAAACCACTGGCAAGCCATACGCAACATGCAATATGGACATACATATTGTATGTCAGTATGCCTAGAGAAATATTACTATAAATTCCATTTATATAACAATATCGTCATATTTCATAAAATGCTTGTTGTTATTTCATAAATTTTCTGCTAATTTAGCTTTTGCACTTTCCTTCTGTTATTATTTTATGCACTTCCAGAATATATGTCAGTAGCGTTTATTTTCGTCATTTATGCACCAAAAATGACTCATCAGTTTCTTAGTTGAGGAAAAATAATTATATCCGGCTTTTATTGAGTATAATTTGCATCCAGTTATTGCTTAGGTAAAAATATATATTCAATTGGGTGACGTCATTGGCTAACGAATACTTATTTTCTTCAAAGGGTTAAGTTGTTGTAGATCAACTAGATATATCATCAAGTACCCTTCATCTTTTTTGTAAGTTAGAGGGATTAAAACTTCTCGTCCTGCAAAAAATAATATTATCAAATAATGCTTTTTTGCATTTGTAAATCCCTCAGATATTACACAGATCTACGCTCTAGAGAAGATGCATTTTGTGTTTTGAAGGATGAATGTCTTTTTTCTGAGTTGATATTCACTCTTCAATAACAACCGTGAGTGAAACGTGACTTATTATTCAAAATTCCAACTGCTTTTTTTATTATTCTCTCTTCTTTTCCTTCAACCAATCACGTTGAAAATTAGTTTTTTTTGGTACCCCTAGCCATCTCTTTCTTTTGAAGGCGGGAAATCAAAGATTAGGTGAGAGTGAGTTTCGTCGTCCTAAT
Source organism: Caligus rogercresseyi (assembly GCA_013387185.1). Taxonomy (NCBI): domain Eukaryota; kingdom Metazoa; phylum Arthropoda; class Copepoda; order Siphonostomatoida; family Caligidae; genus Caligus; species Caligus rogercresseyi. The sequence goes on from CP045895.1 coordinate 20,841,751, forward strand.
CGCAGAGTCTGAAGGTTCTTGGTTTTCTCCATTTTGAATATATACATACCGATGCCAAATCGTTCACATATTTTCACAAAAATGACTTAAATCGAGCCTCGCTTCTCATATAAGTTTCACCTATGCATGTGAACAGCTCATCTGAAACTCAAACTAATTAATTATATGTGTTGGATGAAATTAACTAAAAATATATATTTTTTAATGCTTTTATTTGGGTTTTTTTTTCGATGATACACTTAGCCAGAGATTTAGTTTTACAATATATATCTGTTTATCTAATTACTTCATTTTTATATATGAATGCTTTTAATAATTTTATCTTTATAACTTATACGAAAGAAAAATAATAAATCCTTCGTTCCGTGATGATTTCTGCTGCCACCCGATATACCGCCTTCACCCTCAAGATTCTATCTGACACCGATGATTCATACATGGATAAGTGCCGGAAACGTTATCCAGTTGTCCCTCAAAGTCAAAAAGATATTTTAGAATCTTGAAAAGAAATTATGAAACATTTGAATTAGCCAGCGCATGAAGACAATTTGACAAGGAAGTAAAGGCTTTAAAAACAATCACGAAACCTCTAGCAGACTAGGTCGAAGGCGGAGAGGAGGCCCAACAGTTGCTGCTGTGAAAACGTTCGTCATGGGGAAGAAGTGCTGTGATACAGATCGGCGCAAAGCTTGGCTCCGTTAATTTGCTCGTTCGTTGTTCTTTGTAGCTCTTCCTGCGTTGAAGCATGTCTGATTCTGCGAGGACGATATCTCCGTGTACTTCCGGCGTGGTTCCTTCCGTGGTGAGCGGGAGCTGTGTGGATATCCTCGAGCACGTCTTCAGTGAGCTCCGGCTCCCCACCGACCGTCTCTTCACCCTCTTCCGTGTCCGGTTCCTCTTATGTGGAGGTGCTTTGTGAGAGCGGTGCTTACTACAGCGGCCATGTGGAGGAAGGAAGTCTATCCCTCTTCCTCCGAGCTACTCGTGAGCTTCGACTCCCGGGAGCTACCCCTCTCACGCTTCCCTTTCTCCTCCATCCGGGGGCTCCCTCCCGCCACGAGCCACCCGGGGACGCACAGCTTCAGCATCGGGGAGGAAGTGGAAGTCCTCAACACCGCAAGGGACTCTGAGGCCTTTGGCTGGTAGCCCGCACGCGTCAAGGAACTCCGGAGCAACGTGTCCGTCATCTGCAGCTCCGCCTCCACCGGGGAGCTTCCGGGCTTCAACCAAGTGGTCCACCAGGACCACCTTCGCCCTCGATCCAACATGCCACACATCCAAGACAAGGACTTTTATTCCAATTTGGATCCCGCTGCCCTCGGAGATGGAGGACATTTACGCAGAGGAAAAGGACTCCCACGCCATCTTTGTCAAGTTCATAAAGTACGAGCCCACCAAGCGGGTCTCTGCGGGTCGTGTTCACGGACGAGGACACGCAGCGGAAAGCCGCCATGATCCAGGGCATGCATTTTCAAAACTTCACAAGAGCAAGACGGAGGAAGTGAACTGCACCTGGAGGCCACGCAGATTCAGAGCACCTACGGCTACACAGAGGAGTGAGCTTATGGGTCTAGCCATCGGAGCTTACGGGGAAAACATACAGCAGGCCCGGAGCGTGGGCTGCTTCATGGTGAAGAGTCTCTGCTGCTAGTACAAAGACGTGGTCGCCATGGTGCCGCTGCAGCAATCAACTCCTTTTTCATCAAGAAGTGGTATGACAACGTGCTGCAGGTGTTCGTCAAAGTTGGCAAACCTGGAGCTGCTTGAAGACGATGAAGAAGGAAGGAGTAAGAAAGAAGAGTTCCTTCAGCTGCTCAATCGTGGTGGCCTCGTCACTCCCAGTGACCTTATGTACCTCACCTGCATGCATGCGTTACAGCTTAAAGCTGAGCTCTTTGACGATGACTACACCCAGGAGCTGTTCCTTGCAAGTAGCTTCCCTCAAGCTGTCTTTGTCAACATCCTGACCAAGAAGATCTCGAACACCTCTGCTTCTGACTCAATCTTTGGTCAGGTGTGCGACAGTTCTCACAGTTTCCAGGCATTTGTTCCGTCCATTGCTGCGAAATTCTTCAACTGTATGTCTAAGAACTTTGTACAGTCCATCAATGACAAGATTCATGCTGGTCGGAAGAGAGGAAATGTCAAATAGAGCTCAAGTGTGCGAAAAATTGCTAAACTGCAGTCTTAATTGCTGAATTTACCTGTATTTCCTATATTTTTATTAAATTACTTTAATTTTGCTTTGTTCTTGGACAAACTGACTGAAAATATACTGTTTTGATATGTGCCTAACAAATTTATTTATTTAGCGCGTTCATTTTCCCTTCTGTTTTTAATGGACCTAGTATGCAAGCAGCTCTCGCAGCCTTTCCGTCCGTATATATGTTGTCCGTGATTAAAGCGGCATTAACAATAGTATTATTCAAATTCACTATTTGCTTCTGCTTTTGTGATTTCTATTTTCGTGGATTTTCAACCATTAAAATGGATAATGTTGACATCGTACTTCGAGATTTGGATGAGGAGGAGCTTCAAAAGATTAATCAATTTATACTCAGTCGTTGCTTCTGTGTTCTTTGTCCTTTGGATATAAATGGGCAAAAGACGCCATGTTTTAATTGGTTCAATCGAGAAGAAGTCGTCTATTGACGAGAACAATGCCTTGAAATGTCTTTCATATCTCCATCGAGCCTTGAAGCATATGCCTTAGGACATTTTCAGTAATTAATATAAGCGATAAAAAGATCAAATTCCAAATTAGTGGTCAAAGAGTTTGTTTATCCACCTTTTCTTTTCTTCTTGGGATGAGTATCGTATCGAGCCGGTTCCCCATCTTCAAATTCAATGTGATAATTTTGGGTATGGTGATGATCATATTTATTAAGTTTTATTAGTTAAATATCAATTTTATTTTGCAGAGGCCAAAATAAAAATAAAACTATTATTGGATTCGCTGCATTTATGGTGAAGTGTGACCTATTTGAGGAGATATCTATTCATTTCCTCGTTGAAAATCACGCTAAGTTTTCTCCCGACCGCAGCTTTGGAGTTATATCAAAATCTTATTATAATTATCAAAAATCGAGTGTGTGAAGATATGATAGATATGGTTGCTAAAGCATCTGCGAAATTCAATGTCATATCTTCGAAAAAGAAAGGATGCCCACCAATTCAGTGGTATGACTGGAAGAATTTCCTTCATCCCTACTTCCGTCCTATTAAAGGAATGAAGAAATTTCATGTATTTACTGTGAAGTCAGCACTTCCTGGAATAGTGACATTAAAGGAGTGGTCAGATAGCTCAGAAAGTGTACAAATGAACATTTTGAAACGTGGCATTTGTTATTCAGATGTACCTACATCAATAAATGATGATTTCTTATTGGAAAAGCACGGTTTATCGAAGGAAGGGAAGGAATACCTTATGAAGAATGTTGTTCCTCTAATATCTTCTGGAACCAAGAAACAGCTTTTCATCAATTCTATTGCCAGTGTAGATGAGTCGATCAGTCAAGAACATCAGACTAACAGTAAAACAAAAGAAAATGATAGTTTGATTGAAGGTAAATTCATAACTAACATAGCAATAAATTATTCTAATCAAGTCTTTTTTTTAGTTGTAGATACTTCTGTGTAAGCTGACAAATCTTATGGTTCTTCTGAATCATTTAATGTGGCACTAGAATCAATATCCAACGAAGATTATAGTATGATTGAAGGTAAATTCATAACTAGCATAACAATAGTGTATTAAAATAAAGTATTTTTCTTTAGTTGTAGATCATTCTGTAAGTGCTGTGGAGGCTGACATATCTTATGGTCCTTCTAACTCATTTAATGTGACACTTGAATCAATAAACAATGAAGGTGATAGTTTGATCGAAGGTAAATTCATAACGGACATAGCATAAGTATTATAATCAATGCTTTTTTGTAGATACTTCTGTAAGTCCTGTGGAAGCAGACGGAGCTTCTGGCCTTTCTGATTCGTTCAATGCGGACAAAGATGGACAAAATTTAGATGTTTTGAATGTAAAGGTTGCACTTTATACAAGCAACGTTTAATTAAGAAAATAACCAAATGTTATAGGTGCAAATATTGTCGTAATAAACATTTAAAAAGCAATGCAAGAAATTCATCTGTTCTAAAGGCTCGACAATTTAGACAAGAAATCCTTTATGAAAAATTAATAAAATAACGTAAATTTATTAACATTGGACCAAAAATGTGTTACAAAGTATAATTAATAGTTAAATCAAATGTTTTTTAGATTATGTTTGATCAAATGAAATAAACAAATATAACAAAATACGCACATATAGCTTATTATTAGGTTGAACCATGAATAGTCTGGCCCAGTAAAACTCATTATTTTCATCAAATTAATAGTTAAAAAACACTTTTAAATTAGAAAATACAATCCCCTCCGGCTGCAATGACGTCGTAGCAGTGCTCCCAGAGCTTCTTGAGTTGGTCAAACAGCTCGTCTTCGCTCACCCTCTTCATCGCCCGCTGCACAGCAGTAGTGGCTTCCTCATGCCCCCAAACTCGTCATTATGGAGCAGATACTTCAACTTCCGGAACAGGAATCGGTCAAAGAGGTTCAGATCTGGGCTGTAGGGGTTCTGTTTGACCGGTTTCACGTCCCTTTGGGTCAGAAACTCCCTTGTTTAAGCGGCAGCTTGAGGACGGGCGTTGTCCACATCAGGAGACAATCCTTCAGATGAATCCTGCGTCGAGGTTGATGAAGTGTTTCCCGGTCGTCTACAGGTACTCTCTAATGGTCTTCTAGTCGGCTGTGGTCCCGAGAGATAGTGCCTGAATGGAGACTCGCTTCAGTTTACAGCTGAACCCCATCAGGATAATCGTCTTCCTCGTCGTCAGCTTCACACGGGGGGGGGGGGGTTGAGATCCGAGCCCTATGGGATCCATCTAGATCTGCCTCCGCTCCGCCGAGTCCAAGTGGAACCAGGACTCGTGGATTTGGAGGCATCTCCGTTGTGCCGGAGGACGACGAGGATGGGATCACCGGGGAGTATGAATCCTGGAGGGGGAAGAAGTCCTCGTCTCCGAGCGCCAAGCCCTCCATCGCGAGCGGCACGTCCTTTTTTGCGAGCGCAAAGCCTTCCTTTGTGAGCGGCACACCCACGTCCACGAGATGAAGGAGGTACTGGATTCTACTGGTTGGAATCTCTGCATAGCAACACACAATCAATTCGACAAAATACAATCCACATTGGATTCCGAATTGTCTATCCAAGTTGATTCGAAGTACATGAGAATAACTAATTAATAATGATGTATTAACAAGAAATACATGACGTTTTGTTTTGAATTTAAATCCCCCCTTCTTTCTCTTTCTCTCTCTCTTCAAAGCATAATTCTAGCCATTGTTTGTTGGAGCATGTGATTGGTGGAGATTCATATTGATGCGCAGGGAAACCAACAAAATATTTTGTAATGATTCCACGACAATTACGGCCTTCCATCTTTTGCAAGGATATTGCGCATTGAAAAACCTTTGATTGTAATAAACAATCGACATAAAACAAACTACAACATCCAACTAATATGATCGAAAGTCAGTATTTTTGTTTTTTTGTATATGGAACGTATAATTTCAAATCATAAAAAATGGAAGCATCATCGTATGAAGTAAATATAGCCAAAAATACATATAATAGTTTTTCTCATTTTCTTATATTTCGTTCTGTATTCAAATAGTGTTCTCACGTCACATATTTAAATGGATGTGATGAATAAGATCGAAAACAATCCGGTATGACGTTCATATTGATAAAATCCCAAAGTGACATCTACTTTCATCAAAAATAAATAATCAACTCAATTGAAATCAATCCAAGCTACCTACTTGGATAGGTACGCAACTTTCCTTTAAATATTTAGTTAATATTGTTTGCTCATATGTGTCGATAATTGGATCATCTCACTCCAACTATCAACACAGAAAAATAAAGAAAAAGGTGAAACCAAATGAAAAAAATCTTGTTCATTAGTGAGCTTCCAAGAATAATCTTTTTTTGTCACTTCCACTTGATCTACATATAGATCTTCTCCCTTTCGCGGGCAGGTGAGCATATGACCCCAAGGTTAAGAAGTGGTGGGCCTACTTCCAAAGAATTAACTAAACATTTGATACTTTAAATAATTGGATATATATAATGAATAATCTTTTTAAATATAATTAAATGAGACAATTTGTAAAAACTTTTGATTCACTTCAAGTTTTAGTATTCCTTACTTGAATAGTATTCAAAGGAACATTAATCGGGGGGCATAAATTATGCATAATTATTCAGAACTTCATGCAGAATATATTTTATGAAAACATGTCGATTATCCCCCCCCCCCTCTTCTTCGGGTGTCCAATCCCTTTTCAAATGAAGGTTTTTAAATAATTTGCATAGATATTGAATACTTTATATACATTATTTTACATTTACATATGTATAGGTACACATTGTGTAAACTTATCAATGCACGTTAAAATGAGGAATATTTCACCCACCTCATCTATAAGGATAAGAGACATTTTATTCGTATGTGATTGGAAGAAAGAAGGGGAGGCTAAATAATAAAAAGCAGGCTTGGCATTATGAAATAAAGCATTACTTCAGTTGCAGCTATGTGAACAGCAACTAAGAGATAATGATTTCATCCTTAGGACATACATTTTCTCATAGACCTACAAACAAAGTTTATTTACCAATCCTTTAATGACCGATTTTTATATTACTCAGTAATATTGATAAATTATCGTACATTCGGTAAGAATACATCTCTCTCTCTGTGTGTGTCTCTATCTCTTCTTTCATCCCTCTAACTTTCCTTCTTTCTTTTTCTTTTTTCCCCTTCCATTAAGTTCAAAAATATACCATGAGTCGCTAAAATATGGAAGAGGTGTACGAAAGTAAAACCTTACCGTACGTCCTAACTCTTAGGGCTGCGATTGCAAGTGTTACAACATTGACTTATTTACATATCCATGACTGGCCACGATCCTAAAAACATTAAGATATAAATATATTGTCTTTCAAAATAACAATACAGATAAAAATTGTATATAAAATTAATATTGATGCCTGAAATACCTTCATATCTAAAAAGATTGAGCATAAACGAAGGGAATGAAAAGAATGTTTGATAATATGAGGCTTTCACTTAATAATATCAATAGATACATAACTTAGCATTTCTTTATATCAGCAGAAATGATCCTTGGCAAGGCACAGCAATATATCATAGTTCTTTATTTGTTCTCACAAAAGAAGCAGGGGAAAATATCTTATAAATCAAATACCTTAGCTGTTACAAACAACAAAGATTACAATACCTGCTTGTTCAAACATCCAATATGATATATGAATGCATGTATTGATCGTATCCTTACAAATAACATCCGATCAATGAATATTTTTTATATATCCTATTACAACCTGTTATATTCAAGCAATAAGTTTTTATCATCTCTGTAACTTACAACAACAATATGAGAATAAGAAACATCATTCCATTATAAAATACACATACAATGGGACAACTGTAACTACGAGAGCGTACTTCATTCGTGAAAATAAGTATTCAAGGAACAATGTGTATATGGAAGCCCCCTCCCCCTTGTAACGTCACAGAGGAGAAACTGGAAATCCAACATTGAGAAGCGAACATTAATATCTTGGATCTCCTTTATATTTATGGAAATATCCTTTGATATAGTCAGAACTACAGAGAAGTGGATCTTTTGGTCTAGAATCCACTCCATTATTATACCACATACATTTAAATTATGTACCAGGGCGCTCTTTAACCCGCCATACTGACATAAGGAATAAGGGTACATTCTTCAAATATTGGGAGCAATCCACTACGCCTTGTAAAGTCTCTAAGAGTTATGACCACACACCTAGATTTTTTTTGTTTTATGAAACACAGGCATAATTCAAAATATTAATTACATATCAAGATGTCGCTAACAAAGCTCTCCAATCAGAGCAATGGTATTTGGTGATCTCGGATTTCGCTGTGCAAAACTCTTTTATACTGGGTTGAAGACCAACTATAAACGAGCCATCAGGTTTTTTTGTACACAATTACGACAATTAGGGTCCGCCAATCACACCAATAGCATATTTAAAACCAAAAAAGCTTTTGAAGTGATCGATGGAACCTGAATGCCCACTGGAAGTGGGTTTGAAACCCCAATAAATAATAGTTGTAGTCATCGGGGCCCTAGAGCCCATTTGTGTCAGGTTTGAAACCCTTTTATTCCATATTCCCAATAGGTGAAACCAGAATGCTTACTGGTGGTGGGTTTTTGAAGCCCCAATAAGTTATATTTGCAATCGACAGGACCCAAAGGCCCAATGAGGATAGGTTCGAACCCTCTCTATGTCATAGTCCTGATCGGAGGAACCCATGGATCTGATGGTGATGGGTCTAAACCCCAATCAGTCATTGGTGTGATATGTAGAATTCGAGAGCCAATGGATTGTGGGTTTGAAATCTCAATATGTTATTGATGTGATTGGCGGAATATGACGACACATTGGCAGTAGAATTGAAACCCCATAATGCCATAGCCCTAATCTCAATATGCCATACTTATGATCAGCAAAACTCTCGAGGGGCCATTGACTGTGGGGTTGAACCCCCAATATGACATACTGGTGATTGGTGGAACCCAATAACCCATTTGACAATGAGTTTGAAAGCTCCATATTTCAATTCAGTGATTGGCAGAACTCAAGGCCCACTGGGTGGTGTGCTTGAAACGTAATATGCGGTAGATGTGAAAGACAGAGCCCGAGGGCCCAGTTGATTAAATCCCCAATATGCCATAGTTTTGAACAACGAAGCCCGAGACCTTTTTGTGGATATGACACCCCTTAATGAAATTACTCGGATTGGAATAACCCATTGGTGGATTTTCCACTCCGATATTTAATTAATATTTCGAATCAGGTCTGTATCTTCTAAGTAACAAAGAATATTTTGAATCAGACATGTGGTTCCTAAAGCAACAACCAATAATATTTTTATGGTTGAAATTTATCGGAGAGGTTTGAAATCTCCCCCAGTGAACTCAACCCCCTCCAATCAATTACCAAGCATAATATTATTGGATGTTGTTTTTGGAACCACATGTCTGATTCAAAATATGAATTTCGGAGGGTTTGGGTAGAATTAATCAGGAGAGAATTCACCTTGATAATTTCAAACATACATATCATAAAACAATTAATAAAGAAACTCAAGCTACTTTTGAAGAATTCAATCAGGGATAATCTAGAGTTATATTTGCTATGTTCTAAAGTTTTCCTCCACCATAATTTTATCATCTTAGGTTTTATTCATAATATAGAAAGCTCTCATTCTCTAGGGATGACATTATGGTAGTTCTCACAAAGCAAAAATATAGCCGCTTTTAAAATGGGCTTTTAGGCTGTTTTGTTCATGAATACTATTTTGTAATAGTGCAAAAACATATATTTACGCCTCATGGTAAATTCTTCTTTATGATACAAACAATATGCATATATAGTAAACATTTTAAGTTTGTATTACTCAGGTCCAAAAAGGTATTTATAAAGCAGAGCTTCATAACCAGTTTTGCAATTGTGCTTTTAGTTCATCTAAAAAAGAAAATATCTATTTTTCCTCTTAAGCTCAGTAAATGCTAATTATTGATGGTCATAAATTCTTTTGGCATATATCTTTATGCTTAGGAATAGTATTTGTTATAACTAAAAACAACAAATTTACTTCAACTCCTCACTCTTCTTATAAAACGTATATGTACAAACAACAACTGAAACATTATGATGCATGTCATACATTATAGTTTGACGTGGTTTATTTTTGTGTATCATGAAACTTAGTTTAAAGTATATTTTCCCTTCTTTTGGATAAAATTGATGTGCAGTTAATGCCTGAATAATGTTTCCACAAAAAGTAGTAAGAGAATTATATATTATTTGTAGTAGAACTATTATAAACAAATTCAAAGTAAGTATGATAAACGGTTAAATGTTATGGTTGTTGTATTATTTCAGTTCTCAACTAGTGCTAGGGTAATGGTGTAAATACGTATATACCTATATATATATATATAGGTATATATATGTATATGTATATCATTAGTACTTTGACAGAAGAACTAAACAAATATATCTATAAACAGTTCGTCAAAACATTAACTTATAGGACAAATAAAATAAAATGGTTACAAAATATATGCTTAAATATTTATTATACCTCAAGATGTTATAATATATTTATACAATTTTATGATATGTAGATAATTATATTATGCTTTAGGTAGTTATAAATATTTTTAGATAACTACATCACTAATGTACCCATAAGGCTTAGCATTATGGGTCTCTTTGATTTTTAGAGGTAAGAACCTATTGTCTCCTACCAGAAGACTGTTTCCGGCGAGTCTTTCATAATGTGTATCTTTAGATAGCCCGCACAACCTTTACCTTAACCGCGCTGTCCCCATGCCTGAAAGTACATTTAGTATGATATAATGAAATAAAGCTCTTTTTACAAAAAAGTATGCTTTCTTAATCCGTACTTGTTACGCTTCAATGAAGCACTTAATTTGTTAGAAAGAAAAAGGTTCATCGTATAGCAATCAGGTCTCTTTCTTATGACATTCATTATAATCTACTTCACACAGTTTCTCTAACTATTCAAAAGAATAATAGTCACTTGGCTTATAATGTGACGCATTAAGGGATGTCGTTCTTTTTTACCGTTGTTCCTCAGGAATATCCGCTACCATATTTTTAAATTGTAAAAGAGACAACAAATATCGCTCTTCGAAATAAATTTGGGTAACTAATTCAATATCCCTTTTTTCAGAGTAAAACTTCATGTGAAGAATCATCCTTTACGTAATTAAATGTTACGAAACCTAACGCTGTTATTTCTATTATAACTAAGACCCAAAAGTATTATATTCCCGGATCTCCTGGACGTTTGCAGACAAACTCTGAAACACTTTTTTTTTTCTTGGCCAACAGGCATCATTTTATATTTCAAACAAAACACATGAGATTAGAGATGCATTTCTCCCCAAATTGAAGAGTTTCAAATTCCACTATGGACGCTAGAGGATGATAAGTACATATCAAAATTAAAAGAAATTTACTACGAAGTTTTAACAACTCAGCGTTTGCGGAACAGGCTGCTCGGACCTTAACAAGTGTGGTTCGCATTACTACTGCACAGTTTATTCATAGTAAAATGAAAAGTGCAAAAGAAGATCAGTGCAAGATGGAAAAGCTAACGATGAAACATTCTCTATTCACGAAAACATTCTCTTCAGAATTAGAAAAAGCTTATAGGCTCGCCGAAGTGGCAGAGTTTGAAATGACACAAAAAGTCGATAAGGAAAATCAGACAAACGTACGACTAAAAACTTTATTTATAAAAGATAAGTACTCTGCAAAGACTATTAAGTGTATTTTGCATAGAGACAAAAAGTTAACCAAACCCAATGAAATATTGGAATATTTTCATAATCGCTTCCAGGAAGTAGTACAATCTGAACGACTCAACTTTCCCAGGAAAAAAGCCTCTTCTAGATGTAGAATCTTTACTCTAGAACGCATTTCAACCTACATTAAGAAAAAGTTTAAAGATAAAAAAGCCTCTGGAATCGATGGAATTGATGGGAGACTATTTAAACGCCTTCCGGAAGAAACGGCTCCTTTCCTTCTTCAGATAGGAGAATCCATGGAATTGAAAGGCAAGCTTCCCAAATCCCTCACCAGGGGAGAATTGTACTGATTCCAAAAAAAGGTAATGGAACGGACTTCAATCACTGGAGGCCAATTACTGTTCTTAACAACTCCTACAGGATTCTTTCGGGTATTTTGGCCCAGGAGATGGAACCGGAACTAAATAAAAAGATTAGTATCTCTCAAAAAGGTTTTTTAAAACACAGAAGAATTTCGGATGTTTCACGAAACGTGCAAGCTGTTATTGATTCTGTCGAAAGGCGGAATAAATTCGGAGCAATCATAGGAATTGATTTCAAAAAAGCCTTTGACTCGATTTCACATGTCCACATTCTTCGATCTGTAAAACGTTTTTTGCCCAAACATTTCTTCAATCCTGTCCGAGCACTCCTACTTAATGGATCATCTTTTATCTCTGTTGGAGGTTTACAGGGAAAATCCATAGAATTGAAAAAGAGCTGCAGGCAGGGCTGCCCATCTGCCCCTCTTCTATTTGTTTTAGCTATGGAAGAGTTAGTCCTTCTTCTAAAAAGAAATATAATGGATTTGGGGTTAAAATGACAGATTACACGCATCTCATCGATTTGTATGCTGATGACGTAACACTCTCGGTTGAAGCCAATACGGAGACCCAACTCATCAAAAGAGTTGAAATTCTTTTGAGGTTTTTTGAGAAATTCCAAAAGAAGTCCGGATTGAAGTTAAATCGATCGAAGACGTTTGTTCTTCCTATTGGCGCATGGGACGCAAAGGAAAGACATAATATTGGGGGTTGCCCGGTAAGACGGAAAGTCTCTATTTTAGGAATCGACTGGGGACCTGAAGGGATCCATGATGATAATTGGAGAATATTGTTCTGTTCAATTCCAAATCGAATTTCCGCATGGAAAAAATTTAATTTACAAAAGAGGATTGATTTATACAATACTCAGATTGTCCCTTGTGTATTGTATAGAGCAACAGCTTCTCCCCTGATAGCAGAAAAGGTCATTGAAGAGGAGCATTTATGGCTCTCTGCTCTTTTTCATAAGAGATATCTTCCTGCTCTAAAGAGACCAAAGTCTCTAATGGGTGGAGGCTTAACCCTTTTATCCTTTATTATTCCTAAGATTTATATAAAAGTTTTTATCGACTTAACCAAAAATCCAGAAACGGAATGGAGAAGAGGTATCTCCAATAGCATTCTTTATTTAAGGCTTTTATTTGGTACCATTTTAACTAATAAGACGACAGAATCTTTATCAAAAGTATGGGCAGCAGCCCAGCGTATACTTTGGAAGTTTAGTCCGGCATATAGTGGAGACAGTATAATAGACATAATTCATCAAAATGCAAGCAAACCATTCTTCTTTAGAAATTTGGGCGCCCCACCTTTACTAGAGGATTTAGCACTAGCTCATGGCGCTTATGATTTTAGTTCCATAATGAACTTCGATTTCTGTGAGGATGGGAGATTTAAATACCCTCTTCAAAGAGCTGCTAAAATGCATAAGTTACCGTGTCCCTGGCATCTCAAGATGAAGCCTCCTAATCTCAAAGAGGAGGTCAATAAATTAGTAAACTTTTACATGGATTTACTGGAGCTTCCCGATGATTGGAGGAAAAGAATTATGAGTTCCACGTCAGGGATTCACGATGGTAAAAAATTTACGGCCCAGTTACAGATTTCCTCCAATTGCATCATTTTTAAAATCATTGCAAGGACTGTGGCAAATTATATGTCAATACGTTACATGCCTTTGCCGATTGTCCTGCGATATCAATTTTGAAGACCTTTCTAGCTCTTAATGTTAAGGGATTGAACAACTCTCCCAATAACATTATGAAAGGTGTTTTATTGTTTGGTTTACCAAAAAAGCAAAAAAAAACGATCAGATGCTTCAAAAGCGATTTCTTTTACTATCATAAATGCTAAGGCTCTTATTGCAAAGAGGTTGACCACCAACGAATACATCCGATCCGAGGAACTCAGAGCCATAATGCTCTCAGCGGCGGCGAGATATGGAGCACTTTCGCTACGGATACCGTCAGTTGTGGAAGACTCTTGGAGTGTCGCCGCGAAAGAAATCAAATATTTCCCATCAAAGTCAAAGAGTCTTTTAAAAATAATAAAAAAACTATTGAATTTTTATTAATCCTTATTATTTGTTTATTGTAGTGCATTCATATTTGATTTTAGAAATGTAAAATTGTTTTAATCTTTTATGAAGTTTTAATTTTAGATTACAATGTCTATTTATGTATTTTTATACACAATAACTTCATGTAAATAAAGATTTGATGAAAAAAAAAAAAAAAAAAACAAACAAAACAATAGAACTATCTTTTAAAAAAACTTGAATGAACTGTTGATAAAACATCATCTCTTACGACATGTATCCTTTAAAACTTTAATGTGGAGTTTAACCATTGATAAATCCCCGAAAGATCGGTGCATGATTGCACTTCTCATGCATATAATACATGTTTGTTTTTTGTAATTATAGAATTTATAAAACACATCGAGTTCCAACATAAAAGGCTATAAAGTCATTTCTCTTAGGTTTGTAAAAACTTAATTGTCGATTAAAAGATCGGAAACGGATTTATATAAAGGACCAAGATATGTGCAGTCATATAAAAGTGGTCACTGGACTCACTCTCCGTACAGCAAAAAATAACATTTAACCATGATCTTGCGTGAAAA
>CP045895.1:20856311-20870772 GCA_013387185.1 Caligus rogercresseyi
ATAAACATAAATTTTGAGCTTTAAAATGGCATTACGTGCAATTCTAAAGTCGTTATGATTTTAATAGATAATGTCTTCGGTGGATGGATCAAGGGAAGGGAAGTATTTAATTTCCTCTGAGGCCACAGTCCCTGATCAACCAAAGGGAGGGGATCTTCAGGTCCAGGGCAGCATATCTTGTCGCTGCCGATAGGAGTACTGCCTAATACCGACGATTGTAAAGGGTCTCCAGAATAATTTGCTTCGCAATTAAGCTTTGGAGTTTCAGATTGCGAATTTATCGCCTTTTCTCGTGGGTGGTTCATTTTCTGCCAAGTCCAAATAAGATAATCGCTTTCCGGTATTTGGCCGAGCTCTCTTTTTCAAACCCTTTTATGTCAGACATACAAACTCAGTAAGAATTGTGTGGACAACACGTAGTGTAAAGAACTTTTCAAAATCTTGTCACAATTATAGCGTAGGAATGCATCTTCTGGTTCTCCAGGTTTTGTTCTTAAAGTTGCTCGATGTCTGTCTCTAGCAGATGGCCCGTCGGGTGCCCTGGCGGTGTTCCCGGAGGGCTGATTGTATATGGAATGCTTATTGGGAAGGGTTAGCTTGATGATTTGTGACTCGGCCTTTGCGATGTCCCTGTCCACTTCGAAATTGTCTGGAGGAGGTCGTCCTTGGTGATGGGAGTCTCTCCCCCCAGTTCCATGCTGGTTCGATTGTGTGGTATCTTCATGGCATGCCCGGCGGCTACTGTTGAAATGGTGCTCTGTTTCAGGATGAGTATGTAGGGCAGGTGGACCCCCCCCCCCCCCGAATAGAGGACGGCGGCGGATCGGTGGGTAGACAACTGCGCGTCTCATAAATGAATGATGTGTATCATTGTGATTTGTGGCTGGTGAAAGGATTGTGTTGTTGGATGTCTTTGTCTTGGCAGTACACTCCTTGGCTCTTCGGGCGGTGGCTATGAGTTTGAAGGACGTGGGTGGTGGCTGGAAGGGAGGTCGTCCCGCTGCATCTTTTCCATACTTAATAAAAGGTGAATTTAGCAAACGAAAACGTAATTCATTTTTCTGCTGCAAAAAACGATGGATTCACTTGAATAGGAGACTCCCGATAGAATAGGCTAGTAGGTAGACAGAACAAGGGCAATGACTCTCTCTGTCTCTCTCTCACGGGAGTGCATTCCTCCCTCCCTCCGGGGTGTCCGACACGTCATCTTCTTTGATGCAGACGGAATAAGCCAGGCAACCAGCATTTAGGAGGGGTCCTTGAGGGTCTGTCTGTCTGTCTCCGACTCGTCATCCTCTTTGATGCAAAGAGAATAGGCTGAGCACCTATGCTCTGGGGAGTCATGTCCTCCTAAGGTTCCACTCCTTGCTCCATGCTTGATCCGAGGCTGTGTCACAGATGAATTCTTGTCACAAATGTTGTGTACGACGGCACAGCTGGTAGGCCAGTCATTAGGAATCCTGGATCCTCGGAAGATATCCGGTAAAAAACACTCAAATTACAATGAAAGGGGAAAATTCCTCTTTATTGTTTAGCTACGTTGTGACGTCAGTTTTCTCTCTGTTTCTATCTCACTGGGTGACTTATGAATTTCTCTAAAAAAGGGCAAAATGGAGAGGATTTAAAAAATATTCATTTGCTAATTTTGATTAAAATAAGGCATTTTATGGAACACCAAGCATATCAAATTAAAGCTTGATATTTTTTCTTCATATTATATGAATTTTAATCATGTAAGACCTTTTAGTGAGGAACAGTAAGGAACAGTGAGTCTCTAAGAAAAACCCTTCATTTTTCGTACAAAATGACATATATTTTAAAGTCTAAATGTGCCAGAGACAAAATAAAAATTGAAATGAGTACTTTGATCTAAGCTCTATCAAACCATTGCTATTTATTTTTCTATACTTCAGTCCTTGTATGTCAATAATGGCTCTGAATCAAAAAGTGCTGAAAAATTTTGAAATCTATTTAGCTCTTAATTTATCACTAACTTTGAAAAATGAATACCATATTCGGAATCAGTGGATAAAACTCTATAAGAATTAGTGAAAATTAGTCCGACCTAAATTTGGCTGTTGCCCAGTGTTATTCATGTGGAGTACTTAAAACAGTTAATAATACAAATGAATTTGGAGCACGCAGTTAGTTGATGATTTATTGAGCCAAAATTGGTATATTGTATGTCCAGAGATTTATAACAAATAATTTGTTGAATGTGACTCCCAGTGCAGACCACTCAAAACTCGTCCGTACGATACCGCTCCCTTCGCAGGGAACGACGTTCTTTCAACCAATGAGACTCACTTCATCGACACCCCACAACCTAATTGGATCGGAAACAAGCGGTAATAAGAGCAAGATTGTCCAAATATTGACGAATTTTCGATCAGTTTTTTTATGTGTGCACGAGCACCATAAGGGTTCACATTGGTTTCTAACGATTCAAGTACTCTTACATCGTCATCCTTTGAGATAATCAATAATATGTAATTCTTGTGTCATCAGAGTTAACATGTACCAATGCGCAAGATGATTGCTCTTAGCATTGATGAGGAAGAAGACTTTGGATTACTGATGCAGTCAAATTACAGTCATTTATGTTCTTCTTGAAGGCAACACATTCAGGGTTGAGACCTTCTTATAGGAATATACGTACAGTGAACCCGTTGTGCCGAGTCAAAAGAAATACTTTTACACATATAAACTTCTTCTCCAGATAAAAACCTAAATATGGAAAAGGCTGTTTTAACTATTTTTGAAAATTCAGACAAGAAGAATAATATGATCAAGAAATCTAGTGGTCATAGAAAGGAAATGAAAAGCAAATGATTAACACTCCATGATATTCTTGAAAATTCAAATTAAAACTTTATATGTAAGCATTACACAAGATTCACATAAAACTAACGTGCCAGTGAAATTGTTCAAACAGGCCAAATCATACTCAAGTAGTCGAAGGATCAATCAAGGTATTATCGGCGGCATGCAAATATGAAATCAATATAGCGCTAAATATATTTGACCAATACTAACGTCAGACTAAATTATGCCACCCTTTTTGTACTGGAGTACATATATTATACGGAGTAAATTTGTTGGTTAAATATATGTATTATTTTGCCAATATGGTTCGATAGAAATTTATCTGAAAATAATATATTCAAATTATTCAATTTAACCTGGGATATTTTTGATGAGATTGATCTCCGCAAGAGAGGCGAACCCGCACCCCTTAATTTTGAGAGTTGTAAACGCTTTAGCACTAAGCTAATGCACACCATATTAATATCAGTTTATTTGTAAGCCTTCATGGGATTTCCAATATTTACCTAAAATAAATCTGACTCTACAAAACAATGATATATAGAATATCCAAAAACCTATGTTTTCCCTAAGTATTAATTAATCCTATGCCTTCATGGGAATTTCAATATTTGGTAAAAATAAAATCTGTTCTCAAAATATAAGATATATAGTTCATAACTAAAACCAATCATTTACATTTATACTAGCAAACTATACCTACAGGAGCATTATTCAATATAATATATATAATATCCTTTATATATAATAATAATAATTGCATTCCTGAAATAGTAAGGGATGTAATTACCTTCAAATTGACTAAGTTAGGGGCTGTAGACGTAAAAAAGTGTTGCTTTACTAATATAACAGGGCTGTAGGATTGAGATCAAAAATTAATGTCGTAGATGGCCATAAATATGCGTGGAAAATGAACTAAATAGACAAGAAAGTAAGCAACCAAAAAAGGCTTAAAAAGATATTCATTCTGTGCGAAACTTGACGACATTTTTTTTAGAAAAGAAGTTCAATAAATCTTTGTTAATATGATTCTGGATACAAGCGGCTTTTTGGTCCACAAAAAGTTGCTTTTGGTGAAACTTTATTGAAAGAAAAGAATTTATGTAAATGTCTCATTTTTATTTATTTACATAATAAATGAACTGGTTTGAAAAAAAAAAAAAGAAGTCTTCCAAATAGATAAAAATGAGGGAGGGTGATGGCCAAAAGTATTAAGGCGTGTCCAACTCTCAATGTTGGGGGCGCAGGTTCTAATCCACAGAGGGGATGCTAATTTTTGGTCCAACTCATTAAAAAGATCATAGGCTCGATAGACTAATTTTACCTCTATAATGCTTATTCTATCCAGTCGGATGCAACTCTGGTCGAAATATATAGGCAAAAAAAGTATGCGATACATATGTAGATAAGGCCATATATGCGTTTATGCGTGAAAAAGTTGTTTATGTCTAGAGATTGATTATCACATTCCTATATCCCTAATGTATAATAACCTTTGAAATTTAAATCATACTTTTAAAAAATACTTTAAATGTATCCTCTTAAAATAACAAAAACTTACAACTCATCCAAGTAATGCATCTTCACACATCTTTACTTCATAGATATCTATCCAATTATAATCGATCCATCTTGTCAGGTGAAGCTTATTTTTTCTTCATTCATTAAAGTATTAGAAGGCATCATCACTATGCATTGAAGGAGGATTTCTTTCTTGATATACCATTATTTGATTTCTTGAGAGACTTTGATTCAATGAAACAAAGTCAATTTCATTTGGTAGTGGGCAAGTAAATTCCATAATAGTTTTCTAAGACAGTCAGGCATGCATAACCAAGCCTAGTAGTTGTAATGATGCTATTGCAAAGGTTGCAAGGAAATGATAAATAAAGTCAAACCCCCTGAGATAAGTAAATAATAAATTAATACCCTCATCGCGAAGAGGATTACACTAATGAACTCTTCATCTCTGGAAATTGAAGCAATTCTTCTATCGGCTGCCAAGGTACCACTGCCTTGGACCTCAAGATACCTACCCTTTTCGACAATTCGAGGACCAAGGCGTCGGAGGAAATTAAATACTTCCCTTCGGTAGCACTAAGTCATCGAAAATTTATTAGAATAATTTTAAAATTTAAAGATTATGATGTTAAAGGGATTCAGATTGTACTGCTTGACATTCCACAAAGGCATGGAGGGTCGTATTGAAAATCTTGCCACAATCTTTACAAGGTCGCAGAAACTTAATGCAGTCACCCTATATCTGAAGTTGGGCGGTGAATTCTTGTTATCGTGTATATTGGTGAGGGAGCCAGTGATAATTTTTTTCCACTTAAGAGGAAGGTCCAGCAGCTTTAAATATTTATTTGCAATTAAATCCACCTCGTCGTTGTATGATTTTCTTGACAATTTAAGGTGCCACGGAGTTAGTAATAGGTGTTTTACGGAAGATCTATTTAAAGGGAATCTAAATCTTCCATCACTAAACGGCCTTTGGTCACCCAGATTATGGAGAGTCAATATTCTTTGTCCCTAAGTTTTGGAAAAAGAACCCCTTCTCGGTTCTTTCTAACTATATCCACCGTGGAATCGCTTTCAAAAGATGGATTATATGTCCAGACTATTCGCTGAGCTGACCCCCAATTTAAGAAATCCTTGAGGTTATTTCATTCGTCATATCGGTGCCCAACATGAGCCAGGTATATAATCTGCAACACGAAATTGTCCTCCTCCATTCCTTATCTCCATCCTAGTTATATCAATAAAACATCAATATACATTTTAGGTAAAATAACGGACAGTTGAGAAAGTCCTCCTCCTAAAAGTTTTATAGGCCTTTGATAGCTGATAAGTAACTATGGTGAAACAGGTTGTTCAACCACTTTCCCTCCTCCTTGATTGCCCTCTCGGCGATTATAGGGCATGAAGACGCTTTATATAAAATGACCGGGACGATTTTTGTGTTATACAGGTCGAATTCCTTCTGAATATTAAGTCTCCTCCACGCCATATTTTTATGAAAAGCCATAGAAGCTAAATTAATCCAGTTGACTTCATGGACACCCTCATAACACCACGCAATGCCCAAAATGTCAACCCTTTTTTTAACCTCGCAAGAGGAAATTTTCACTCCCAGAGAGGGGTTCCAGGATCCAATCGGTAGAATAGCTGTTTTCGCTTTGTTGAGAGAGAGTCCAGACGATTTTCCGAACTTCGTAAAATAATTTATTAAAAGTTCCACTCGTTTTGTAACCTGAGCCACTGAGTTCCCTTCCACTGTTAGGGTGACGTCATCAGCGTAAAGGTCAATCAAGTGGCGATTTCCCTCGAAGTCAACACCAAAGCCCTCAAATTTTCAAAGCACTTTAGCCACAAAGTTTTCAAGTGCGATGATAAATAGAAGAGGAGCTGAAGGGCAGCCCTGTCTACAGCTCTTTCCCAAAGTAATTGGGCTACTTTCCTGGCCATTGATTGATATTGTGGAAGAGCCATTTAACAGTAAGGCCCGCACTGGGTTGAAAAATTTTCTTGGTAAAACTTTGGATACTTCTTTAAGGACATGCCTATGCTGGATAGAGTCGAAAGCTTTTGAGAAATCGATCGCAATTATGGCCTCAATTTTTGCCTTTTATTAACCGAATCAATAGACGCTTGGATGTTACGCGAGATATCTGTTATCTTTCTTTGCTTTAAAAATCCCTTTTGGTGAGTGCTAATGTTTTTTGAAGTTTTGTAGCCATTTCTTGAGCTAAAATGCCTGATAAAATTCTATAAGATTCATTTAAAATTGTGATTGGTCTCCAATGGCTAAAATCAGATCCATTTCCCTTTTTAGGAATTAAAACAATTCTTCCTTTTGTTAAAATCTTTGGCATTTTTCCTTTCTTCTCCATTGCTTCGCCAATCTTAAGCAGGTAAGGTATGACTTGCTCTGGTAAAAGAGAATAAACTTTTCCGATGATTCCATCCGGGCCACAAGCTTTGTTGTTTTAATTTTTTTATTTAGATTAAACATATTTTAGCCGAAGTAAATATTTCTGAATCCCCTTCAATCCAACGTTTTGCCCGGGAAAATTGCCTTCTCTATTTCCCACTATATATTGAAAGCGAGATCTAAATATTCCACGATAGCTGTCGTCTCAGTTATGGATATTCCATCATGAATAATCCTTTTAATGGTTGACGCACTGCAAAATTTTTATTTGAAAGATCCTGAACTCTTCTGAAACGATCATTCTCTTTATGGACTTTGTCTTCGAGTTCAGCCTCTGCAATCTCGGCAATCCTAAAGTATTTCACCGTATCAGCCATAAAAGAGCGTGCAAAAATCGAATCTTTTCTAAGAACTGCTTCTATTTGGGACTGATCTTTCTTCGCTGTTAATCTTCTTTCTTTGAGGAACTGAGAAGTAGTCAAAATAATGATTTTGTTGAGTTTACGGAGAGCTTGGTCCGAAGATCTAAGTTGGAATGACCGCTTACAAGTCTTTTCTTTAAAACATTTAAAAAAGTATCATCCTGTAGCACCCATCTAGGTAATTTGAAAAGTCCACCAGGAAGATCATATTTTAGGTCCAAAAAGATGAGTTTATGATCCGAAAAGGGTTCTGGACGGTAGGAAGCTTCTTTCACATGACGGACTAGGGAAGGATAAGATAAAACTAGGTCTATTCGTGAGCGTAAATGACCGCTTGACCATGAAAAGTCCCCATGGTTTAGCTTATCCATATATCAACCAGGTTAAGATTGCATATATACGATTTAAAATATAACTGTTTGGGTATTTGTTGATTGGCTTATCAAGGTCCACATTGAGATCCCCAACTAATAAAAGAGGAATGGGGTTATTTAAATTATTATTTACTATAGCTTGATAAAAAGGGTAGCACTTGACGTTAGGTCCATAGGCGTTTATAATATAAAAAGCAAATCTGTTGGTAGATACTCGAATTTGGTGCAAGTCACTTCCAAACGAATATTCCTTTATACATGCCAACACTTTTATTCTTTTGTGATAAAAGTTAAAACTCCTCTTTTCGAACCAGAGCCAGTAAAAAAATGGTGGTATGGTTTTGGTAAACAAAGGGAGCAACCATCCTCACAAGATGTTGACACCTCGGTTGAGATATCTTGCAGACAAATAATGTCAGGCTCGAATGTCTGCAAGTGTTTTAAAAGAGCATGTCTTTTTCTTCTTTCTTTTCCACCCCTTGTGTTTAGGGAGATCAATTTGCTTATCCCCATATTGGCCTTCATTTCCGTATTAACGTCAACTGAGAAGAATTCAGAGATTTTAGTCTGCATACAATTATAAAAGTGTTTGAAATAAGCACATATATTCAGCTCATATATCGCTAAGCACTTAAAAGATAATTAAGCCTGAACTAAGTCCTTGGAAACTTGGCGGGGGTATCGATTTTGTCTGGGGAGCCATGGCATTCTGGTTTGTTCCTCTTTCCTACGGACTGGGAACGAGTACGATGCCTCAAAATAAGGCCAGTGTCTAAATGAGAGGGATATTTCTTACTGGCATTAAAAACTGTTGAGTCTGCCTCCGGCGAAGAAGCATCTCTTTGCAATCTTTGTTGTGTATCCCTGAATTCTCCACCCTCTGAAGGTAAGATACTCGGACACCTGTGTGATCTTTATTCTGCGAAGAGGTGCAAGCAGCCCTTTTCTTGTTTGTTTCCCCATAGCGTCATTGTTTATGCAATCCCTCGTGAGACTTCGAGGCATTGACTCCTGACTTCTAGCACAAATAATTTCAGATGAATTATCTGCAAGAGACTCCACCAAAGGAAGTGAGTCCTCCTGCAACTCCTTTCATGTGAATCCCCATCTCTCTCTGGCTCTAGGGGTAATTCTTCATTCCTTGCAATTAATTGCTCTCCTGAAGTAGGCCCTATAATACACTCTCCTTGTAGAGACGATTCAGAAGCATCGTTATGCTCAGCCTCATCCGTTTCACAGTTGACTGCCCTCTCCACACTAGCCACTGAAGAGTCCTGCTCAGCTAAGGATTTTTTAAGACACGCTCATAATCAAAGAGCTTCATTCTCCTTTGAGTACAATATTGTTTTAGGTGTCCGTGACCAAAACACTTTTTACCCCCATAAACTTTGCTTTCACTAAGTTACCCTGAAAAGGCAGGATTTGAGCTATAGTGGAGGGATCAGCTGTAATCTCAATGACATAGTCACTATCTCTCCACACATCACGATAGTTTTTATATTTTTTCTTCTGCTGCAGAATTATGAGGGTTTTTTCTTAGGGTAGTGATCTGTGATGGTGCCAAATTTATTCATCCACTCCACAAGGCCCTGTTCATCAATGCGTTTTAAAAGTATTGATCAAGGCGATCGTAAACTTCTTTTTACGATCAACACTAATTTGGTCCACTCCTTTAATTTTTAATCTATTGGCTAAAACATACGTAAAAATTTTAAAAATTGAATTTTGCATAGTTAAAGGTCTTAAGTTTTTTTTAAAGTCTAGGATCTTTATTTGATTTAAGAATGAGAACTATTCTTCCGGTTGATACAAAATCGGGAAAATATCCAACGGCAAGAACTTCTTCGTAAAAATGTAAAAGAATAGGAGCTAAAATCGTCGAGTATTTCTTGAAAAACTCGAAAGTAAAGCCCGATGGTCCAGGAGATTTATTCATTTTTGTGTTCTTATCAATGGCATACACTATTTCATTTTCAGTAAGATGTTGCTCCATTATGTCTTTGTTTTTGTCGTTGAGTTTTACAGAATCATCAGCTTTACATCTCCAATCTTCACATAAGTGTTGACCATTTTCTATACACCATGCACAACAATGTTCTTGTGTACAATCGAAGCAGCTATACAACTTGGAGTACTATTGTTTGATTTCCTTGCAAATATATTCCGGGTCTTGTGAAATTTCTCCATTTGGCTTAAAAAGAGACAAATTATTTTAGTATTTCGTCTCTTCATTTCTTGAATATAGTCTTGAGCTAGATAAATCTTTTATTTCGGTAAGCCTCAGCTTTTTCTATAATTCAGATCCGCTTCCCTAAATAACTTATCAACTCTGAACTTCTTTCCTTCTGTGTTCATGTCTGCCGACGTTAGTTCTTCTAGCTTTGCGAGATCCAATCGCTTTTCAGTGGCTTTTATATGTAGATCCTTTGTGTCGCAACATTTTTCTGATTTTAGTAAACATATTTTTCTACAATAGAAAATGTATTACTAAATCCGATCAAATTATTAAATAACTTAAAATAATGTTATTATTTGTGTATCGGTGTCTGGGTCATTTAAAAGAGTTGGATTGAGGGTCCATAATGTTTTATTCCTTCTTTCTGTAGTTGCAGTGTTAATTTTTAGTCTTAAAGCTTTATGATCAGATAAGTGTGTGTCAATAACATTATATTCTTTTATCGAGTCGTTAGTGAATCCTTTATAAAGAAGTAGTCTATGCGTGAGGATACTTTTTTGGAGTTCTTGTCTCTTGAAAAGAAGGTGTGAGAAAGATTATTTCATGATGGCCAACATCGGTGAAACCATAAGAAGTTATAATCGATTTCAATTCTTTTGTTGCATGGGGATGATCGTTGGTACACTTTGATGGGCATAGTATTCCTTAATTTATTTTTATATAAAATCTCCACCAACAATAGTCGGCCTCTTCGAAATTACCGACAATAATTTACCTTTAAAAAATTCTGGATCATCTTTATTCGGTCCATAAATGCCTATTATATCAAAAACTGAGTTTTGATAGTTACAGTGAGCCTTGATAAGATTTCCATCATAACATCTAAAACTAATACTTGGATTAAGATTAGATTTAATTAATAAGGAGACACCCCTTTCTGGTTGTAAATTTTAAAGGTTAAACGATGAAAAACTTTGTAGCAGTCAGGAATTGAAAAATGTCCTTCCAAGGAACACCTTGTATCTGTTAAAATGACTATATCGGGTAGAGTAAGATATTTTAAAAATCGAGCTAATCATATTTCCTTTTTAAACTCTGGAGGGAGTTTACGTTAAAAGAAAAGACAGTCAGTGTCATAATTATTTTTTATGTTTATGGGGATTTCTGTTCGGAGAGATATTTGTCTCGGACATTGTTCTCTTTGAGTGCGATCCTGATCTTGACCTTGATGATAATATATTATCCGACGAAATTGAAAGTGAAGAAGCTAGCTTCGATCGTCTAGTGTTTAGTGAGCTTTGGTTGCATCTATCAACCATTTTCTGATCCAATTTCCTTGAATTTGCAGGGATACCATTTACATTTGGAGTAATATTTTGTTTTTGGGTTCATTTGTGTCGGCGTTTTTTGAACAATGACTAACCTCTTCAGATGAATGCGTGGGCTAGACTTTTCAACTGACCCTTCTGTGTCTTCATTGTCTTCAGCATTGTCCTCTTTTTGATTTGGGTTCTCATTAATTTCATTGTTGGGTTGCACTCCCACTCCTAACATCACAGCCAGTGGAAACCTACCCACATCCAGATTGGCTTCTTCACCATTGCTCTCCGTTTGAATAGTTTTTTCAACAATTTCGTTGTTGATAGCATCATTATTATCCGTATTTTCAGATCCAGCATCAAACGTGCAGCACTTTCATCTGTAGCGTTTGAAAGCTTTTGTACCTCTGCTATTTTTTGGAGAAGAACTTTTTGTATTCAACATTTGTAGCCGTTTTCCCGTACAAGTTTGTCGTGAATGCCCAAATTGAAAACATCTTTGACATTGCAGTCGGACTCCAGGGAATTTTAAGTTAATTAGACATCCTTCTACAGGTAAAATTTGAGGCAAATGCACTGAATTAGCAGTTACTTCAAAATTGTAATTGGACGTTCTCCAAACCGTTTTGTAATTTTTAAACTTCTTTTCGGCGTCCGGATCATCAGGGTTAGATCTGAAATATGTTTGATGAATTTACAGGAGGACTTTTAAATGCTCAATGGATAAAAACAAAAAGAAGAACAAGGATATTTCGATCAGTAAGCTTTCGAAATCTACTTTTGTGTAATCCCTATCAATGGAGCAATATAACAATGAAGACTCCATGCAATAGGTGTCCAGTAATTTCATATCGAGTAAATTTGTCCGCCGAGCTTTTTATAGCCGTTTTTTTGATCGCGGTAAATACAATCGCTTGCTCTTTTAAGGTCAGTCAATTTTGTAGTTCGTCTTTTTGTCCGGGTAAATTTGTCGCCAAGCTTTTTTGTAGTGAAGTAATTTGTCGTTCTTCTTTTTTTTCCGTAGGTTATTTTGTCGCCAGCTTTTTTGTAGTGAAGATTTTCGCGCAGTTATTTTTCACTTTGTGGACCTATTCATGGGGACTCTGTCGGGAGAGGGGTCCCATGGGGTTTGAATCTACCGCTGACATGTTAGGGAGAAAAAGACACGCGGCTTAAGGGTTGTGCACACCTTACCTCGGGTGTTCCGCCACGAGTTGAAATCTACGCAGGTTAAAGGTGATTTCACTTATTAAACCCCCCCCGGCTGAGACTGGCGTACCCCCCCCCCCCCCCCGCCAAGATTAGATTATACAAAACTCTTGGGCAAAATGCAATCAAAACCACCACCAATGGGCCCTCGGGTTCTGCCGAACACAATCGGGGTTTTGGGGTTACAAATCCACCGCCAATGGGCACTCATGTTCCGCCGAACGCAATCGGGGTTTTTGGGATTACAAATCGCCCGCCAATGGGACCCTCATGTTCCGCCCGACGCACTCGGGGTTTTGGATACAAATCCCCCGCCATGGGCCTTGGGTTCATTCCAACCCAATCAGGTTTTTTGGGGTTAAAAATCCACCGCCAATGGGCCCTCATGTTCTGCCGAACACAATCGGACTGTTTTTGGGTTACCAATCCCCCGCCAATGGGCCTTGGGTTCCGCCACCCAATCGGTGTTTTGGGGTTAACAATCCACCACCAATGGACCCTCAGGTTCCGTCGAACACAAATCAGGGTGTTTTGGGGTTACAAATCCCCGCCAATGGCCCTTGGGTTCTGCAAAACCTAATCGGGTGTTTTGGGGTTACAAATCCACCGCCATGGCCCCTCAGGTTCCGCCGAACACAATCAGGGTGGTTTGGGGTTACAAACCCACGCCAATGGGCTTCGGGCTCTGCCGAACACACTCGGGGTGTTTGGGGTTACAAACCCACCGACAATGGCCTCCGGATCCGCCGAACACACGTGGGTGTTTTGGGTTACAAATTCCCGCCAATGGTAACCTCGGGTCCGCCAACCTAATCGGGGTTGTTTTGGGGTTACTATCCCCCACCAATGAGTCCTGGGTTCCACCAAACCTAATCGGGGTGTTTTGGGTTACAAACCAACGCCAATGGGCCTGGGTTCTGCCCACACACTCGTGGTGTTTTGGGGTTCCAAAAACCCTGCCAATGGGTCCTCGGTTTCCGCCTAACACACTCGGGGTGTTTTGGGGATTATAAATCCACCGTCAATGGGCCCTCGGTTCTGCCGAACCCAATTGGGGTGTTTTGGGGTTACAAATCCCCGCCTATGGACCTCGGGTTCTGCCAAACCTAAATCGGGGTTTTGGGGTTACATATCCCCGCCAATGGGCCTTGGGTCACCAACCTAATCTGGGTGTTTTGGGGTTACAAACCCCGCCAATGGGCTTCGGGTTCTGCCGAACCACTCGGGGTGTTTTGGGGTTACAAACCCACCGCCAATGGGCCTTCGGATTCCGCCGAACACACGCGGGGTGTTTTGGGGTTACAATCCACCGCCAATGGGCCCTCAGGTTCCGCCTGAAAACAATCGAAGTGTTTTGGGGTTACAAATCCTTCGCCAATGGGCATCAGGACCGCCGACACAATGGCTGTTTTGGAGTTACAAATCCCCCACCATGGGCCCTCAGGTTCCGCCAAACGCAATCAGGCTGTTCCCATAAGAAATGTCTCATAACATACCGCCAATGAACCCTTTTTATCTTGCGACTATGAGGTTTTAAACAAACTCCAACAAAATATCGGATATGCCAGTGTATATAAAACATATTGAGTTTTAACCTAATCCCACGTCAATTTCCCCTAATTATACCTAATTCAAACCCACCGCTTAAAGAATCTGGGTCTTATCTGTGTTATACATTTTTGGGTCTTTTAGTATGGATGAATGATCGGTTGGATTTTATTTCCTGGGGTAATTAATTTTTAGCCGTTATTAGTAATAATTGTGACTGAGGATCAAATATTCTAATTGGTAATTGAGCTGCTGGGATTCATTTATGTGAGCTTTTTACGAATATTTTTTTTACTGCACTACCAATACAAGTATAAATGTCTAGCATAGCCTAAAAATATAGTTTTCGTTTTCTTGTTTCATTAAATTGTGCTTACGCTTGCCTTTTCATGAGGAATAAATGAATATATTTTTGTTTGTCACACATAACTTTATTTTAAACCTTTATAATATTGTAAGTTATACGTTCAAGGCGTCCATTGGTGGAGGATTTGTACCCAAAAATATCTCAATTGTGTTTGGCGGAATCCGAGCCCCCATTGGCGGGTGGATTTGTAACCCCAAAACACCCCGATTAAGTTTTGCAGAACTCAATGGCCCATTGGCAGGGATTTGTAACCCCAAAACCCCTGATTGTGTCGACGGAACCTGAG
>CP045895.1:20870872-20952545 GCA_013387185.1 Caligus rogercresseyi
TAATGAGATTGCAAAGTTAATCATTTGGTGTTCTTTTAAGTTTTTTTTGATAATTTGATTCTTTTTCGTTCATTAAACCGTATTCCCAAAAATGTTTAAAAATTAAGAAGATAAGGATGTTAAAAGTCTGTCGAACACAGTGTACTAAAATATACTAAATCAACGGATTTAGTAACAAAAGCTAAAATCCAAACTCCAGATGTACTAAATAGATGACTTTGTGGGAGTGCACTCTGTGCGTTAAGGCGGTTCAATTATCGATGTTATGGATGAAGGTTATAATCGTGAGAGGGGATGGTCTTACTTGGTCTACATCATTGATAGATCTTAGGTTAGATAGACTTATTTTTATGCTAGTATTCTTATTTATATCCAGTCGCATGCAAGCTTATCGAACCATATAGGCACAAAAGAAATAGATAACTTTACAGTCACAAATTTGAATGATAAAATGGATTGAATAATTCTCCTGAAGTGAACTAATTTTTTCTTCTCTGTTGAGTATTAAGTTATTATCTATCAGTGATAAGATTTTTTTTTTATGAATTACATTATATACAACGGAACATTTACTGAGTTGGGAAGTTGATTGATAAGGTGGGGGTTTCTTTTTGAAAATATGTGATATTGTGCGACATCTTTTTATGTCGTCCTTATATGAAGTAGTCAACGCTATCTACGTCATATATATATGACGTAGATAGCGTTGACTACTAATATATGACTCATATATTATTATTTATTATTGTGCAGTTCCTTCCCGCCTCGAGTGAAATAAAGATATTAATATTCAGCTCTTGGTACTACGAATCATTACGGATCATCATCCTTCCATACAGAAAACAAAGGCTCCTTCATTCATATACATTAAAAACCGTAAAAAAGGTCGGCCTAAGCTTATTTTTAAAGCAGTATCACCATCCTCATAATTTTAAAACACATTATTTGAAGTTGATGCATCCAAGAAGACTCCTTCACGTACAACTTTGCAAACTGCATTCAATTATTCATAAAGAGTTCTTTTTTAATGTAAAAAATAAGGATCGAGGGAAAGTTGTTATTATTAATATTATTCATTCAAGGGAGAGAAACCGTTTGGATGCAGGGAAAGCAGGATGAAAAGTGCATTTTAAGTTGAATAGTAAATATGCAGTGAGACATATGCACAGTGATATACTTCTGAAGCAATGAGAGGTTCATTGAAACCCTAGAGGATACAATCGTGCAGTGTAGGTATTGGGAATATAGATTTATATACAGGGGTGTAAGGCGAATCTAGACTAACTTTTTTGTATCTCAGAAACCAGTTAGGGTAGAAGCTTAAAAATGTATGAACTGGTTAGTATATCCTATGAGCTTTGTTTAATAACAAAAAGATTGAAAATGTCCTCGGAACTTGAGCGCAGGACGGCCATTATTGTGGCGCTCCGTTGAGGCCGTGCGCCCAAGGAGATCATCGACTTCTTCAAATTCCCCAAAACTACTGTTTACAGCATTGCCAAGTCCTTCAAGGAGTCGGAGGACATCGAGGAAGGATTCCTAACACCGGAAAGAAAGACTCCAGACCGATCCCAAGTCAGGAAGAGGAGCGCCGACTTCATTGATCGCCTCCAGACGATGATCAATGACGATCCAAGTGTTCCCATGTCGACACTGGCTGAAAGGCTAAATGTGCACAGGACCACTGTTCTCCATGCCATTCATGAGGACCTGAGGTGCAACAGCTACGTCCTGAGAGTCCGTCAGATGCTTTCTGATGCCATGAAAAAGAAGAGGTTGGAGAGATGTGAGTTGTTGATCACGTCATTGAAACACCGAGCTGCCGGACGAATCAGGTTCTTCTCAGACGAGAAAATCTTCTGTGTTGATGCGAAAATCAACCGTCAGAATGACTGATGGATTGCCAGTGACCCAGATGAGGTCCTTATCATTGGAAGAACCAAGTTCCCGGCCGGAGTTCATGTCTTGGAGGTCATGTCCAGCGAGGGAGACATCATGCCTCCTCACTTCTTTGCCAAGGGCCAAAATGTCAACAAGGAGGTCTACCTGGGCGTCATGCAGACTGTGGTGAAGCCCTGGATGACCCAGATTGCTGCTGGTAGACCTTATCTCTACCAGCATGATGGAGCTCCCGCCCACACGTCCAATTTGGTGCAAAACTGGTGCTTAGAGAATCTCGACATGTTCTGGTCAAAGGAGTTCTGCCCCCCCAGCAGCCCTGAACTCAACCCCTGCCACTACTACTTGTGGGGCGTCCTTGAGAGGGGCACTAACAAGCGTGCTCACAACACTGTGGACTCCTTGAAAGCTGCCATCATCCAGGCAGTGGCCAACTTGTCCAGGGAACAGGTGGCTCATGCCGTTGCAAGGTTCAGGCACTGTGTGGAGGCTGTTATTGTGAAAGGAGGAAGTTGGATTGAATGAACATTAAGAGAAAAGTCATTTAAATTTGTGTGATAAGAAAAAAGTCAAAGTAAAAGATCCTCAGAGAGTAATATTTAAAAATACTCTTGTGGAAATTGATTGCTTGTGTATGAATTAGAAAGGATTTGTCTTCTAAATAAGTGTGTTTGTAATGAGATATATTTGGTGTCAATGTGCCACTAGCTTTAGAGCTACTAAAGATAATAAAACTAACTTAAATAAATATAAATATATCAGATAAAGAAGAAGATAAATAAATTAAAAAAACTTAATTTATTAAACATTAGAGATGCCTTGAGATCATTGCAAGCCTTGTTGCCGCTCGTCTTGCTTCTAGAAGTGTGGTTGCCTGCCTCAGTTCAGGAGACGAATTCCATGTTATTGCCATGTTGACCACAAAAGTGCAGCCCATAACATTAGGTCTCCTGAGATCGATCGTTCCACTTCTTGTCCTGGAGTCCAAGGTGCAGGGGACATCACTGAGAGGGCAATTTGGACGGTCCAATCAGCCATCCCTGACTGCCGAACAACAATATCGTTTATTGTTGGGATTCTCGCTCTGTCGAGGAGGTCAGCCATCCTCATTCTATCAGAAAGCTGATAGAAAGTGAAGTAGAATAATTGTGTCATCCAACGACATTTGTTCAGTGTGAAAGCCCTTTTACTTTTAATATTATTTTCAAAAGAACTTATTTATTTTCATCCTGCTAAAGGAAAGTAAATATGCATTAAAATTATCTATGAAAAACTAAAACAAGCAAAATTATTACAATTATGTCTCTCTATATAAGTTCACTGAAAAAGAAAAGTTTTATTAGTGAGTGTGTGCGATCTGGTTTATTTGAAAGTATTGCAAATTTAACGGTTCAGCTAGGAAATATTAGATGGTCTAAAATATTTACATAGATATAGAAGTTAAAATATTATGAAATACTCAGAGTTATTAAAAAGCTGTAAAAACCCAAAAAAACACAAATCAATATACAAGGACTAGTTTGGAGCGGTTATGTTTTTCAGTAACTTCTCTTACTTCCCACAGACTCTGGGCAGATTTGAGTTATGGGGAGATATTCCAAACTCTAGCTGCCGATGATACAATGTCCGTCGTGGTATGGTTCCGAAACGTGGCATGCAGTTCTATTTCGATTTATCATGGTAATTTCTGACTTGAGGACCCTCCACCTCCTGAATACGGCGATCCCTGCCGGATCCCTATCGCCAGCAGGTTTATCATTACTGCGGAAAGCCTAGTTTTAATGGCGATGGCCTTTGCAACAGTTTGGTTGAAGTAATTGGCGTCCTTTTGTAGTCTTGAAATCGCAATGTATCCCTCCCTCTTGGGCACAGTGATCGCTATTGACACGTATTTTTGCGACACTTGGGTCATTTTATGGGCAGAACCGATGGGGTCTTCCTCCCTTGGTATCGGGAGAAAATGTTAAAGTGGCGGAGTAAGCCACTCTGTTTATAAAGAGTCCTTTTGTCCGTCGTAATAGATATGTAAAGGTTACTCCTAGGTAAGAATTGCATAAAGAGGTTGAGTTAAGTATGTATTTTTAATGTCATATGACTACTTGTTTGTTGATGTATTTGTTAAGATTGTTATATATATATATATATCATTTGAGTGAATTATTAGTGGAAAAAGAGACGAGGAATTGGAAGGGAAAGTATGTGACCTCAATTTATTATTGTAAATTAAATCATTCCCATGTGTGAACAACGTTACACTCCACAAACACCTCAAAACTATTTCTGAAGAAAGAGTTACTTAGAGAAACTTCTGTAGATATATCTTCTAGTATTGTTATACATACACCTTACATTCATATTTTTTATTAAATATAACAGACTCTATTAACTTATTAAACTTTTTTGTGAGCAGGGCTTCAACGGTCACTATCTCCTTTTATCTCCATGACAAATAAACGGTGATATAGTTCACATAATATTTTTTTGTAAAAATTATTACGTCCTTACGAAATTCACTTGAGAAGTTGAAAAATTGGACAAATTAATGAATGCAATACAGGGAATATATGAAATCACATAACCAATCACAAGGTAAGGAGACTTCAAATAACAATGAACAACTAGCAATACAGGAGTTCTAAAATTTAATTAACCCAACCTTTTGGCACGACTATATCATAAAAGGGTTCATTTATTTACAGCTTCATTATTTTAATGAAAATACTTTACAATTTGAACTTTTTTTTGACGAACTCATTTTTTGTTGTATTATTTTTCAACTCTTTAGAAGTACTATTTGTTCCAGAATGTGAAATACGTAAATCAATTCGGAAAATGAAAAAAATACAGTGTGTGTGTGTAATCGAGTATATTTTGCCATTGGGCATATTAGTTACATTTGTAACTAGTCAAAAATATATAAGTGATAAGCTTCAAAGCCAATGGAACACTTTTACATGATTAAATGAAATAAAAGCCAAAGAAAAATATCTAAAGGCTTTTACTATAATTAATTATATTCCAAATATTAACTTTCTTCTTCATTAATCTATATCAGTATTTACATAGCTTATGTTATAACATTGAGAGCTACGAGCTATATAATTTTGTAGATCTAAAAATAAATTCTGGACATATTATTGTTAATATATATATTTGGTGAGATAGTTTATATATACTGATTTTTTTAAATATACCAAGTTGTTCCATCAAGCAAGTACTTTCGTAATTTAAAATACTCCAAAATTAAAAAAAGTCTATGAATTCAAAAATAGACAATGACCGTCCTTGTGATGCATTATTTTTTATCAACGCATTTATTGAGCCCCAGAGGCTGCCGTAAACTAAAGCATAATATAAAGTCAACAAAAGTAAGGGAACCAAATTAATAAAATCTTTACCATATTGGTCTTTTTGGAAAAAGACTAAGATGGATATGATTATCGATTCCACTTTGGATCAAGGAAAATAATTAACTGACAACTAAACTGAAAATTGTGGGCATGCTAAAAATGCAACCAAATCCACATCCCTAAGTATTACTAATTTCACACACTAAAAGTAATAAAATATCAAAATCCCAAAATTTAATTCTTAAAAAACAAATAATCTTAGTTTATTAAGCTACTTCAAATCAAATATTTATTTACTAAGTTTCGATAGGAACAACCCAAAAATACTTTAACCTAGAATAGGAACTCTCTCCTTTTTATATCGACGTTTAACTACCTTTGTAAAAAATGGAGAACGGAGGGAGTAGATATTAGGAACTCCCTCCTTTTCTTTCTTTTACGAAGTGGTTAAACTCTGACATAAAAAGGAGGGAGTTTTTATTCCAGGTTGTTATAGTATTCCCTACAACAAGATAATCTTCAAATGAATCCTTTTTACTTATAATATATATACATTTCTTTGAAAATGCTTTAATTATGTTTTATATGTCACAATTATACTTGATTACTTCAAAGGAAAGAAGCGTAAAAAATCCACTTGTATTATGAAATAGTATATAATAACTCGTCTTTCATTGACAATCAACTTTTTAAAATTCAAACCAACATGGTTTGGGATTAAATTACAGTTTTTCCTAAAACCTTGTTCCGACATTACAAAAAATTACACCAACATATTTCATAGCTATTGCCTTTAAAAAAAGATATGTAATATTTTTGACCTGATTGATAATATATTTCATAATATAAATGGGGTTGATATTTAAATACATTACATTACGTCTTTGACAACAAAAAATATTTGTATATAAATAAAGAAATAAATATATAAATAAAAAGTATATATAATAAACACAATAATTGTAGATTCACCTATAAAATGTCTTTTTTCAGTTTTTTACTCAATATTATTTTTTATACGCCCGATAGTCGGAGTGACGGTCCATATATCGTTAGATGTGATGAAATAAAAGAAACATTCTTTATGTCCCTGAGATGGAGCAGCCTATTTATGGAGTGAATATTAAAATGTTATATTGGAAAAGTCAATTTCCCTGAGTTTGCAAATGCCATGATTCGAGGTCTATTAGATTCTTCTCTTCGAGCTCAACAGCCTCAAGCGAGGTTTTCCCTTATTGAATAATTCCAATTTCTTTTTTTTTCTTACAACCAATTACATTGGAGAAAAAAACTTTGGGGTTTCTTTCCTTCTTTCTAAATTACTCATGAAAACAAACTCGTTGTTTACAGTCTTCTACGAGCTCATTCAAAAATAGTCATACGCCTGTTCTCTATTTTCATGGAAGTAAGTGTTTGCATTCCAAGAATGTTCAAATACTTGATTTTACGTGTCGAAAAAAACCCTATCAAGTCTTCTGCCCATTTACACAATCGGTTGATAATGATGGAATTTATATGCTGAGTAACTTGCAGCCTCATTAATCTCGATTTCTTCCAAATCCTCAAAATCAACAGTATCATAAATAATTTATTTGCTTCTTGCTAAATCTGAAATGTTATTTTCTTATTTCTAGTGAACGCCCGTCTTATCTATTATATGTCAATGACTCTATGGAAGCCATGCTGTCTACATGGAAAAACCATTGTGTAGCTTGAATACTTTCCAACACAGTCAGTGCTTTAAAAGCCTTCAGAATTCTACTTACTCAGCTAGAAACGCTTTATTATACGGGTTTGAGATTTCCCGAGTCCCTTTTTAATGCACCTATTCCATTAAGGAAAAACATCGTTCAAAATCGAAATCATTGTCAAGTTTCGACCCATCCGTAAAAATTCAGTGTTAGGGGATCAACGACCGCTCTCCCCTAATCCTAGGGACAAGCAAAAATGATTATGGGCTATGCTAATGGAATGGAGTTCCATATTTCCTGAATTCCAATTTTCCAATTCTTTTTAGAGATCTTCTTTTCCTTTCACTTGCGAATGGTTTACTTATTTTATCGAAACATCATCCCTGATTCGTAATCTCGTAATTAATACTCAATGCCAAGTTAAACTTGATGTTCCATGTTAAAGTTGATGGCTTTCATGCCACTATCAGGAAAAAGAGAATGATCAACAAGCAAACGCTTTTCATTTTTTTAAACTTAAAAATAACAAAAAAGGAGTTACCACTTTAGCATTTCGACAACTTTTAATGTCAAGACTATTTGGTTGAGGTTGGGTGAATTATTTAAACGATTTTGTTCATACTAGCTAGCCATGCTTACAAAAAAGAAAAAAACCTAGCACAGAGAACATGAAGAAAAAGGGAAAATGATGAATTTTAATTTTCTGTGATTTTTTTTTGGATTTTTTTATTTTATCGGAGCGAATAATGTGACTTATCGTATGGCATTTCATGTATTTCCTATTTTTTAGGCCTATTTGCTGTCCTTTTTTATTGATAGAAAGCTTGTAATATGTATGGCTTATTTATTCATTAGATTTTTAGAACTAAGCGCTTCATAACTTATTTTCCCCCACGACTCTTAGAGGGAATCTCTATTAACAATAAATGTGATTAGTAGAAATAAGTACTAATTCTCAAAGACATATATGGATTGATTATGATTCATTTTATTAATATTGGAGTGCAATTTACATGTTTACAAATTCAAGATTAGTCTCTGATCCAAGACGTAATTGTGGAACGATTTTAGAACGCCCCTGAAAATAAGAAAAATGCACGGTTCTTGGATGGTAGGTTAATTTCGTAATTAATCTGTAATTTGATCGACTTCAAAATTAAAAAAATATTATTGTGCAGGTTTTATAAGCAAATCAAAATAGTTACCATCGACTTACACACATGTAAATGCTGGATATTATAAAAGATGATAGTACGAAAACCAAGATGATCATAAAGCTGTATCAACATTGCATAATAATCATTTTTATGTGACGTCGTGTTTTGATCATATGTATACATATCAGAAATTATTTGTTGTCCTTGATGCTCTTGATTAAAGAGAATAAATATATTTTTTTCTATTCCTGCTGGAATGCATTTCCTTTGACCCTGAGGATCCCTTGCAAAGAGGAGATAGTATGTTCTATATGAAAGGTTTTACCATATCTATGTGAGGTAGCAACGTGTCAGTCAGTCAGTTCAATGTTGTTATACAAGCTCTTACAATTTCTTCCTCTCCAAATTCGATAACTGGGATATTATTTTTCATAGAGGTAAAAAAAGTGTCTCCTTTTTTCTTTATGCCAATGACGTACATAGTCTTCTCAAGAAGAGCAAGGCTGTTTGTTCATATTCATTTCCATATTAAATCTGAATAGAAATCTGTAAATATATATTTTTAGAATTCATATCAATATTTATATAACGTTGACATTACAATGATAAATATCTATTGATTTCTTAACTAAAAATGGAAAAAATCATAAAAGAGTTCATTAGAAAAACCTACATCTATATTAATATAGTCACAGATGAGAACCATACCATTTTCCTATTTCCTTTTTTAGAGGTTTAGATATTGTAACTTCATAAGCCCAAGAGTACAAATGGCCTGTGCAAATTTCGAACAATATATATTTTTAATATCATGACTTTTCCTAATATATCTTTCCCAAACGTGGTATATGTTAGAAATAGACTTTTTGATTTGGTTTGGTTATTTCATATTTGTATGAATATATATTAATAAAACATTTATAGGCTTAACCATAGCTACCAAAACCTATATATTTCATTTTTAAAATATATTAGAGGTTCAACACTAACTTTGCCCTCTGGGATTATAAATTAATGTAATTTAATATAGTATAAATTAGTCAGAAAACATAATTAAATTAAATAAGTGAAAAAAGTTTTTTTTTGTACACAGGTATAACTTTATTTTTTACCATTCATTCACATTAAAAACTTATAAAACACTGAACATCCATGTATTTATAATACTTATAAAATCATTGGGGAGGGGCACCCTGTTACATCTGAACTTATAAATATAAAACTGCATTTTAGTTGTTAAAAAAATTTTTACTTGATGTGGGCCAACATAAAAAAGACAAATTCTTTAAGAGGTAATATCAGATTAAAATTCCATAAACAAATTTACCAAATGTCCCAATATCTGACCATCTGTCCGCATTCCATTAAAAAGTGCCTCAATGTTTCCCTTGCATGCCCACAAAAGAAGCAAAACCTTTCTTCTGTGTTTTCTCCCATGAGTAGCCCCCAAAGACAAAGTGTTGGTCACTATTTTGTACTTTAACAAAGAGAGACCATTGCTTAATAAATTTGATTGAAGACGTTTTATTATTTGTTTCGTAGACGCTTCTACTCTATATTCCTATAGTCTTCTCTCAATCTGGCCAATAAATAATTTATTTGCTCCCCTTTCGAGTAAGCTGTTCCGAATCTTACTGTTTTCCATCATTGAAATAAAATTATAAAACTGTTCCTTGGCCCAATTTCCCTTCTTCCGAAACTAATTTTACGTAGGATACTCCTTCTCTCCAACATTTGCTTATGTTAAAAACATTTTCTTCGTTATAAATATCCCCAATGCAAACAAGTTTCTTTTTAATAGAAGTGTTCTTTAGGAAAGTCAATCTTGTATTGTTTTCAATTGGCTCCTGCCACTTCCATTTTCTCTAAAAGTTTATCACTTATTTCTTTAAATATACATCCGTTCAATTTCCAAAAAGTTCCGATTTCCTGAGATGCCTCTATAACTTTATACGGCCCTTTACCCATTTCTTTGTCTAGAGTAAGGTTTTTACCTTCAAGTAATCCCTTTTGAAGCATTTATTTCTGTAGTAGTATTATTATAATTAATATATTATGTTGTTAATAGATAGTTGCAAGTCATGAAATAAAGGACTCTTCTTATAATATTAATAAGTGAATGATAAGTGTTTGTTAACGTCGTTCAACCATTTACAACCATAACATGGCGCAGTCTCAGGAGTCTACGGTAGTACTACTCAACTAGAGTCGGTCTAGTTTACTACGTAAGGAAGCTCTACTCTCCCAGGACGACGACGACATCGCTTCACAGCAATATACAACACCTCCATCATCAATCATCGGCATGGACCTTTCATCAGCTAACCGGAGCGCGGCTGCTCTCAGGAGTTCATCGGAGAAGAAGGTCCAAAAATTGAGCACTGTGTGTCTTAATCTCTCGGAGTGTGATATAGACACCATCATCAACGCAGAAGTAGAGGTGTGTCACTCGGAGCAGGTTTTGGAGAAGCTAAAGGCCTCAGTGGACATAATTCATTCCATCGAGGAACTCGGTGCGGATGAGTGTCTGGAAGAGAAGTATTTTGTCCAATACGAACTTTTATTTGAACAATATCAGGATTTACGAGGCATGGTGGCAGCTACAAGGGCCAAATATGATCATAAATACAGACTTAAAATAGAAGAGGACCGTCAGAGGGCTCTTCTTTCTGCTCAGATCGCGGCCACTCCTCACCCCACCAACCCCGTCAGAAATTCACTCCCAAAATTCATCTCTACTCTTAAGCCCAGTGAGCTGGAAAACGACGCAGACATCACTACCTTCAAAAACTGGAAGATACAGTTCGAAGACTACTTCCATGGTAACAGAATGGATCTGTTGACGCAACGTGAGCAACGGGCTCATCTGCGGTCGTGTCTCTCCAGCAGGGTACTAGACACGATACGACATCTTTTGGAGATAGGGGATGACGCTACCGTGAATGAAGTGCTCACGTCCCTACACTACCATTATGAACATTCACTTAACGTGATGACGCGCCGTCTCCGTTTCCAACAATGTGTCAGGAGGTCAGACGAAAAATTCTCTGATTATTTGATCCGACTTCGTTTGCTTGGCGATAGTGCTGAATTAGATAGGATGCCATATGAAGAAGTATTGGCATCACATATCATAGTGAATATAAATGACTCTTTACTTCAGAAAGAATTACTCAAGATGGACGGACACGGTTTCCAGGAAGTCAAGGTCAAATGCATGGCGTGGGAGGCTTCCGAGCGGAACCATCAAGTCATGTATAAAACATCTACAGGATCTGGGATGATGGTCAACAAAATGTCATCATACAAGAGCTCCAAGAGGGGTGGAAGTCGTGATCGTTCAAATTCCAAGGCCAGGACTATCGAAGCGAAGACCGAGGACGGGGAGATGAAACAAGTTTGTCCTTTCTGCGGTGGGAAGTATCACCCACGTAGAGAGTGTCCAGCCTCATACGGTGTTTGTAACGATTGTGGCAAAAAGGGCCACTTTGCCAAGGCTTGTCGCAAGAAGAGCAACGCCCGGAAAGATGAGACCAGACTTACAAAGACCAGTTGCGTCAAGGTCTGTGTGACAAAGAAGCATTGTGGACGTTCAACCCCACTGGCTAAGGTTCAAATCTCATTGGAAGGTAATAACTGGACAGAAGTGACTACTCTTCCTGACACAGGTACAGCCGAATGCCTAGCCAACGACGGGCTCATGGACAATCTTGGCTACGAGGTGGATCCAACGAAGAAAAGGAGGATCATCGCAGCCAATGGGACGGAACTAGAATGTGTGGGTGCTGTCGAGGTTTTCTTCAGGTTTCAAGGATATGAAACCCAGACAACGGTCTACGTCTCACCTGACGTAACTGACTTCCTACTCGCATGGCATACCATGCAGGACCTGAGGATGATTTCCCCAGAATTTCCGTTTGAAGCGGGATCGCAAGTATATCAAGTGAAGTATAACTATACAACAAGGGCACGAACCCAAGGCTCAAAGGCTGTTCAGCACGTCAAATTGATTATAGACCCATCACCAAACGAGGTGGAGAAGGCCGTGAAGGCAATCAAAGAAAATTTCAAATCAGTCTTCAATTCATCATCATCCCTTAAGGCAATGCAGGGTGAGCCCATGCACATTCACCTCCAGGATATCCCCGCGGAGAAGAAGCCGAAACCATGCTGTGTCGCTCGGAGCATCCCCTACGCCTATCGAGAGGCAGCCAAGAAGGAGATAGACGACATGGTTGAGAAAAAAATAATTAAACCCGTGAGTGAGCCCACCGATTTTGTATCTCCCTTTCTAGTGGTTCCGAAGTCCAACGGAAGTATTCGTCTTGTCGTTGACTACAAGGGACTCAACAAATTCGTCAAACGCCCCATTCATCCATTTCCATCAGTCACTGATGTGAAACAAATGATACCCTCAAGTGCCAAATGGTTTGCAGTCATTGATGCAACCAAGGGGTACTGGCAGGTTCCTCTGGATGAAGAGAGTCAACTCCTTACAACGTTCCTAACACCATGGGGTCGTTTTTGCTATACTAGGGCACCAATGGGACTATCAAGCTCTGGTGATGAATATTGTGCACGAGGAGATCAAGCTCTCTCTCACGTAATCAACAAAATCAAGGTGGTGGATGACATTTTAATCTATGCAGATACATGGGAAGAGCTTATGCAAACGCTTCAAGAGGTACTTCATACATGTAAGAAGAATTTAATAACTCTTTCTCCCGCAAAATTGCAAATCAGCAAGTCTGTCCACTTTGTTGGCATGGTCATTAGCAAGGATGGTGTCAAGGCGGATCCAACGAAGGTCGAGGCCATTTCCAAATTCCCCGCACCGACCAACATCACGGATCTTCGTTCCTTTTTCGGTCTGGTGAATCAACTTGGGAACTTTGTACCAGATTTAGCTCATAAATCTACACCTCTCAGACCACTTCTCTCATCCAAAAACTCTTGGAACTGGACACCGCTTCAACAGGAGGCTTTTGAGGAGGTCAAGAAGATACTAGTATCACCGCCAGTCCTCGCTCATTTTGATCCATCACTACCCACTCGTATTCTAACTGACGCTTCTCGACTCAACGGATTAGGATACGCACTCATGCAGAACCATAGTTCAGAAGAAGAACACTGGAAGTTAATCCAATGTGGATCCCGATACTTAACGGATACTGAAACAAGGTATTCGGTTGGTGAGCTCGAGGCTTTAGCTATTCAGTGGGGAATAAATTGTTGTCGGACGTACCTACTCGGACTACCCCACTTCTTCGTAGTCACGGATCATCTGCCTCTTCGCACAATCGCCAACAACACAAACTTAGCTTCAATTGACAACGCTCGGATGCAACGCATACTTGAAAAAGTAAATAGCTACAACTTCACAGTGGTATGGACCAAAGGAAAAACACATCTTATAGCAGACGCTCT
The DNA here is from genome assembly GCA_013387185.1 of Caligus rogercresseyi. Taxonomy (NCBI): domain Eukaryota; kingdom Metazoa; phylum Arthropoda; class Copepoda; order Siphonostomatoida; family Caligidae; genus Caligus; species Caligus rogercresseyi. The sequence goes on from CP045895.1 coordinate 20,884,397, forward strand.
CAGTCGTTCACCAGTGTCGGACCCAACAAATTCGGAAGACAATTCAGACATCGTGTGCCAAATGATAATCTCCAAGGACTCAATTTCAGAAGACCCCGCTCTAGGAGTAATCAGAGAAGCAGCCAAACAAGACGAGGCCTATCAAGCACTCTACCAGGCCTTACCAAAGATGTCAGCACTGGATGTGAAAAAGTTACCGGAGGAAAATGTAGTTAAACCTTATTTAAAGCATTGGAACCTACTGTCAATCACCTCCGATGGTCTCATCGTATACGACGGTCACAGATTAATTATTCCTCAGACTGCTAGGCCTGCAATCCTTAAGAAGCTTCATGCATCACATCTTGGCGTCGGAAAAACAAGAGCCAGGGCCAGAGAACTCTTCTTCTGGCACGGCATGGGGAATGAGATTGCCCAAATGGTCGAATCGTGTGAAGAATGTCAACGTTACCGCCCACAGCAACAGCAAGAACCTCTACAATCGGACCCGCCTGCGTCACGCCCGTTCGAATCCGTTTCTGCGGACCTTTTCGAATATAGAGGAAGACACTTTTTGGTAATAGTGGATCGCTACAGTGGCTGGCCAATTGTCCACCACCATGACAAGGTACCGAAAGCTGCGCAGGTCATCAAGGTATTTAAGACCATAATCAGGGATCACGGCATTCCTAATAAAATCCGGTCGGATGGAGGACGACAATTTGCGTCCCGGGAGTTCCAGGACTTCTGTCAGGACTATGACATCGTCTCAGTCGTCTCATCCGCCCACTATCCCCAATCCAATGGCCATGCGGAAGCAGCCGTGAAGGCAATGAAACTTCTGGTAAAGAAGAATTGGAGAAACGGACACCTAGACTCGGACGCGTTTGATCGGTCTCTCATAGAATGGAGGAACACACCGCGTCTTGACAACGGACTCTCACCTGCTCAATGGTTGTATGGTCGTCTTCTACGGACAGGTCTACCTGCTCACGCGGAGGTCTACAAACGTCTTTCCAACGAAGAGTTGAAACGAGCGGAGGAGGAGAGAAGAAAGTCAAGGGCAAAAACGACGGATCAATACAATAAACATTCGAAGGTACTACCACCGTTGTATGTTGGTCAAGAAGTCCGTCTCAGAAATCCGATTTCGGGTGAGTGGACTCGTCAGGGTATCGTCGCCAAGACCAGGATCAATGGACGATCCTATGAGGTCACCTCCGAAGGATCTACTCTTGTCCGGAACAGACGCCATTTGCGAGTGAATGGATTGCCGACATAATCCCAAGTATGCTCAATCCATTGGGGGGCATGTAGTAGTATTATTATATTAATATATTATGTTGTTAATAGATAGTTGCAAGTCATGAAATAAAGGACTCTTCTTATAATATTAATAAGTGAATGATAAGTGTTTGTTAACGTCGTTCAACCATTTACAACCATAACAATTATCCATATAGGTCCCAGTACTGTAATCCTCCTGAACCATTTGTATATTACTGCCTTCCAGAAATATTTTATCCCCAGCAATCCTGATCCACCAAAAAAAATTTGGTGTGTGAATCCGTTTCCATGAAATCGCTCTGGGGCGTCCATTTGGGAATAAAAACTCTCACAAGTTTCCTCAATCTTCTTACATAAATCCTCTGTATATGGAGTTAATTTTAAAACGTGCGTTATTTTGGGTAAAATTAATCTATTCCATATCAAAACTCTAGAAAATATCCTTTTTTAAATTTTTTGCATACTATGCCGTGTTTTGTTGGATATATTCCTCCATTAATTTACTATTTTCTAAAATATATTTGTTCTCTAAAGTTATGTATGTTCCAAGAATCTTTAAAATATTTTTTCCCTGTATTCCATTTAAGTTTAACTCTACTTTAAAATTTGCCATTAAATGAGTCTTTTTAAAATTTATTTCAAGACCCGAGTCGTGTTTAAAATATTCCAATAATTCCAAAGTCTCTTTAAAAGAATCTTGAATTTCCTCCTCACTACCAGAGTAGAGTATTGTTATATCGTCTACAAAGGCTTCTACTTTAGATTCAAAGTCTCCCACCTTAATACCTTTTATTTTGGAATCTGTGCATATGTTCTCTTTAAGAGCATTGAGGCACATTATAAATAATGTTGGTGAGATAGGGTTGCCTTGTCGACAACCTCTATTCACTTGGAAAATGTTTTCTTCACTGTCGAAGAAGGTAGCCATACTACAAAGACTTACTGCTACCATTCTTGTAAAACCTTCTCCAATCCCGCTACCTTTTAAAATCTTTAAAATAAATTGGTGTGACATACTATCAAATGCTTTCTTAAAATCTACCACCATTACTGCCATAAACACGGTTTTCGTATTTGCATACTCAATGTGTCTTTTATATTTCTTCCAACATATTCCATCACTCTCGTTAGAACAAATCCTTTTTGAGAAGGATGTATTAAATTGGGTAAATGTTTTCTAAGTCTATTCACAAGAATACCACTATGTATCTTATACGAGGTGTTGAGCATCGTTAGAAGTCTCAGATTTTCAACAAACCTAGAATCTTTCCCTTGTTTGGGGATCAATATCAGTTTCCCCAAAGAAATGCTGTCTTCAAAATAACCAACCGAATGCGCTTCTTCAAAAACTTCCTCCAGTAATGGGGACAAAATTTCATTGAAAGCTTTATAAAATTCCATAGTAAAACCGTCCGGCCCCGGACTTTTATTTGTTTTTTAATAACCTTCTACGTATTTTGAAAAATACTATTTTCTAATTTCTGTACTACTAATTTTTTCCGCAAGAAGTTTTTGGCAATTACCTTCCAAGTGTGAACCCTTTTTAACAACTTCACATTTTATGTGTCTGACAAAATCTGCTCAGTTATAAATACATTTAAAACATTTATCGCACAATTTTTCATTACAATCACCACAAGCGTAAAGCTTATTACAAAATTCCCTAACCATTTCATTGATCTTTATAGGTTCATTCACTAAGTGTCCGTTTTTATCATAAATTGCTCTTATTTTCTTCTTCTCCGCCCTACATCGTTCTATGTTTTTAAGCCTGCCTAACAATACTTGTTCTTTGGGTACTAAGTTTAAACCAGATAGAATTAAATGGCCTTTCGTAAAATTATGATTAATTTCCTGTAACTTATCATCTTGGAGTATTCCTCCTCCTTCTTCTTCCCTCCTTGCCTCCAATTCCCTTATTCTTAATTTTCTTTCTTCGCTCAATTTGACCCCTAATTTTATATACTCCCCTCTCGAACAATCCAAAACCAACTTTAAAGCATGAGATGGTTATTTTATTTTTCCGTTTCTGAGTTTTAACGTAATTTCCCCAATATTTTTTTTCACACTTGATTCAGTTGATTTATCTTCCAATAAAGATGAATTCAGTTTCCATTTCTTTTTTGAATGAGCCCTGGGAAAGGTTATGGTCATAGCTATTGCGCAATGGTCTGACATGGATGTATGGATATTCTGATAATCGGAAAGGAGCTCAAAAATTTCTTCAGACACGAAAAAATAATCCAACCTAGAGCTTTTAATAATGTCACCTTTATTTTTACATAAAATGTGTGTTCAGGACTACCATTAAATTTTATTGCTGCATCTGTAAATCTATTTTTTCGCACATTTTTTGACTTATTGTTATTTATTTTCTTATAATTTAGCGTATCTCGCTCCTGGTCAATTGATACATTAAAATCTCCCATTAAAATTAGGTCTTGATTTTTAAAAGCGGCTTCTGTTAAAAATTCTGATCCAATAAAGTTGAAAAAATCTGGTTTATTAGAATTTGGTCCATAGATCAATATAATGTTAATATTCCTTCCTCTCCAGTTAATATTAAGTACAACGTAGTTCCCCTCTTTATTTTTAGCTATTAATTGAGGTTTTAATTTGCTTTTAATCAACACCAAAATCCCTCTTGACGGATGATTTTCCTTTTTTAACAGCAGGTGATAATATATATTCATAACCAACTGGAAGCCAGTTCTCTCACGTTAATCTTCTTATTCTAGTGTCACAGATGGCCAAAATATCTGGGCAAAACGATACTAAATGTTTTTAAATATTCTTTCTCTTATCTTTATATAATATTGAATTTGCTTTTGCTGCTGTTATTTTAATAACCATACCAAACAATTACTAAGTAAAAAAAGGAAAGCACTCGTCTTCGTTTGATTTTTTCTCTCCCCCGTCACAATGAGTAAGGGGGCCAGGGTAGGGGTTATTAAAAGTATTCAACAAAACAAACAGGTGTGATGTTAAAGTCAGGGGTATTCTTTTGTCTTAAAACTCATCACTACTGTAACGAATATTTTCAATAAGATGCTCACCCACTCGTAGGCGGTGTCATTCATTTTCAGGCTCGTGGCGACCTTCCTCGTCCTCTATGGACGGACTTCTCTCCCGTAGTTTTTTCTTCGCTTCTTCTAGCGGGCTTCCATATATACGTTTCCCTACTGTCTTAGGCGTTCTTGCATCTATACCCTTTTTATTCCTGTAGGTCGTTTTCTAAGGATAATTTTCCAATCCTCTCTAAGCGTATCCGTCGCTCTTGGGTTTTCTTGATGAGTCTCATTCTCCTCTGGTACCGATCCTACGTTAAAACTTTTGGCTGGTATTTCACATTCCGTGATAGGTTCCACTCCCGTTTGTCCCGTTTCTTCCCTTTCATCCCTTCGCGCTGCAGTTTCGGTTATCTTACGACTTTGCTCACTCTCTACCCTCAAGGGAAGGTTCATTTCCCTCCTCAAATACTCTGAATACGCTGAGTAGGACATTCGGTCTTTCTCCTTATATCCAGATTTCTTGTGCCCAAACTTGAAACATTTAAAACATTGAGTCGCTTGAAATTCACAATGTATTTCAACCTTCTTTCCCGAGACTGGCAAAAAACTGATATTTTCTTGCTTGGTTTGAGCTTCAGTTTATATTTTCCAGACATAATATTACTTACAGTTTTGGAAAGGCCCTTTCTTCTTCATCCTCCGCTTCCATTTCATGAGGTACCTCTTCAAAGTCTCCAACGACCTCTCCAAATTCCGATATCATTGACTTTACTACTTCTCTTTGGGTTTCTGATCCATTTTTTTTTTCAACAGTTCATGTAAAAATTTATATACAAAACAATATATAAAATTGATGCTAATAAGTAAAAATACAATATATAAACATTTTAGTTCATAATTATAGCAACATACATGAACATACTACCTAATTTCTCCAAAAGTAAAACTTAAACTATTAAAACATAAATACTAAAAACGAAGTGTAAAGGATCATTTATTATTTAAATTTCTTTAAAAGTAATTTTAAAGCATCTCTTAAGACGTTGGAACGGGAGGGGACATATTTCACCAAATCGCCAGCTAGCGTCCACGAGTTCTGATCCATTTTTTATTAATATTTCAATAGGTTTCTGTGCCCTTTTAAGGTTATCTACTCCACGAATGTTGAAAAATACTCCTTCGTCTAATTTCGTTTGTTTCTGTATTTCGGCAAATCTTGAGAGAACATTGATGGAGGATTTGAAGGTAATCATGATGTACCCATATCCAGACATACAATCATTAATTCTTTTGATTTAATCTCCACAGAGGGCTAACACTTCAAAAATGCTTTTGTAATGTCTTAGTTTAGGAGAAAATCCTCTCAGAGTCTTATTGTTTTCATCCCTCCAATCTATGAATATCTTTTCCCAAAGAGGATCTGTCATAATCCTCCCGTTCTTGTTCAGCCCTTTTATCGCCTTACTAGAGTAAAAACCATAGAGATATAAAGATATAGAGAGCTGATTCCCTTCAATAGCAGAGAAAACAGCGTCCTGTTGTTTCTGTGTGTCCAAAACAAACAAAGTAATTTGTACTACGTCATCGTAAATTGATATTATTTGAATCGAAGTAGATTATATCAAGATATCTCTATCATAGAGATACATAGGTCCTATGTATCTTGGATTATATACTTTTTCATAACAAAATGCTTCAAGTATTTTCTATTTTGAAGGAGGAGACTTGATACGTAGTTACCTTCTTGTGTCCGGAGTCCCTTATTCAACAGGATTCCTGGACAAGGGGAACTCCCTCCCTCATCTCTCGGCCGGACTGGCCTATTCTTATTGTGAGTTGTTTAATGACCTCCTCGTCACTGCTGATTCACGAGGCTTGTTTTCTAATGATATTCATTCTTTTAGCATATTGAGGCCGACTTGACACCGAAAATGAATGAGGAGGACAGTGAATTCTCCCTTCAGAATTCATCTGGGAGGAGTGAATCAAGTGCATCAATACAGTCCTTGCGGGGAAGGCAAGTGCAAGCATAGCCAGGAGGACTTTTAGGCACGGATTGAAACTCATCCACGGATCATCTAGCCAACGACGTTGAATGCCTAAAAGACGACCATTTCTTACTTCTTTGCTAATTCCAAGATATGGTTCTTCATTCAAAATGGAGAGCAAACAAAAGGACTGGCTTCCTTTGTAGGACAAAACCATCATCTCTCGTATAAACTTACTTGTTCTTATTGTAAGTTGTTCAATGGCATCCTCAACACTAATAATCCTTAAGATATATTCTATTAAATACTTTATTTGTTTTTCAGCATAGCTGAGGCTCTAACTATCGCCAATGAGCATATATCATAGAGTGGCTTGACTAAATTAGGAACCAACGAGTAATCAAGGACACCGGAGAGCTATATCTTTCTTCAGATCTCTCAAACCGCCACGCCAAGGGGCAGAAAGTGACGGACTTTAATATGCATAGGCAGTTCGGGACACTCCTTGGCTGTTCTGGAATAATTAATTAAATATCCGAGAAAAGTCACAGACATTTTGTTTACTTCCGTCCGTATAAGATAGTGTGTCGTATCTTTTAAGAGCTTTTATATCTTATTGGGATCTCTATTGTGTAATATCTTCATCGAATTTCTTAGTGCATGGCGGAACCCCCTCGATGGTGTAGCTTACCCCTATATCCTAATCGATTTTTTCTTATGTTTTATATATCCCTTTTCTTATAAGATATTTTAGCTTCAAGTAGAGGAAAATTAAATTGTTGAAATAAATAAAAAAAAGGTTCGAATCTCGAGAGGGGATGGTCATTTTTGGTCTACCTCATTGATAAGATCCTAGGTTCGATTGACTAATTATAATGCTATAATGCTTATATATATATAGTCGGATGCAATTCTGTCGAACCATATAGGCAAAAAAAAAAAACAGTCCTAACTATTTAATTGTCTTTATTTCTTTAAAAACATTTAGTTTCCGCAATAACATAATAACCTATCTAGAGTCGAAAGGTGTATTCAATTAGACCTTCAAGACAGTTGATTTCTATTTAATCTAAGACTTAATATGGACTGATGATACTTAGTATAAAAATATATCTTACAATTTCTTCTAAGTTATACTTAAATAAACTATCAGCCAATATGACAAATAGAAGTTTTACTCCATAGAATCAAATATACTTAAAAATTTAATTCGATCAGGGTACGTATGATTGTGTTGTGGAAGCAAGTTCGTCACCTAATAATCATAAAATATAGCAGCGAGGTTATATTTTATATTTCACAAAAAATAGCTACTGATATGAATATATACAATGTTCTAATAGCTGTTGAAGTTATATATTTTTACAATAAATAGTTTATGCTAATTAATTTTACAATAACATATAGTTTGGTCTTTCAAAATATAAATAACCATATACCAAATTATTGATGTTTAAATTGAATGAGATTAGTAAGAATGCTTCGCACCCTTGTTCCTTGAATATCCTTACTTTCTTTTTTTCCTAAATGGAACAGTCTTATACTTGTATAACATTTGAAATCTCTTTAATGAGAGACAATAAATGGTTGGATTCCGGTGATGAATAAAAAATATGGTCATTAAGATTTTGAAAGACCTAACTATCTTTTTTTAATAATTTTTTTTTATTACAGCCATAGATATTTTTAAAATTAAGTTAGTTTATTTTGGCAATCAATTATTGCATGAATTAATTAATCTTTTTAAAACCTTTTCACTCTCTTGACACACATATATTACATCTTTTGATGGATATTTTAAAGCTCTCCTAAAAAATCCTCCCCACTCCATTATATGGTCCTGAGGCACCCAGTATGCCCAGCATGATTCCTAGTCTTGCGAGACTGATTAAAGATGACAACTCTAGAGGTGCAATTATACGCCACGCAAGAAGGCATTATGAATCTAGACATAGGGAAAATCATACTTAAGATATAAAATATAATTATTTATTTTATAACAAACCTCTACAGAGTATAATGGGATGATAATTCGTTTTACAAGTAAGAGAAATAGAATATTAAGTCTTTATATCTCTATGGGAAAGACCAAAGATAATAGATAATACAAGATGCGCAGAACGCAATGTTTAGATTCCTCTGATTAGAAAAGAAAAACTGAAACGTCACAGATAACGTCACAGTAGCTATTTGTTATTATAAAAAATCAAAGGTACATTTAAAAACATTGATTAATTTCAAAAGGAAATAAAAATTTGAAACCCGGGAGCTCTCCGGCGGAGGCGGAGCTGCAGATGACGGCTACGTTGCTCCGGAGCTCCTAGATGCGTGCGGGCTACCAGCCAAAGGCCTCAGAGTCCCGTGCGGTGTTCAAGACTTCCACTTCCTCCCTGATGCTGAAACTGTGCGTCCCCGGGTGGCTCGTGGCGGGAGGGAGCCTCCGAACGTTATTCCTTTGAGAGCCTTTACGTTCTTAGCTTAGTTGTCCTAGAGGTATTAGATACAACAGGCAAATCGTAGCTGTGATGACGTCATATTTTTTTTATTGGAAATATCCTTCTTTGTTGACATGAGTTCTGCCCCCCCCTGGGGAAAGACATAAAAACAACATGAAAATTAGTTATGAAAGGTTTTGTGATTTACGTCTTTTAAGAAGTTTTTTACGGTCACAATGACGTATTTTTCTGAAGGGTCCAATCAGCTCTTTATATCTCTATGGTTTTTTCCTTGACGTCTCACTCATTGTTTTTCTTCAAGAGCCCCTTTAACGATCTTATACGTCACAGATTATGTAATAGTTCCAGTTCTTCTTCTCCAAATCCTGGAAAATCGCGAAATTCGAGACTTTCGTCTACCTGAGGTCCTATTGGGAATCCGACGTCGATATTTAGGCCAATACCAGTAAGCAGATCTCAAATTTCCTCACAAATGTAGCACTTATCCGGGGTAAATTTATTTTTCTTAAATGCCGAAAAATAAACATCTCCTTCCAACGTGACAATATATAAAAAAATTATTAAAACATTTATAGGCTTAACCATAGCTAGCAAAACCAATATATTTCATTTTTTAAATATATTAGAGGTTCGACGCTAACTTTGCCCTCTGGGATTTATAAATTAATGTAATTTATATAACTATAAATTAGTCAGAAAACAGAATTAAATTAAATAAGTGAAAAAGGTTCTTGCCTTTATATGTACAACTCTTAAATGAGCCCTCATGTTTATTTCGTTTTGCACTACTGCATGCCATATGTTCCTTACCTAAAAAACGTATTAAATGTGCACATACGTCTTCACTTGCACGTTTGATTACTGCATTAAGCTATCTTCCTCTCTCTATATTTATCTTAGCATAGTATGCCTTACATAAATTTAGTCTTCTTTATTCATTCTTCATTTGCAAAAAAGCCCTTCTTTTAATCCGTTTCATTTGTTGGGAATAAAGAGAAAAATGAGATCAAAAAGATAACTATCATATTACAAAGAAGGGTAAAAGTTAAGACATGCACTAGCCTTTAAAAAATATTATTAAAGTGGGTTCTAAGGTATGGGATGAGATCGTTCATTCGATTCCCCCTTTGGATCCAAGTCTCGACCTCAATTCGATTTCTATGATCCTTCCCTCAAATGAATAAACAAATTATGGCACAACAAAAGTTGTATTTGAAATAACATCAATAGACGTTAATTTCTTTATTATTTATTTAATTTCTTAATGAATTGTCTCCTATTTGTTTGAAAAGAAATAGATGGCGCTAGTAGAAAATGTTGACAAACTTACATGCCTATGAAACACTATAGCCTAGGGCAATTTACAGCACTTCTGAGGATGCCATTTTCAATTATTAATAGTTTGTAATTAAATGTTTATAGGTGTTAATTACTCAAACTTAATTTGAGATGACTTTTGAGAAAACCAGTTTATAATATTGTTTATTAAATTGCAATAAGTGTACCATTGTACTTAATTATGCAGATAGACTCTGGTTTTGTATATGGATATTCGCCCACAAGAGTCAAATTCACATAAAATGTAACGTTTCATTAACGTTTGAATAAAATTTACAAGTAAAAATAATGAACTATGTAATATATCATAAAGAAGCATATAAACAAATTGTTCCATCATGTTAATATCTGAAAAGTATAAAAATGAAGAAAAAGGCATACAAAATGTCAAAACTAGCTATTCAATATTTGCTTTATTTTGCTTTTATTTATAATCGATAAGACCAATCACATTTTCCAATAAATATTTGATGAAAAATATTTCTTGGAGGTCCCTTGGATACAAACTCAATTTATTATCTTGAACGTGTTGACTCTTTAGGCAAACATGTCAATATTTTTGTTATTGCTATAATGTTTATTTTTAATGCTATAGTGCTTATTTATAATGCTATAGTGCTTATTTATATCCAGTCGGATGCAATTCTGTTGAATCTTATCGGCAAAAAAAATATTCAAATTAAGTTTTAAAGACCACAACAAATTTGACTGCTTGAAAAAAAGATGCATAAAAATTATTTGTATTATGAAATGTAACATCACTTGGCCAAGTTACAGTCTCACCACCAACTCAGATATCATGGTATAGAACATTAAGGAGTTTTCCTTATAGGCTTATATTCATACCAACGACGAATCCTTTGTAGTGGTGATTCCAATATGGATATTGACTAAGCAAAGTATTTCCTCACGCTCATTGAAGGAATATCTGTTTACATTGTTTTATAATAAATTGATAATCACTATGAGACCAGGACGCAACAAATGAGTTGGCAACAGATAAAAATCACGATATTTTGGGAACTTGCAAAAAATTATATCATATTATTCTTAATTATTTATTATGCTAGTTAAAGAACATTAAAAGTTCGAAAATCTCATCGAATACAATTATTTTATGATACATTTTCCTGTCATTCATAATACATTTTTGGGGTAAAGCCGATGTGAACGACAGTTCTTCAATATCGCTTATTTAATCAAAAGAATTTTGAGAAGGATGAAAGTTTGGAAACTTCAACAACCTGTGAACTTGGTAGCCTTTTGTATCTACTTGGTTCCATATAATTGTATCCGATTGGATATAAATATGTATCATAGCGTGTAAATTAGTCACTCAAACCTTGGATCTGATTAATGAGGTTGACCACAATGCACCTTTCCCTATTGGGATTCGAATCTGTGCCTTCAACATTGAGAGTTGAACACGCCTTAACACATTGAGCAATTCAAACTCCCTTACTTTTTTCCCTGTCTTGTTGATAACTTGTGTTTGAAACAAGACTGCATCTGACAAGTAAATTGAATTGTCAAAGCCTAAAAAATATTTGCCTATTGTGTACTAGGTATTTTTAAAGCTTTATTTGAAAATAGTAATGCATTGAAAACATATTTGTATTATAAAAAATAGAATTTCAAATAAAAAAATACCACTACTACTTCTGCAGAGGGTTTATTTCAACAACAAGTAATCGTATCCTACACAATATTGAGGAGGAAAAAAACCCAGAGGTATTTTTCAGTCCAATAAACAGGATGAAAGAGGAGGTATATGGATTGAGAACAAGAACTCTCTCTCTCTCTCTCTCTCTCTCTCTCTCTATATATATATATATATATATATATATATTTATATATAAGGGCTCAGTTAATTAAATCCACATCCCTTAACACTGCATAAGATTCTTTATACCCACTTAATGAGTTACCTTCTTAAGAAAAAATATAGAGAATTCTTGTTGCAAAGGTTTTGACGCGTGTTTACGGGTTAATTGATGGAGATTGAAAATCATCTTTTTCTCTCAATGAATGGCTGAAAAGGCGAACTCATTTTTTTTTTTTAAATCACTTTACAATAATTTACTTAAAGAAGAAATAAGATTTACTTTATATGTAAAATCGTGATGTTTTTTAATAGAAATTGTAAATTGAAAAAGAGGTATAGAAGAGTAAGAGTGTTGTCATCGTAGATTAAAATCAAAGTTGTTCAATTCCACATTTAAAAAAACATATTTTATCGCTTAGGATTGTATGGATCTCGACCATTTACAATTATCATTGCATAAAGATCCTTAAAGTTTCAAATAATTCCACATTATTCGATAAATTTATATAATAATTACCAACAAAAAAGTGTATTTTATATATATATATCTTACTAAAATACATCATTTATCAAATTTATCTAAGTATTGATATGACTAAATTCATTTTTTACATATTTAAAAGATATATGTATAAGGAGTGAGAGTATTATGCTATTATTTAACAAAAAAAACTTCATTTAACAACTTTTCTTCATAATGAACTAACAACACCAATGCAGATTGCCACAAATACATTTTTCATTTTATAGATAAGAGTTAGTGTCATATTTTACATACACGGAATTGTTTAAAAACAACTTTATTTAAATAAGCAGTGCTGGGATTCGCTAGGAAAAAAAATCGACCGCTAATCGGTAGGTTTATAATAAGTCCATGGATTGAACGGTATCGATAGATTAAAATACCTCTATACGTTGGATGGGAATCATAATAAGATCTAATGGTTTTAATTTTAATTAAATATAATAATTTAACAATACCTTTAATATAATCAGTGTTGGGATTTGGTAGGATGTTTTACATTGGTTTTCAGAAATATAAATATGCAATTAAAATACTTGAAACCGGATATTTTTGATTAAATGATGATATATATTTCAAAATATTTTGCCACAATTAAAAGGAGTAATATTTTTATAATTTGTATTTACAATTCATATCAAGACCCTTAACGTACGTCTGTATTGACCACAGTCCAGCGTATGTAATATATTTATAATAGAAAATTCATCCAACAAATTTCGAGCCAAGAGAATGAATGTTCCTCATAACCCTTCAAATATTTCGAAAATAGTTTCGATTTTAAGAGTATTAAAGTAAAATTACTTTATAGGTTGTTAAAATGACCATATTCTTACACAAATACATCGAGTTATCAAATCCTAAATCAATATTCCACACTTTTAATAGCTTAAGTTAATATATTTGAAGTTGAAAGGGTGGGTTTTTAATGTTATATTTTTATTTCCTGCCTCATAAGTCTTTTCTAGTTTTGTGAGCTATGTTATCAATATAATGAGCCCCCCTCTCTCTCTCTCCTTTCAATGACCCGTTCAACAATAAAACATACAGTATTTCTCTTAAAAGCAAAAACTATGAGTTCTTATAGTTGATTTATGACGTGTGTTCTCATATACATAGTAGTTAGACAAGTCAAATAAATCACTATGGGTTTTTACATTTGTTAGTTATATGCAGTCTAAGTACTAATGATTTAGAGGACAACTCCAGCAGAAAAGAGTTTCAAATAAGTTTTTGGTATGAGGAGTAATGTGTATGGAGGGGATCGTTAGGAGTCTTTAAGAGTCCTGGATAATAGAGGCAGTTGTCAGGGGGAAATATTATAATCCCTTTTATAAAGAAGATTGTTGTCTTATTATCTTTTCCTTCAAGACAATTTCAATAAATACTTCATTATTTTACAAAATATTTATTAATTTTCATATTATTTCAAAACACATACTTTGGATAGTTTTTTTACTCATTTATTTTGTTTATTTTCATAATATAGAGATAAATAGAGATATCTGCAATAGTATATAAACTTTTTCAAAAGCTGAATGATACTCTTTGCTTTATTTTTTTTAACCAGCCAAATATACAATTTTTTCAAATAATAAAACAATTATGAAGTAAAAGCTTGTCATTAAACGAGTTTTTAGTCGAGTTTATAGCTTGGATTCGTGTTTACGCTCTCCAAAGCGGATTGATACATATTTATTGTCAATTGGCTTACAACATTCGAAGGTAAGGGAGTATGGATGATTTTATACAATATTGGCACATACTCTATAGACTCTTTTTTCTCTAAGATCAATGAAAAGTTGGATCGGAAGCTAATCTTCTAGAAGGAACTATAAAAGGTGACAAAAGGCGGAGATTTGAATAGGAAAATCGGTTCCTATCACCTTGCCCCCACCTAACTTTGAGTGCAGACATCAGTTCTAATACTTTTACCTTGCCTTTTTATTTTATTTAATACTATTATTTGCAGTATTTTTATGTACTTATTTAATATTTTTGATTTTATCTCAGAAACTCTTAAGGAAAAATAGGACAAGGAGATCGAAAGAGATGCATATTTTGCCCACTACAGCGAAGACGAAGAATCACCAAACTTAGGCAAATGACATATGCGAAGAGATGGAGTACCTGGACGTCGGCACAATTATGACAAAAAATAATATATTCATCAAAGTTATAAACAAATATGGTCTCTTTATGATTACATTATTTTATGTGTTTTTAAATAAATGTTTTAATAATATTTATTCTAAAGTCTTGTTCATCATTTGCTTGAAACATAAATTTTGTTCAGGTAACTAAATTACCTTTACGCCTAGTGGCCATTAAAATAAAATAATGAGGAATAATCAATGATGAAGAACTATTTTTATAAAAAACATTTAAAACAAAGTATTGACACTTTTTTATTTTAAATGTTGCATCCTATATTTAGGACTTGGGTTAAAATGAAGAGACAAAAGAAAATTAATAAAAATATGTTATTATTCCGAATATTTTATCTCAGTCAATTGATCGATGACAATTCTTCTTGGTTATTGATTTGAATGATTGTTTTTTCTACATACTAACTTCTATATCAAACATACTTAAGTATAGGTTCTGTATTATTATTATTTCTGTATTTAGATCATTAAAAAGTTTTCTTTAATTGATGTGGCAACAACTATGTATTAGCTTTCCTAACCAAGATCATGAGGCAACTGAGAAATGGACGGCCATCTCAATTGTAAACATGGGGAGCCTCTGTAATTAAAAATACCTTCTATGATATTATCGTAAGCAGTACAAATAAACATTCATGTAAAACTTTGTTTTTTGAATTGCATAAAAATATACATGCATAATGAAATAAATATTAACACTTCGGGCTTTAAAAAAATAAATACATAGGTTTCTCCTCTTTTTTCATAAAGTTCATGTAAAACTAACTTTGCATATTACCTTCCTCGTGATGCCACTGGATTATAAATACTCGCATATTTGGGCGCCTACGGCGCTCATATGTTCACCCTTCGGGTATGGGTAGGTTTTGGAGCTAGAATATAAGAGAGGAGAGAGAAAATAATTTTCTGTTTTGTACAAACATTCCTCATAAAAAATATGTTTTAAGTCACATGAGATGCTTTTTTCTTTTTCTATTTCTTTTTCCTCTATTTACCTTGAAAAGTAGGTAGTAAAATCAGACAAGGTCTGATTTCTTTTATTTATTTCTGGTCCCATCACTTTGCAAATAGTTTTATTAGGTCTGTCTTGACCCAAGAATTCCATAGGTACCTTCAAAGTTCAAATCTGACCATAAATGCGGGAGGAGATAGCGTGCGGACATACAGACGGACAGAGATTAGTGAATAATTATATAGATTTATTCTTTTCTATTTTTTCATTATAGTTCCACGTGTATTTAGCATAGAGATATAAAGACATTAAGGGCTTATTTGATTCTTCAGAGAAATACGTTTTGAGACCAATATAAACAAATCTTTCTATCTTTATGATCAGCTTACGATGACGTAGGTCAAATTACTTTGTTTATATTGGACACAAAATTACAGCTGAACGACGATGTTTCTCTGCTATTGAAGGAAAATAGCTCTCTATATCTTATATCTCTATGATAGGAACCTAGCGCTGGTACACATAAATCGGAATCAAACACAGAAACGTTTGTCACAAAACCTTTAGTTAAGGATAAAGTATGATTAGTTTGTTATTATGAGCTTCCATCGACGGGTGAGGACATGTAGGCATCTATGTTTTTATAGCTCTTTAATTGAAATCCCTAATGCGTGGCGATAATTGTATCGTGGCATTTATTGTGTACCTAGAGCAAGCATTTATAAGAATAATAAAATAACATACTTATACTTTAAGAAATTAAAAATACATGATATTAATATCTACTTTTCAACCAAAAAACCATCAAAATATATTTTTGCCCCTAACAAATTAAAACAATGAAATTACTCATTCTTGTTCGGAATAAAAAATGCCGCACTTTTGTCTGTTCTTAGTCTTTTTGGGGAAAAAAATTACGAATACAAATGGAAAAATTGTTCTTTGATTGTTTCTCGGTACCCAAAAAGGGTTTAAAATGACTTATTAACACCTTCATTATGACTATAGAACAAACAAATAATCTTATTCCCCTCTGCATTCCTTTTTTTAAAGAATTGCTTAGAGAACCTTTTCCTTATTTCTATTGTTCAAAAGAAGACGTTTTTTTCTTATATAATATAAATCCATCACAAAAAAGGCTTTAAGAACAATGCAAACAAAAAGATGTCATCTTAGAGTGTAGCAAACAAAAATAAAGGAATCAAAAGTTTTTCACAAGTTTTTTATATAATAAATTATTATAATTATTTAGAAGTTAAATATAATTCATCATCACAAGTTTTTATTCATTCTTACACTTGTTTCTTACCAAACGCTAGCTTGAACGCCTTTTTATCGTGACATGATCCTTTAATCCCGTCCTCATTCCCACAAAGAAATATAAGCATGTATGCTAACAAGCTTTGGGGATATATCCTTTGAGATATAAAGATATTGAGAGCTTATTGGATCTTTAGAGAAACATGTCATTGGGTCCAGAATACAGCTGAACGACGATGTTTCTCTGCTAATTGGAGGGTATAAGCTCTCTATATCTTATATCTCTATGAATATAACTTTATTCTTCATTGATAAGACGTTTGAAAAAATAGATCTTACGCAAGATTATTTTAAATATTGATTAGATGAAAATAAATTTGAACGAAATAGGTAGTAAAGGTCCATCAGATCATATCAAGTCCTTAAAATCAATCCACCCATTTGGGAGAGTGTGGGGAATATAAACAAAGATCTTACACAAGGAATCCTTCCTCTAATGGGATGTCAAGAGCCAAAAAAGAAGAAAAACAAAAGATTAGACATTCTGCGAGACTTAAATAATCAACTTTTTAGATGAAGTGTTTCATTTCAATTAAAAGGCAAATATTTACCAAACTTTTGATATTAAAAGAACTTAAAAAATGTTAGTTTTAACCCAGGGGGGAGGGGGGGGGGGCAGAACTCATGTAAACAAAGAGGGAGATTCCGATATTAAAAATCAAAAAAATGTGACGTCATCACTTAGACGATTTGCCTGTATATCTAATACCTACACCATCAAAATAATAACAATAATAAATAATATTATGGTGGAATAGTATCGATGTAGCCACACAACCTCGTATATAATTTCATATAAAAATAAGATTTTATATAATATGTAGTGAACTTTAGTTATGACAGCGTCACATTGGCATTCTTTGTGAATGTCAGAAAGTCTTCCTCAGAAGTTTGGTCTTGAAGAGGTTTCTAGTGATATTTGGAGGGCTTGGTAAGTATCTGCTAATGCAGGGCAGTTCCGTGGTCTCGGGGGGTGTGTTTTACAAAAGAAACAGTTCTTTCGATCGTCTTTGAAAACTTGCATGCCACCTCCAGCGAACCGGTCAAAAGTCGTTATTTGATTGTAGATCCCCATTTTATTGCGAGACTTGAATTGAATACTAATGTCGGAAACTACTTAAGAAATAATAGTTGGAAACTAAATTTTCTTAAGAATGTGTTAATAAAGTGTACATATTAACTATATGTCTTGATAACTTTAGCTTTTGATATCATGGAGATATAAAGATAGCTTATTTAGAAAAGTATGTGTTTGCTGCCCAAAAAGGAGGTCCAAAATAAATAAATCAAATAGAGAATCATATACATAGTCCTTTCTGGAAGAGCTAAAAATGAAGAGTCTAGTTACTTTCCTCGTAACACAATGGATTATAAGTATGTAGCCTAGTGTAATCCGTTATATTTCAGCACGAAGTAGCTGGTCTAAAATAATATATATAATTTAAATAAATAAAACAAAACAATACTAAAACACAAACTAATTCATAAACGTATATATATATATACATGAATTTATAAAATTTAAACAAAAAACCACATATATTTTTTGGGGAAAACATGCCTTGAGATCGGATTAATCTACAGCGCCACTCCCTCGGCGAGAGCTATTGCTACATCCCTGACAGCTCTCCACGTCCTGGCCTGTCGCAACTGTGGACTTTTATTCCAGGCAGTTCTTGCAGCACATACCAGGGTATTTGCCTGCCAGAGGAGGGGGTTGGGGACGATTCCGGCTGCGTCGGATCTGGTCTCCTTTCATTTTTTGTCTCGAAGAGCATGAGACCAAGTCTTTACATTTTTTCATAATACTAGTACCACGTGTATAAAAAAATACATGATATTAATATCCACTTTTCCAACTCTAAAAAACATCAAGATAATTGTTTTGCCCCTAACAAAATAAAACAATGAATATACTTTCATATCTAGACCTTTGCTTCTTGGCAATCATACAAACTTTGTATTATCAAATGCATCCTTTTGACCATGAAGAACGAAGAATAAATAACCAATATTAATATTGTCGCATTTATCTTTGTATTAATTTTGATAAGTAAAAAAGAAGTTGAATCAAAACTATTCGAAGTCCCAAATTTCAATGCAACCAGGTAAAGATAAAAGGCTCAAAAAATGCATTACAATGGCTTTAAAATCTTACATGGAACTGACTTGGATGCAAAGAGGTATTGAATGATAAAATAAAAGTTTTCATAAGTATTTTTCTTTTTTCTTTTTCAATGGGATGTGGAAAGACGGTATGTAAAACTTTGAATGAAAGATTCACATAGTTATTCGGTTAAGGGTATGAAGGGACCGTAAGGAAAATAAAATATGGATGATTATATATATATATATATATATATATATAATTATAGGTATATATATATATACATATATATGTATATAATCATCCATATTTTTATTTCCTTACGTATATATATATATATATATCATAGTCCAAGGAGAATATAAATAAGGTGAGTCAAAGAGGAGATCTTTGACTTATGCTCTTGTTCAAAAGAGATATTTTGTGACGTCACGAATGCTACATTAAAAAACATTATTATTAGTGCTATGATTTAGAAATGATTATTCAACTTTATATCTCATGAAAATATTTCATTAAAAAGATTGTTCTAATGCATGAAACAAGTATTATGTAAAAAAAAATCATTAGTATTCATTATTTAAGTAATTAGCAAATAATAATTAAAACAATAAAAATATTTCAGATTTTAATTTATTTGAAGAAAATTTTCAGTGTTCTTTTTTTTACAAAAGCAATAATATTTTTTGACCAATTTGGATATAAATTGATAAGTGGTTTAAAAGTCTTTGAAAAACATGGGGTCTGTATGGCTATTATGAAAAAAATTGGAAATGATTTTCTAAAAGGTGGCAGAAATTCAAAAATCGAGTGAAGGGGTGGTAATAACTCCATCCAAGGAATTTGAATTTCTTCAAATCCTTCAACATTACTCGTCTGTTTCCTCAAATTTGGGTGGAGGTCTTTAAACTTCCTGGCTAAGATCCAGCGATATAGAGAGACCCTCGTTGGAATAGTCATTGGAACTTTTCCTGTGTTAGCCGACTATGCAGAGGAAGGAGTTTCCATGAGCGCAAGTACTCAAAGGCCCGGGTACATATGCCCCGTAGGATGAGGGCGGTAGTTACATCTTCTTTTAAGTAGCCACTTTGTCGAAGGATTCTTTAGGCTTTTTGTTGAATCGCTGTGTAATCCTTTTGGAATGAAGTTTTATTAAAGTTTTATTACAGTTTTATGCACTAAGTTTGAGGGTACTTAACTTTGTAGCAGGACAGCTTAATTTTCGTGAGTGAGAGTTCCTCATTCCCCCTCAATAGTCAACTCACAATTTTTTTCATTCACGGGCTTGTTGATGGACCTGTCTGAAGGACTGGACACACTTGAGGAGGGTGATCCAGGGATGAAGAGTGAAGGAACAGCTTGAGAATTAAGCTTCTTCCATGCAAGATGCCAAGAAGCTCAGCCTGAATATTCCTTTGGAAGTCATCTGGAGTAAAATAACGATCGCAGATCGTCGCATTCTTTAGGCCAATCCTGTTTGATCTTCTGCATCATGCAATTCACAGACGTTGGATATCAAGATCCTTCGTTAGAAGGCAAAATATTGTACATCTTGAGAATTGGAGCAAGAGGGGATAGCACAAACACGATTACTTCCTCGAGAATATGTCATTTTCACTTAACAATATGAACTGAACTGAACTAGAAATCAAGCGTAGCACCTGTGACATCACAACAAAATAGTCAGCTGTCGCCCTGCAAGTGCCTACGTCGATTCCCATTGCCTCACCTTATTATATTCTCCTTGATCATAGTCATACTGTCTATGAGAAAACGAGAAGATGTGGCGATTTTATTTGAAATTCATTGGGACATTAAGTATAAAAATGAAGTAAAATGATGCCAGATGGATAAAAGCAAGGTCTGGGCAATACAAAAACAAACATGTAGCAGTGTGACTACTCAATGACGTCACTGGAGAACGATTATATTTATATATATATATCAATCTCTCTATCCATCTATAAATATATATAAATATTTGTATGTGTGTGTATAAATAAATAAATAAAATAAAATACATATAAATATAAATTATATAAATATATATATATTCGTTCTCCAGTGACGTCATTGAGTAGTTATACTGCTAGGATTACATGTTTGTTTTTGTATTGCCCAGACCTTATTATACAGACTTGGATAAAAGCGCGTTCAATTAAAATGTTGAAGGTACAGGCTCACCTCTCGAGAGAGGAGGGCCAATATTTATCAACTAATGGGACTCATGAATCGCATGGAACTTCATGTTGTTCTTTAACTCAACTGCGTATTTATTGCATTGCCCACTAATAAGCAAACTTATTAACAATATTACAACAATAATCATAGACGGTTGAACTCTGTAAGTAGTTTTGTGAATTGCATGTCAATGTGGTTTCCGTCTCCTCTACGCTTAAATTTCTGAGCAGTTTAATTAAAACAGCCCTTTATATTTTCAGGTATGGTATAAAACACTTTTATATTGACGACTGACAAATACTATGTTTTCTAGTGTACCTTCGGATAAGATGAAAACCAGCATTTTCAATGTTGTCTCTCCACTATTTTCCTGAATTGAGACTTGCTTTGATCCAATTCACGGGACAGCAATGGGATTATCTCCTCTTCTAAGTATTGAAGGTTTTTTTTTTCATTTTCATGAGGATGGCATTGCATGTGAGGGCTCAAACATGATTCAATTGAATATAATGAGGTCCAAAAACGATACCTAATGCCTCAATCAACGCAATGCATTATATTTTCCCTAATTTTCCGAAATACTTACACTACTACTGGATCAGCCATGATTTCTAATGAAAATGAAGCTATCGAAGAAGCGCACCGTCATAATTTCTTCATTATTATATACATTAGTAATTTGTGTTTGTAGCGTGGATGTGTTTTTTTTAATCCAATGCTTATTGGAGGGTACGAACGATCCAATAGACTTTTACTCATCCTTGTTTAGATTTCATAAGATTGAGTTTTCAATAATATATATTGACTATAAATTCCATCTACATATACCACAAAAATATAAATTCCGATCATAAGAACATTAATCACTTCATAACATGTAGAAAGCTCACCTCAGTAAGCCTCTTTCAGAACGTCCTTACTTAAAAACCCATATACTGGAATATTATTATTTGCAAATCGCATTCCTCAGGACTGAAAAAGCTGTTTGTTGAGGAAGATTCCTTCATTAAACCATGAAAAAGTTTTTTAATATTTTCATGAATGTTAAAATTCATGAAATAAGTTTCACTCAACAACTTTTTGTTGTAGTGATCCAAATTACGAATGTTATAAAAATTGATCTGAGTATTATTAATGAAAATTTAAGCCAAAAAGTATAAATATATATTTATAATTGTGATTCATTTAACCTTTGATATTATTTTATTAATAATTAGAGGATGACAACAAGTCAGCTTTATTTGTTTTAAATTATATAGCAAAGTAAAATTGTAATTTAAAATTATGCAAAAATCAATCTTTACAATCAAATTAAAAATTACTGATTACTCCAAGAGATGATATGGTTTCTATTGCCAATTTGATTATATAACTTTACTGTTTAAAGTGGAAATGTTAAATCTATTTGTATGGAACAATATTATGCAAGTACGTTACAAAATTTGTTGTGATATTACTAATTTTTGAACTAATTTAACTTTTCACAATTGCTCAAATATTGAATTTATAATGCAATATTTATTGCCAAGTTCTTACTATAATTACTTAAAATATTTGTCTAATTAATTAAAATATTTGTCTAATTAATTAAAATATTTGTCTAATTAATTAAAATATGTGTCTAAAACAATCATGGGCAGGTTCCGAACAATGTTAAGCCTTGTAAACAAAATTTGAAATTTTAATATATCTTCTTGTTGTTATATCTCTCACATATAACTATATTAACTTATTTAAAATAATCCACAAGAATACAATTGTGAATTGAGTTTATAAATTACAAACTTTTCCAATTAATCATATCTCTTCAATTGACCAATAAAAAAACCATAGAAAAGTTTTAAATAATATGAATTTGGTAAATATGATTTAAGGTAAAAATATTTTTTAATAGTTCTGAACAATGTAAAATCTTGTGTATGTAGTTAAATTTTTTTCACGTTTTTTATAATAATATTTACAAGGTTGCGTCTTGTAGTGTAATGTTTATAAAATAATAATAACAATTTCTTTGCGATGGATAAAAGAGTCATGGTTGACTATAATTCCTAAAATTTATATATAAAAAAATCAGTTGTTAAAACGTTATTTCTTCTTATTTCATTTATTGAATTCTATCTCCTTTTTAAAATACGTCAGCCTCATGCAGATATAAGGTGCGAGCGGGTATATATATACATATAAAAAAAAAATATATATATATATATATGTTGTGTTTTGTCCGTGTTATTATAACTTAATAGTTAATGCATCAAGAATTAATTTTTCTAATATCTCTTAGGGCTCTGACTGCTGTATCTCTATTTATATATTGAGTCTCAACTTCTGATGGAGTCACAATTTATCGATGATTAGCTCGTTGGCTTACAAGCCTGATAAGTCTCAAACCTGTAATACAGCGTGCCCACATAATCCATGCTATATTTTATTTTATTTGTTCTTAGTTTTTTTTCTCGTAAAAATACTTTTACTGTTTTATTTATATTTTATTTTAGACTAATTACAAATGTAACTAATATGCCCTATGGCAAAAATATACTTGATTACACATTTTCCATTACCATTTGATCCTTCAAGCACTTTAGCCTCTACAATTTCTATTTATTTTCTATATTTAGTTATTTGCATATGCAGTCCATTCGAATAATATATGATATGTAATTTGAAAATAACAAGAGCTTGGAGGACTTTAAAAGGTTTCCTAATGAATTTGAAAATATGCACTCAGTAGAAATAGACGACTCTACTATAAATGTATTTTGCATGTCAAGCAAGAAAAATAGGAATACCTTCTTTCCTCTCTAGTGGCTGACATTCTTGAATTTAAAACTTAATGCAATGCAAAGTAGCAATGCTTGTTCCCTTGTACCTGCAAAGTTGGTTTAAAAACTGCATATATAATGGAAGGCATTTGTTTCACCAGTCAAAAAGCTTTATTGTTATATTATATTAAAAAACATATATATATATAATTAAACTGAAGTTGACGTAAAATATGTTTATAAGAAGGCTAATATTGTTTTGATAAATGCTTGCATTCATGTTGAGTTGGATTTATGCAAATCAGCATTATTATCTTGTTTTAATGATCAGTGAGGAGAGGTGAGGTCATGGAAGATGTGGGCATGACGTCATCACTCAGGATTACAAACATGAATCCTACAGATAGAGTGCTCAATCCTGGTCCATTAATGTATGTGTCCCACTTTCCACAGCCAACCCACACTTCACTGATGATGGCAGGAGGAAAGACTAACTCAAAACTAACTAAAACTACTAAAACTCTATTTTATATCTATATATTGCACTTTGAAAAAAAATACTCCAATTTCATAATTTTCCTAGAATTGTGGATAATATAGTAAATATGATAAAGTTTTCAGGACTATTTGCTAATACATTTTACAATTACAAGTCATGAGTGAGTTATTTTTAAATTATATAGCAAAAGCTCAATCATCTATGTTAAATAGTAATTCATGTGAAGCTAAATTTGTATCCTTGTATGATATTTACACATATTGTTTCTTTGAACTATTTATAAGTTAAAGAATGCACTTAAGATTTTTAAATATATTTCAAAATTTATTGTACGATTTTAATATATTGTTAGTTGCCTATAATTCTCAATTATGATAACCCCTTTTAGTGTCTTATATGTATTAGTTTTTAAAGTAGTTGTTTCATTGTTGGAATATACTTTGATATATCAAAGTGGATGCATAAAAAATACGCCGCTTGCTAAAAAAGAGCTATGGAACCTCATCAATAAGTTCTTATCCAAGAGGAATCAATATCTTAGCCCATTCCCTAGAACGCACAACGACTTTAACCATGTTAACAAGAGCTATCTATTATACCAAATAATTTTACACTTTTCTCTTTCTCTCTCTCTCTCTATATATATATAAATATATATATACTAATAAAAAAGAATTCTGTTTGTTCGTTCGTTCGTTCGTTTCCCTGTATCTCCCGAACGGTTCAGTAGATCTTGACAAAATTTTCAGTGAATAGTTTTGAGAGCTGAGGGAGTGTTTTAGTGGGGTTGGCAACTCGCGAAAAATCCGTCATCAACATGCTTATTTTATTATCCAAAACGTTTTTTGGCGATTTTTACAAATTGCCAAGTTAATTTTTTTTCAAATTTTCTGTGGATGATTTTGAGGTAGTAAGACGTATTTTTGTTGTTTTGAGTATTTCCCGGAAAATTCGTTTTCTATATGATTACTTAACAAATAAGTTTTTTTCTATCCCTGTTTTTCCACCCAAATTTATGTTTTGTGGAAAATACCATTTTTTATAACGCAACATCACGCTAATCAAATTTTAATAATGCCTAGAGATGGTGAGTGATGTCAACTTTTCTTGATAAATATATGAAATAGTATTCTCTCTTAAGTTTTTGATGTTTCCCCATAACGGAAAGCAAACAAATACTCTGATATTCAGTGCTATCATACATTTATTCGGCACTCTATGTTCCCTGTGAAATGACTTAAAAATAAATTATTTTTATGATCTTTAAATACCCAGCAATTAGGAATACAAAATAGAAAAAATGGCAATGAAGACCAATGATAACTTTTTAAGAAACTGATTTTAAAATGAAAAGTCACATGCGATGACATCACTGAAATTATTCGTGTGATTTCTTCTTTTTTTTACGATGTTAAATACTCAGCCGTAAGGAATACAAAACGGAAAAAATGGCAATAAAGAGCTTTGACAACTTTTTAAGGAACTGGTTTAATATGAAAAGTCACATGCGATGATTTCACTGAAATTATTCGTGTGGTTTCTCTTTGTGTAATGTTTAAATATCCAGCCGTAAGGAATACAAAACGGAAAAAATGGCAATGAAGACCCAATGACAACTGTTGAAGGAACTGATTTTAATATGAAAAGTCACATGCGATGACATCACTGACATTATTCGTGTGATTTTTTCTTTTTACGATGTTTAAATACCCAGCCATAAAGAATACAAAACGGAAAAAATGGCAATGAAGACGCAATGACGACTTTTTAAGAAACTGATTTTAAAATGAAATGTCACATGCAATGACATCACTAAATTCAAGTTGAAAAATCCCGGGCAGCGAGGGTAATATTCGCTAGTATATATAAATATATATGTGTGTTATTTTTATGTGATGTCGAGTCGTTTTTTGGACGGCTGCAATGATCTCTATTTATTTTTATATTTTCATTCCCCTTTTCCTTTTGTTTAAATCCACCAAAACTTTAAATATAGTAAGCAAATACACTCATGCCAACAAGGAAAATAACAAGTATCCAGGCACACATCTAAAGAACTTTATTTTAAGCATATAAAAGCTATGCATATCTTGAAATAATAATTGAATTTCGTCCTTAGCATCAGAGAAGGCAAGAAGAAAAAAGGAGGAAAAAACTATGGAGAAGTTTTACGATTGCATTTCAGTGTATATTTTTCTTTGCAGAGAAGTGTAGAGAATCCCTATTTTACTAAGTTTTTTTATTTAAAAATAAATAAATTTACGAGCTAAGGAAGAAGGGGGATTTAAAATATTTCAGTCTATGTAGAGCTCAGATAAAACTTTATGTAATTTATTTGCGAAAAAATAAGAATTTTATCAATGGTTTCTTTATGGATTTCAAAGAAGTAGACGTTTGCTTTTAAATGCATCTTTATTTTGTATGATCCTTATCTTAAGTTACTATCTTGACCATTTGTCAAACTACTTCTTTATCTGAGTATTATGATATAACTACGTTTATGTACATTAGGGTAATAACTTTTGACTTTTTTTCACAAAAATGATTACCTGTAGCACGAATGAATGAACTTTTGCTTATAATTGCCTAAAATGACCTTTATTTCATTGAACTAACAAAAAAGGTCATGCACAAAGCACTTTGAAAAACTCACCCTTAATGTAAATGAGGGGGTAAATTCGATAACGATAAGGAAACATTTACAAAGTGTCTTTAATGAATTAACCAGATTGAATAATGTGTCCAATTCAGCAACTGAGTCCAGCTCAGTAGCATTAGATTCTTCTGAAACAGGTACGGACTCATGTGACACTAGTGAAGACAGTTCTATGGAAGATGAGGCTGCACATCAACAAGCATAAGGAAGTATACCCCACTGGTGTTGCAAGGCGATTTGTTACAAGCTCAAAGCTATCAACCACAAAGCAGCAAAGTTATGCCGTCAGCTTTCAGGTGAGGGCATCGAGATCCGGACCCCAAGTCAGCCAGGAATCCACAAAGCTCTCTACAGGAGAGCTGAAGTGAAGCAGCACTTGGTTAGCACACTTCATCAGGAGAAGTTGAGCTTGCACTTCGATGGTAAAAAAATCGTTGGCATTGAACACCAGCAGTGGTCCTAAAAAATGAAGGAAAGGAAATCAATTGACTGTGCTTCAATTGGAGGACGGTACAGCTGCAACCATCGTAAAAGGGCTCCAGGATCTTGCAGGAGTTCAACTTGTGGGGATCAATTCTGATGATAATTGCCGACACGACAAGCGTCAACACCGGGAAGAAGTCTGGTGTTGTCATTCGGCTGCAGCAGATGTTTGAAAAGAATGGGAGCCCGAGACCCAAGTTTATCAGTTGTTAGCACCATGTGCTCGATCGCATCCTCCGTATTGTCATGGACGATAGGCTCCATGACTCAACCAAATCCCCAGATATTGAGTACTTCTTTGTGAAGGACTTGGTGCGTAAGTATGACCAATTGAAGGCAGCTTTCAGCAATGGAAAAGCTGAGATCAAGGAAACAGGCGATTGGAGAGACGACATGAAATTTCTGTATCACCTTACTCGTGTCTTCCGACACTTTACTGAGAAAGATGACTTTTGTTAACTTTCAGCAGATTCCTAACATCAGCAATGCACGCTGGAACTCTCGTGCCATTCTAGCCCTCCTTGCATTCATTTTGATGCTGCGTAAAATCTGTCCATTTATTTCTTACCTATGGGCCGGCAATTGGTTTAGCAACCAATTGTTCCGCGATGAGGATTTCGAAGAACTATCACCTGCTCTGGATGGATACCCAAAAGGTCTCAAATGCTTAGAAACCCACTGGAAAAGAGATGAATCGCCCATCAATATTGCCCGAAGCAACCAATGCAGCGAGCGTGCGATCAAAGTTATACAGGACTTAGACGAGTCCTGCCGCAACAAGGACAACCTCCCTCTGAGATTCGTCCTTTCCAATGACATTAATGTGACCAATTGACATGACCAATTGTTTTCTGTCCCTTTATACTGCTATACAATAGTATACATATCATTCTTTAAAGTTTTGTTTAAACTCGAAAATGTTTCATTTGACTTCAAGAACTGGTCAAAAAGCTCTTAATTAAATTATTTCAAATAATTTTGTGCGTGAGGTTTTTTATCAAATAAACTTAAAAATAGATTTTATTTAATCTTTCATAAAAGTTCATCATATGATGACACAGGAATATGAGGTTGTAAAAAAGTTATCACCCTAATGTACATAGTATAAACAAATATATTATTTGCTAATGTGAGCAGCTTGGTGCATGAAATAGAACTTAAATTTATGAAAATAATAGATGTTTTTAATTGTGTATATGTTCATTTAATTTCGAATGCATGCAAAGAATTAATGATTGCAATGATCAAATGTTTACCTATGATTTATTTGATATCATCACTTAAACATAAAAATATTATATACGGAGAATGTTTTTTTCGAATGCATCTTAAACTGTTTGGGGAGTGAATAAGAATCTCAGAATCTTTGAATTGATGTCGAGTATTCGATGACAGGCAAAATTGAATTAATGTTTGGTATAACACGCTGTCATTTTACACATAATTAAAAGGGTAAACCAATGCTACACTTTCTAAAAATGGATAGAATTTGATTTAGGTATAGTGGATGTTCGTAAAAGCATTTTGTGCTATTATTCGTTTAATATATATAAAAAATACTCTCAGACAATATGTGATAAGGTGTCTCATCACCCTGCATACAAAACGAACAAATGAGACTTACTCGACAGTGTTGTGTGATATAGAAGTATGATGTGGCCCGTTATATTTGAATATGTAAATATTCCCGATTAAAGTAAATCAGTCCTCATTGAGGACATAGTTGTTGTTTTCCCAGCAAGAGTTATACTGTTTCCAATAAGTGTTAGCTACATCTGACTGAAGGGATTTGGAATAGATGTGCCTCACCTCACCAGAGTTGAATCCAGTATTATCTAATAACTATGTCTTCATTGTTACAGATTACTTTGATATTATGACACATTCTTTTGCATAATATAATCGTCAAAAAATAGGTCAAAAACGAAGCGATGCCTTGTCGTTGTTTGCAACATGTCGGCAAGTTTGGAACTCACTATAAGTAATAATAAAACAACTTAGCGTATAGCTTATGTAAGTTTCCCTATTTGTGCCAATTTATATTTTTGTGGTTTGCTTTTGTTTACACTTTTGTATAAAGGTGAAGCCTTCTAGTAGGTATATTAATTCGAAATACAAATTATATATATAATATTATATTATATGGAAAGCTTATTCAGGAAAAATATGTAAATTTGTCAACTCTCGAGCCCAAAACAAGAGATCTTCTGTATCATAAGAATATCATCTCCACAAAGTGAAACTTGAAACACATTACTCAGACTCAACCAATTTTCCTTCTTGAAAGCATGCTCTATATACAAAATGTGTTGAGTACATAAACCCATGGAAACAAATAAAAAAGCCTTTTTTTGCAAAAAATAAAAATTATGCTCATTTTTCCATTCAATAGATCAATAAATCTTTTTTCGCATTGCTCATACACATAATATTGGCCATATTAAGAAATGATGTATAGGCTCATTGCTGAAGAGAAAAGTAAATGTTTGTTCAACTATCCATGAAGCCTTTCTTCATGAGAACAATCCTTGAGCTAATGACACCAAGGGGGGAGGGGGGGTGTGTGTGTGTAAAAGAAGCTTTCAATCAAATAAGACATGCGTAAATAATTCCATTCAACCTACAAACCTAGTTTACTACTAAGTATTTGACATAGAGAAGAGAAAAATATTGAACATATATATATGAATGGAAAGTAAGTGGAAAGAGATAAAAAGATATCGTATTATATTCCTCATGCCACAGAATTATAATGAATCACGCTGCACTTTTTTCAGTCAATCACGTTATAAAATGGAGTGTCTGTCCTTTATCATAATCGTTGTTCGTTTTCTTCTACTCTCGAGAGATTTTGGATATACAATATACTAAGCGTATGTCATGAGTCGATTGATTGTCGAATTATTTGTGACTGATCACAATGTATACAAAATTTTGTTGTTCAGAAAATATTTGTCACAAGAAAAAGTATTTTTTTAAAAGTTTTTAACTACTTCATGTTTAAAACAAGTATAGAACTATTACAAATATTCTCTACTTTAACAAACTACTTTAGGAATACTACTTCATAATCTGATTTGGCGGAATAGGCCTGTATTCCAATGTTCATCAACAATCGACATTATACGTCAGAACTGTAAAAAGAAGTTCCTTTTCCAGAATCTGGTGCTCCCAAAAAGATTGGAACGGATAGCATTTTCGTCTGGCACCCTTACCATTCATGATCCATTTGCGGAGTCCATTTTTAAGTGTGGAAGATTCATGTTTCCTCATAAATGATCCGCAGAAAAACACTTGCTCCTGTCCCATGGTACCTCAGAATGAACTTAGGCAATAACACAAAATGGAGGCAGAAAAAATTGCAGATAAATATTTAAAAGACTTGGAATTTGCTTCATCGTGGGAAAATAGAATTTTGTCTTCCACCTCCAAAATATTTCATGTCAAACCTTTTTCTGCCAAATTTCAAATTTTTAACAGATGTGTTTTTTTAATGCACCGTGCAAGGATTTTGGAAGATTATTTATTTTGGTCATCCATGCCTTCTCCCATTGTCCTGCTCTACGGTTCTTAAGAGACTTTTTTCTACTAAATGTTCCTGGAATAACTGGAAACTGATCGCTCCCAAAATTATCTTTGGATTAAATTCTAATCAACAGGCGGCATCTCCGAAAACCAAAGCAATTGAGTTTGCACTTTGGAGTTGCAAAAGTGACATCGTAGAACGTTTATATTTGGCGGAAGCTACTCAAGAGGGATACCTACAATCCTTCTCATATCAGCAGCAGCTCGTTACATGGCGCTCTCCATCAGGATTCCAGAGGATTCAAGTTGGATATTTGCAGTGACATCGTTCGGTACTTCCCCTCATGTTCCCCATCTGAAGCTTTTACAACGATTCTGCAAAAAAAGTCTTGTTTAAATTAATTGTCACCTATTTTTCCTAGTCATGTTAATATTATTTTAATATCCAATTAATTTCAACTTTGTTTGTGATGTAATTGTCCTTTTATGTGAGAGTTTTAATGTTTTATATTGACTTTATTTAGAGTATAATTTTTAACTATAATGTTTGTTTATGTATAGTATATATGCATTTACGCTAAATTCAAGTCTCAAAAGAAAAAAAATATTTGATAGATCCAAATACGAAAGACATAATAGTTATAAAGTCAAAAACATATTTATTCATTAGAGTTTAATAATTATATTTTTTAAATCAAATTGTATGCACCAATAAACATTGAAGCTTTTTATTATTTATTTTTCTCGGCATTGGAAAAGGACTCTGACTCTATTTCAGAACCTGATTGATTGAAAGAAAATGTGTGTCAATAATATTAAAAACACATGGTGTTGTGAAAAAGAGGTAGGGAGAGCTTTAGCTCAGTGTCTAACCGATTTCAACTCTTTTTTTAATGTTGAGGGCGCAAGAGAAAGTCAATAATGATCAACTGAATAGAGTACATAGTATCATTGGCCAGGGAATATTTTGTAACATGGAATAGGAACTTCCTCCTTTTATGTCAAAGCTTAACTACCCTCGTAAAAAGAAAAGGAAAAAGGAGGGAGTTCCTAATAGAAAAGAACTCCCTCCTTTTCACTTTCTTACTAAGGAAGATAAACAAAGAATATAAAACAGGGAGTTCGTATTCCAGGTTACCCTGTCTTGGTATATACTTGCTATAAGGCTTATTCATATCCTCACGGATACTGTAACTCAACACGTTAGTCAAAGAAATATACATCTCTTCACTCATGGCCGTGTAAACATCAACTCAGAGCAGATAAGAATATCTTTTTTTATTAGAAAACCAAGTGGAGTCTCTCCTCAATCAACTTGAAGTTATAACCAACTGGCTAACAATTTGAGTTCAACTAGTCACATAGTGTGTATGAGTAAGGTGTAATAATTTTTCTCTTGAGCAAGCATACATAGGTATTTATATTATTCAATATACCAAAGTCAGACTTTTTCTGTAATGGGTGATGGATAAAAAAAAAGATTGGTTATCGAGAAATTTGCTTTCAAAAGCTCTCCTATAATATTTTTTGACCAACCACTAAGTATTGTGAAGTATGGAATAATTTCACACATGTCTGTTGAGAGTTTAACATTTGATTTTAGAATACCATAAAAAGAACAGTCACTATATTGTGAATGCTTGGAAATAACTCCTCCGATATATAGCATTATTATCATTTATAATGAAAGAAAGTAAATAAGGGCCAATAAGATGCAGAAAGAGGAAGAAGTAAGAATTAGACAAATAATACCTTTCAGTTAGTTAGCGATAACTATCCGTAAAGCATTGTTGAAAAGAATTGCCATAGTCAATATAAACTTCTATATAATTTAGTTTATCAAAGTAACGGGAATAAATAAATTATAAACAACTTGATGCAAATGTTTCATATATATGTACAAGGAGTACTACAAAATACAGCAATTGGAGTAATATTATTTACTATTTTGGTGTACCACAAAGAATGGGCCTGGTTCGTGATGTCAAACAGTAATCAAAATAGGTCAACAATTCCAAGGAAGCATTTTATCAAATATTTTTCTACTCTAGAGGTTGAGTGAGTTCACATAAGTGGTATCGATATTTGACAATCACACAATTTATATCGGTCACCGCTCTAAATGGAGACATCCGATTATCGCTTCTATTCTTTGGTCCGGTACAAGTTCGGCAAGATGGTCCACAAAATCCACACATACCTCATCCGTACCTTATTCCCTGATACCTGTCCGTGTCTCTTCACTATCAAAAGATGGAGAAAAGACTTCAAAAGTGGAAGTTTTGTCCTGGAGAAGAGGACAAAGCCTGAATTCTCTCGGAGGAGAATGTTGCCTGAAGGAAGCGGTTGAAAGGACAGAACCTTCGTATGATCACTCGTGAGGTTGCTTCAGAGGTTTTTCTACCAAATACAACCGTCACCAGGATCTTGTAGGAAGATCTTAGACTCGAGGGATTCGCATGAAGGACTGCCTATTGATGTGGAACAAAGCTTGTTCTCACTTTCAATATTGTAATAAAACTAACTCCAAAATAATTATCAACCAACTGTAATTTTAAATTAGTCCTTAAACATATTATAAAATAATATATATTTCTTAATATACTAAGAATTCATGCAAAATTAATATAAATTTTCATATAAGGTTTAAGATTTGTTTCCATTTCGTCTGTTTATTATGTAGATAAAATAAAATAGATACATAAAACCCAGAGCAAATGTGTAATAAAAACATAATTAAACATAGTTGTTTATTTTTTTGCTCTAGGACAGAACGCATACAATAAAATAAAACACAATATCTAGTAATGTCTTGAATTTAACAAAATATTTATAAGAAAAACAATTAAGAATCTTAAAAACTTAGTTTATGATATTAAAAAATTGGATGCTGCAATATTGATGAATAAATATCGATTAAATGCTTGGATAATATTTGATTATTCTTCCAGCGGACGTCAACGTTTCTTTTCATTTGGCAAGGGGATTTTCAACAACAATACCGCAGATAAAATATGCTTCTTACCTCGTGAGGGAAGAGGGTTTCCTAGGAGGTCAATATATGACGAATCTTAGAGTTGACGTATTTTTAAAACCATGATAAAACTAGAGGCATATATACACTCAGAGAGTGCAAACCTCCGCCGTCACGGGGTCCTTATGAGCCTTCCGAGGCGGATTTTTCACGACTGGGGCGGCGTAGAGGGACGGGAGAGGGTTCCCCTCGACGGGAATTTCGAGAGGAAGACGCTCCCGGCACCCGATTTCACAGCACAGCGACATCTATTGGCAGAGTAGGCTAACTTGAAATATTTATTAGTATTTAGCTCGTTTTTGCATCTTAATTCGGCACTCAGAGATGCCAAAATTTAATCACTTGTTACTTTTGGCATTTCCAACAACTCCACAAAGTTCCATCCAAATCCATTCCGTACTTTTGAGTTATCCTGCTGACAAACCAACAAACCAACGCCAGTGAAAACAATACCTCCTTCGGCGGAGGTAATAATATAAATTTATTAACATACTAAAATTAAGAAGCAATGCAATATTATTATTATTCTTCATTTAAGATTTAAAATACTTTTTTCACCTGCCAAGTCATTAAATAACGAAATATACTATTTGTAAATTCCAAATTGCATATGTTAAAATTGTAGACACACATAAGCAAGGAAATGTAAAATAACAGAGCAGTTAAAGGTAAGGACCAGATGTGTACACGCAAATGAATGTAGAAAACAAGATATTGCATTTATGTTTTAAAATTTATTACCTAAGGCTAAAGAAACAACTTTCTACCTCTTCATCAAGTTACTTTGTGTAGAAGGAGAATTAAAAAAAAACATTTTTGTTAAGAGGAAAAAGAACTAATAAATTGTAACTTAGCGTAGAATATATTCAGTTTCCAGTGTTTCAGAGTCCCATTAAGCCTCTTTTAATTTGTGGCTCCAGAAGGATGAAGATTTTTTTGTGAATGAGTAAACCAATAAAAATAAAAGAGGTTAATATATTGTTATCTTCCTATTTAAAAATATATTCCTATGAAACATACGAGTCTTATCGTTTTTGCAAATAAAATGCTCCCAGCGGTTATTATTAATATATTAAAATATGTTTAGGATAATGAATAGTATTAATCAATAAAAAACATTTGAACGATACAATAGACTTTAAGCACATATTTTTAGAAAGTATTAAGAGTATTTTTTGGTACATATATATATATATTTATATATATATATATAGTTATATATACATAAACACACATATATATATATGTATATATATAAATAGATAGATATACATATAATATATAACTATATATATACATATGTATATATAATAAATAAATAAATATATATATATATAAATGTATATATATATATATATCCTTATAGAATACTGAGTAACAAAATAAATAAGCTAATTGCTTCCTTGATTTGTATTCAATTGAAAGCGGCTATGCCTTTTATAAATTAATTTCTGAACACCATATTTGACCAGTTACAAAAAAAAAAAGAAACAGATTTTCTGATACTTATTTCTTTTTTGGCTTTCAAAATCAGGAATTTGTTTGTACATCATGCGCGTAGTGGCTGTTACAATAATGAATATGGAACGGACTTTCACATGTGTGGCTAACATATGCATTTTTCTAAATTTAATTGTCTGTATTATTTTATGTTTTAATATTCATCTAATATTATGTAAACAGCCTCAATTACTTATTGACTAGGATGCAATCATTTATTATAAAATTTTATACATAAAAACTCTGTGTTTTTTAAACTCATAATGTAGACAGTAATATTAATAAGTAAGATCCCCGACAAGCTTTTTTGATATTCATAATAATAAAAGTTAGTATTTCTTTTGATATACTTAGACTAAAGTTATAAAGAATTTAATGTTGGTCCATTAATTCAAAAGAGGGCGCGTGTGCTTGTGACAACTTTCAATGATTTCAAAAAGAACTTGATTAATGCTTTCAAAGAAAGAGGTTTCCTCTGTTCCTTTAAAATTGAATGTTCAAAACTAGTTTATGAACAAATTGAATATATGAGTTACATTGGTTTATTTTGCATTTGTGAAAAAATCTATTATGCCAGGGGACTTGAAGAAGCATGCAGATATTTATCTTTTGGCAACTCATGAACATCACCATATAAAACATATTTATATCCAAACAAAGTCATGTATATTTTTTTAACAAATCAAAATTTATATATATTTAAATAAACCGTAAAATAACATACAAAATTAAACAAATTATATACTATTTCTTATAACTCTTACTGTTTCGCAATTTCATACTTTAAAATAAAGAAGAGATATCTAAGAGTACAAATGATGCACCACTCTTAGATAATATTGTTCACAGTTGAGTCAGCTCAATGTTATCTCAAAATGGAAGAAATTATTATTTTTGAACGATACAAATTAGTGGCGAACTGCAATACAAGGGACAAATACATGTGGCAAGTCAGTATGATACGTCTAGAATTTGTATGAGGACCCTAATATTCAAGTCCTCTTTTTCGTCTCCCTTTGCATGTTCTAAATGCAAAAAGTAATCCCTTCAAGATAGAAAATGGACCAAAGCTCAACTTAACGATTCTTTGCAGTTTTCATCGCATAACTTAATTTTCCACTCTGCGCCTGCAAGCCCAAAAATGATGTGAATCCGGCAGTGAATCTGACACTGGGGAGGTGTGGTAAGTATATTAGCTGGTCCATACCTTTATTTAATTACTTTATGACTACACCTTGAATATGTTTGATGTATAAAACACTTTATTCATAAGTAATTTGATTTCCAGCCCAATTTAAAAAGCATCCTTAGTTGTTGTATATTATTCATTCAGTTTGGATGCCGATTTTGTCCATAAAATATGTGCATTATTGGATTCATTGCAAAAGTGCATATATCATATATCTTTGTATGTATATTTTATACCCACTGTGCCAGAATAATATTTGATTGTCAGTCTTCATTACGAATGCACTCACTGACATATGCAACTGCATTCCTTGCCAAAAAGAGTAGTACTATTCTCATTTACTACTTTAAATATCTCAAATATACCCCTAATATAAATATATATAGCTAAAAATAGGTGTACGTACCTTGACTCAAACAGAATTCTAAAACAAATAATGCACTGTAATGGTATTTCTTTCCGTAAGTCTTTCATTATATATATAGAAATAGGAATAGAACAATTAGAATAAAAGCTTAAATATTGAACAGTGTGTTTTAAATATCTTTTGAACTCTTAAAAAATAAGTCGGTGTTCATTTTAATTTAGTTTTTACATTAATAAAATAGTTTTAATGTACTGTTTGTGTAACTTTTTTAAAACTATTATCATTAAAACTAATTTTTTGTGTTTGTGGCTAATTTATTTGGATGATTACCGATATAACTATTAACATAAACCCTTTTCACTGGTATAAGAAATATATTTCACAAAATTAAAACAATATAAAATAAAGAAAGGAATAATAGCTATTAAAAACATTTGATATACTCCTAGATAAACCCCACTCCTCCAGAACTGGATCTGGTATGAGGCGGTAGTGGCCTTCCTAAAAACATGCCACTTAGTTACTGAATAATTGTTATCTATGCCTAAAAGGTTTTGGTTAAGATGTTTATTTATTAGTTACAAATCTATACAGTGTAAAAAAATAACAATAGACTAGAAAGTAGGAGATTTAAAAAGCCCAATCTGAAGACAGTTAGGGGTTATATCTCTTTATTCCTTGTCCTCCTAGAAGAGCTCTTCTTCTTGAACGGCCGCAACTAATTAAGCCATTTCTCGAAATTGTGTGGCCACAATCGTGAATCAAGTGGTATGAAGTTTCCTAATTTCCTTCACGAATTTTACATGTCGAGATCAGTGTTGACTAGTGTTGTGTCGGTCCCAATTTATTCGGTCCGGTTCAGTCCAGTCTTAGGACCGTCGGTCCTTTAAATTGTCTTTTGTCAGTCCTTTAAATTGTCTTTTGTCAGTCCTTTTTTTCATAAAATGTTGAAAGAGTATTTATTTAATACGTTCTAACTGCTAATATTATAATTATATATTCGATTATACTGAGCGTTAATTAAATATCAACTGCGGAAAATTTGTTTGAAGCCTACAATGGAACCTTTCATTAATTATTTAAGAAGACGTTGTATAAATGTTTCAGTGGCTAAAGCTATATGTGTGATAAAAAGTGATATGCTGTCGTCATCAGAAAAGTGGTTTAAATACCGTGTTCTCTCTGGTACACTCGAAGTGCGAGACAAATTTTTTACGCAAGATCATAGTAATGTTCTTTTTGCCGTACGGAGAGTGAGTCCAGTGACCACTTTTTATATGACTGCACATATCTTGGTCCTTTATATAAATCTGTTTCAGATCTTTTAATCGACATTTAAGTTTTTATCAACCTAAGAGAAGTGACTTTATAGCCTTTTATGTGGACTCGATGAACGTTTTATAAATTCTATAATTACAAAAACACAGCATGTATTATATGCAAGGAGAAGTGCATCATGCACCGATATTTCGGGGATTTTATCAATGGTTAAACTCCACATTAAAGTTTTAAAGGATACATGTCGTAAGAAATGATGTTTTTACCCAAATGTTCTTTCGTTTTTTTTATTTTTTTTATTATTAATATGTCTATTGTTTGTTGTTTTGTTTGAAATATAAAATTATGCCTGTTGGCCAAGAAAAAAAAAAAAAAATATCAACAAAAGGGGTAATAATATTTATATCAGACAGTTGGAAACATTTTTATCATAATATAGGCTTTTCAGTGTACTCATCGTAGGCATTACTCATTAAATGCTTATGTAAAAATAATTAATTCACAACCCTTCCGTATAGACCACTATAGGCTAATTTTTAAGTATTGTCATAAACATCGAATAATTATTGTTGTAATAATAACCAATATTTAATACTTATTAATAACATAAGTAAAAAATGTTATATTTGTCATCAGCTCATTAAAGATGCTACTTTCCTCATATAAAGGATTTTTCCTTTTCATAGCATTAAGACATGTTGACAACATGACGTAAAAAACACATTTTTCCTTTTCTAAGGACCGACAAGAAGGACTGGACTGCAGTCCTCGGTCCTAGATAAGAACCAACACAACACTAGTGATGACCCTATAATCTATTATTTTTTTGTCCATTTGGTTCAATAGAATTGTATCAGTTTGGACAAAAATAAGCATTATAGCGTTAAAATAAGTCTATTGAACCAAGAACCTTTTCAATGAGGTTGATCCATATTGACTTCCCCCTCTCGGAGGTCGAACCTGCGCGCGTCCTTGACATTTTGAACAGTCTTGAACATACTTAAAATTTTATTGCTGTGTTTTGTTTTGTTTTTTACATGTTTATTAGTAGCTCGGCAATGGAGCTAGGAATTTTTATAGACGAAGCTTTGTTCTTGAGTTTTAAGTTCCCTGAAATATATCATTACTACTAAGCTATTGCACTCCCTTTTTCTACATTCTTTTTATATTTATTTAAATATGGTCTGCTGCTTTACACGGAAAAAATAAAATGAACAACGCAATCTCAACTGTAGGATCTTCATCTTTAAAAGTAACCATTTGGAACGGGCTAAGATCGTTAATTCGATTCCGCCTTAAATCAAAGACTCCATCTCAAATTCGTACTCGTGGATCCTACCTTAAAACAACAAACAAAAGTATCAATTACTTTCCTTCCTTTCCTTGAAAAAGTAGCAAATTCTTTAGTTTTATTAATGTTCTCAAATATTGTGAAGAAGTTACGATAAAAACAAAACACAAAACAAAATTATTTCAAT
This sequence comes from Caligus rogercresseyi, assembly GCA_013387185.1. Lineage (NCBI taxonomy): Eukaryota > Metazoa > Arthropoda > Copepoda > Siphonostomatoida > Caligidae > Caligus > Caligus rogercresseyi. Next base: position 20,924,303 of record CP045895.1, read on the forward strand.
GTATTACAATATAGACCAACAAATATGTTTTCGAGTGTATGTACAGGAGGAAGAAAACATCTCATGAAAAGGTTCTTGTATTTTAGTTGGGATTTTTCTGAGCTTAATTGTTATAATTCATTGAAATATGCCTCGACTTTACGAGGATGCTTTACGGGATGCTGGATTAGATTTCCGTGACTTTAAGATGCTTCAATAGTAGATGTTTTTTCTGTTTTAATAATATTTATTTTGTTATCTAAAAAATTGTAAAATAAAATAGAAAAATAGATTATACGTATCTATATATTATATATTAGAGAGTTGTGTTTAAGAAAAACCATAATTGTATGTTATAGAGCAAAATTATGGTATATAAATTTTAACCTTTTTTAATGGAGAAATTCATATATAAAAATTATGTCTCCTTAAAATCCTCTTTCAAACATTTAATGTCACTCTTCCCTTGATAGCATTATGTCTCCAGCCAATTTTTTTATCTCCCCTCTAGGAGTAATCCTGTTGGGCTTCTCATTGGGTAACGGAAACTTCAATTAAATGCAGCAACCCGTTAGGTGAGGTATATTTCACATCCAGCCCATTCCCACGAAGAAGATCATGGGTAGGATTTTTTTGAGGATTAAGCAATTAACGTGGAGCTGCACCAATTGCTGATATTGGGTAGGTTGTCGACTTCTATGTAGGTGATGGCTGCAATTTTTTTAAAGCAATAAAAATGCTTAATATTGTATACCCAAACTTATTTTTTCTTAATAGGGGCATTTAAAACAAAATATGAACCCCAAAAATACCACTTATTTCTGGAGCAAGAGCAAAAAAAGTAATTAATAATTATAAGATAATGTTAGAACATTTTCTTTCGCAACTACAAGAAAAAATTATTTTATATAATAGATTTGATATATCTTCTTATTCATTTCTTAAAACTCCTGGATTGTACTTCTATAATGCTTCCTCCAATGAATAAAATTTGAAATGCATCTTCACATACAGACAAAAAACACTAATTATATAGCTCAAAATCCCCTTGCATGTGGTACTTTCAGCGTATAAACATAAATCATCCAGAAATTGTGTACTCGCCCCCCACATTTTAATGAAATAATTCTTATTTTAACCTTAATAAATGTTATAGCATATCCCCTGTCAAGACAATTTATCATGCTTTTGCATATTGAGGTCGACTGAAATATGATTTAATCAGTGACGGATATTATACATGATAATTTATGCACCTGATATATATATATATACAACATCATAGAAGAAATTGCCAATATACCCGCTTATACGCTGGTGAGGGTCATGGCAAACACCCGAAATCGGTATATACAATGTATGGACAATGGGGGACGTCACCTATCTGATATGATTTTCAAAACTATGTGAAACAAAACTTTAAATATGTACTAAAATAATCAAACAAAATTAAAACATTTCTGATTTATACATCTTGTTTTATTGCCTTCTGAAAAAAGGAGGTTATGTTTCTGCAACCTGTATATATATATACCAGGCTTGTGAACGGAACGCAAAATTGAACGCACGTTCAATGAACGGAACGCTGAACGGAACGCAACTTTTTTTGAACGCTGAACGTTGAACGCAAAAGAAAGAGTTTTGCGTTCAGCATTCAATTTTTTCCAATTTTTTTTTTTTTAATTCACTTAACTGTTCCCCATCATAAAGCAATGCTAATACGTAAAAAAATACATGAATAAACATTATAGTTTAAAATTTTCCAACTTTTCTTGGACTTTTTTTGGAAATTCTTTTCTAAAAAAAACGTACCCACTACGCAGTACTTTTTTTTTTTTTTGAAATTCTTTTCTAAAAAAAAAAACGTCATCACTACGCAGTACTTTTTTTGGAAATTATTTTTTAAATATTTGAACGCTGAACGCTAACGGAACGCTGAACGCAAAAACATTGAACGGAACACTGAACGGAACGTTAATTTTTTTGAACGCTGAACGGAACGCTGCACGCAAAAAAGCTGAACGCTCACAAGCCTGATATATACCTATATATATATATATATGTATATATATATATATATATATATATATACATATATATATTAGGGTTGTTCTTATTTTTCAAATGTTTGAAATGTTAGCGACTTTGAGCATTTTCTGTTTCTTGGTGATAAAAGAAGACGACATACAAAGTTTGAACAAAATCGGTCAACATTACGAGGTCGCGCAAAGAGGTCAAAGTTTTAAAAATTTAGTAAAAATATAGTTTTCCGCAAATTTCTTCAAAATGGGGGACGTTACAGACTTCCATAATAATTATTAATTTAAAGGAAATCTAATTTACTACCAGACGTATGTTTGATGTTTTTTAATAAAACAAATTTTTCAGTAAAAACAAAGCAAGAAAGGGAGTGAGTATTGTTAGCTTATTTCATAGCTTTTTTGTATCAATTAACTTCACTCGCCTGTAGAAGATGACTTGTTCGCTTCAGAGTAAAATAGTACTTTTAAGTTTAGTAAAACTTTAGATGATAAATCCAAAAATGACCTTGGTTACATTCTATCAGTTCAGAATTCAGTACAATCTGAGTTTACATCATATGATTCAGAGCCTGTATTGACCTATAAGAAATCGATTATGAAAAAAATAAATAATAATTTGTTTCTTAGATTTGCGTCAAGGTATCCTCTCAAAATTTTACTTTGTCTCTGACGCATACATAATCCATTATATGCGTCATTTTGTACGCAAAATAGGCTTTTTTTAATGTACATATAACTATCTACTTATTAAACTCACATGATTTAGTATACCAAAATATTAAAGCTGGTTAACCAAGCTTTCATTTGATATGTTTGGTGTTCTAAAAATCGCCATACTTTAAGAGATATAAGCAAATACGTACTGTCCCCCAAAAATTGATCTTTGATATGAGAATATACGATTACCATTTGGTAACGCCAGTTAGTGTTACCTGGATAGAAAGAGAAAGAGAAGGGAGGGGGTATTTTCCTCCCTTCTCTCCCTTCTTTTTTTCTTGCTATCCAGGTAACACTAACACTAAATTTTTTTTAATTTTTTTTTGCCTCTACTTTTTAAGAAACTGATTTTAAAATGAAAAATCCAATACGATGACATCACTTCAAATATTCGTGTAAATTTCTTCTTTTTACGATGTTTAAATACTCAGCCGTAAGGAATACAAAACAGAAAAAATGGCAATGAAGATCTTTGTCAACTTTTTAAGGAACTGGTTTAATATGAAAAATCACATGCAAAGATTCACTGAAATTATTCGTGTGATTTTTTCTTTGTACGATGTTTAAATACCCAGACGTAAGGAATATAAACGGAAAAAATGACAATGAAGACACAATTACAACTGTTGAAGGAACTGATTTTAATATGAAAAGTCATATGCCATGACATCACTGAAATTATTCGTGTGATTTTCTTTTACGATGTTTAAAATACCCAGCCTTAAGGAATACAAAACGGAAAAAATGGCAATGAAGACTCAATGACAACTTTTTAAGGAACTTATTTTAATATGAAAAATCACATGCGATGACATCACTAGAATTATTTGTGTGTTTTTATTTTCATTCCAGACTATTGTCAAGTAGGAAAATCCCCGGCAGCGCCGGGTAACATTCGCTAGTATATATATATATATATATATATATATATATATATATATATATATATATATATATATATATATATATATATATATATATATATATATATATATATATATATATATATATATATATATATATATATATATATATATATATATATATATATATATATATATATATATGCATTAGACATATTTGATAAAACAAGTTTTTAAATATAATCCTAAGCAACTCAAATGTTACTCAAATGTTTGAATAATCCTTCTTTTCGTGCATATTATATTTTCTAGAAGCGTATTGAGCGGTTCATTTTATAATGACATAAGAAATGTGTATGATCTTGAAATGGGTAGAATCATATAATAATGAAACAGCATCTACATTATAATTGGAGTTTGTCCGTCTGTCCGTCCGTCCGACTTCCATAGACGCCAAAACTACAGAAGCTAGAGAACTGAAATTTGGCACACAGATGCATCTTGACACTGTGATGGTTCTGGGCTAGGTTAAGTTCTGATCAGACCAGATTTGTGTCTGTGAGAGGATTTTGCGGGTTGTATGGATTTTTGAGGGTTAAGAGGCTCGGGATGTAATTAGATGTTTTGTGGAGTTTGGCCGTAGGCATCTTTTATATAAATAAAACTAAGGCCTAGCGGCCTTGCAAAGGCCTCAAAAAAGGCTTGGAAAACTTTGGTTGTCCATAGTTCGAAAGTGAGATTGTTTTAGAGACAGAACGCAAACTAAAAGTTATCTGCATCTCTGCCCAAAAAACCTGGATCCGGGAAAAAAATCCGGATCCAGAACTCCCGGACCCGGATTATGACATTTCCTTAACTTTGGATTCTTTCCCATTTCGAAAAAAAGCTACTCTGAAAGTATATCAAAAATAGGGTTTCCAATCGGGTCCCAAAGAAATTTCCCGGAAAACCGGACCGGTCTGTCGGGAAATTCAAGAAAACCTCTGGGGCGACTTTTTAATACGAAAAAAAGTTCAAAACAAAACATACGAAACGAAGGCCTTGCAAAATAAGCCTAGGTTGGTTAAGTCAATGTTTGGCGTCCAGGACATATTTGGGCCGGGATTCAGATTTTTTTCAATTTGCAAGTTTTCGCAATTTATTTTTGCACAATCATATTCAACTTCACAAAGGGAGCAACTTTGATGTTATCAGTATCCGAATCCGAGGTCATTAAGAGCCTCAAATCCGGGATTGAATATTAGGTCGAATTTCATGGACGAAGCGGAATATTTTGGAAATCTTAAATTTTGGGGGGCCTTCTGTGGGTTGTCTGTTGGGTTGATCGCATCAAGTTATAAAATAGTACTTATAGAGTTTGGCATTTCTAATAAGTTCGTTTTTTAATGAATTTTGGTTTATAAATTCTTGAGTTTTGGCATAAAAACTGGAAAATGGAAAAGTGTTTTTTTTCTCCGTCCTGGTGAACTCACAGATTTCAACTTGAGTTCATAAGAAGGAACTTGAAAAGCCTGACAATACATCATAAAACAGTCTTCTCAAGTGTTTCATATTATTTCAGAAAACCCAAAAAACTGTGGGTTTTTTTTCAAAAACTTAAGGGGTCCCCCATGATTTTGGCATTTTTAAATTTTTTTAAATTTGTTAATACAGTTGTTCCCAATTGGGGAGACTAATGCAAATTTGAAGAAATTTTTAAAATTGGATGAAAAACAAAAAAGTTTTATTTGTAAGCATTATTTCATAAGTACATATGCTACATATATATTAGCATAGAAGTTGGCTATAATGTTAGTTATTTTTTGCTCCCTAGGGGGTGCTCTAACTTATTAATCTAATGTAACCTCTAGGGAGACTTTTTACTGCATAAGTGGTTTTTAAATTATGAAATGCAAAATGAAGCCCTCGCAAAAAAAATATCCGGCACCATATGACTCATAAATTAACACCACGGTTCACCCAAGGTCTGTATAATAAGGTCTGGGCAATACAAAAACAAATATGTAATCCTAGCAGTATAACTACTCAATGACGTCACTGGAGAACGAATATATAATTATATAATTTATATTTTCATATATATTTATTTTATTAATTTATTTAAACACACACACATAGATATATTTATATATATATATACATTTATTATAGATAGATAGAGAGATTGATTGATAAATATATAGATATATAGATATAATCGTTCTCCAGTGACGTCATTGAGTAGTCACACTGCTACATGTTTGTTTTTGTATTGCCCCAACCTTGGGTTCACCAATCTTATTAACCAGTTTGAATACTTCAAACTCATCCCCCTTTTCTCACAGGAGACACAGCTGAACGCGCCCCGAAGTATGAAGAAAGAGAAGGGAGAAGCTCTATGAATAAAAATATTTGACATGTACTCATGAATACGATAACATCATGAAAATGGTTTCCAGTGCAAAGTTGGAAATGTCGATTTTCCCTCCAAATCATGAAGAAGGTCTTACCTTAACATAACTTTATCATCTTGGATATTTTTGTCATTACTGTCGCAACAAGTATTATGTATTGATGTTATTGAAGGTCTATCTATAAATGCTAATGTTGTTAATGCATATAATAAGGCTTCAAACGATATGGGAGCTTTTTATATAATACATCATTTTATGTTGATATGGCACTGCTCTTCATTCTTTCCTCTCTGTTTATATATCATGACAACTAGAGGCATGAATTCAAAGGAGGGAATGATCTTTGTTTTATTCCTTTTAATTTATTTTTTTTCAAACATGGCGTCTAGCTAAGTATCTGTGGCCACTTTTTTAAAAAGAGACGATAAAGTATTTTTAAAGTAAGAAAAGGGGAAAAAAGAAAAATAAATACATATATACATATTTGTAGTTATAAGTAAAGCGTTAAAGTAAAGTGGCGCATGCAGGGAAAAGTAAACAAAAAAAATTGGCCATAATTTTGGTTTTTTCTTTAACGTTAGATGTCGTTAGTCCATGAAATTACGTCATAATCCTATTTAAACCCGGTTGAAAGGGATTAAGTTTGATGATTTGAAATATATCAAATTACTACAAGATAAAAAACGTCTCCAAATATAAATGATAAAAGGACTTGTTGTTATTATCAAAGAGCTCTAGAATAAAAGCGCCCTTACGGACTAAAGAAGAACTAATATTTTGTCCAATTTTTTTGGGGGAAAAAGGATGAATTTTATGTTATGCATGCGCTACTTTACTTTAACGCTTTAGTTATAAGGAGAGGAACTTTACTGGATAATATATTTTTTCCCTCTCCTTTTTTTGAAAACTAATCGCATCATTCTCTATCATACATATAACTACTTTCTACACGACGCACAGTGGCTCACAGGTACTGAAAAAGCGAAAAAAAGGCATTTTTTTTCTTTCTCCGATAGGTGTGATTTTTACAGTATACTTTGTTATATCATGTACTAACAGGAAAAACATAATTCATGTTGAAATGAGTCTATTTATTACTATAAAAATACCCATTAATGTAACGGGTGCATGTTGCCAGAAATCAAGTACGCCTGAAGTTTAAAATATATTAAAAGCATCTTAACCATATGATATCTATTTTAGACCCAAAACTGACAACAGTAAAAATAACTTTACATATTACTTAAAAGACTGACCTGAAGATGTCATTTTGAAAATATTTATATAATTAAATTGACAAATTTTCACATTTTAAAAATTGATCAAATTTCACAGAATTTTTTATTTTTTATTTACAAAAAGGTATATCTAAAAACTTCCACTACATTCCATCAAAGTAAGGCTAGGAATGGAATTACAATATAGTCTATAAAATATATTCGATCATTTCAGCTGCTCAAAGCTGCTCCAGCATTAAAAAAACGGTTTTTGTACAGGAATAATCTTGTCTTTTCTGCACGCCTGTACCGATTAACTGCAGGAATATTCTTGAATGGTTCATGTCTCCTTTTCAAAACTGCATGTGTATGTTACTGTTTTCTCCCTCTTCAACAGAAAATTACGTAGAATTATTCATAATTATTAATAACGTATGCATATATTCCAATTTTTTTACAACGTAATTGAAGAACAAAGAAATGTCATTTTGCGTGTCTTTTTGGATACGGTATAACGCACTAAGAGAAAATGGGCATTCAGTATTTTTTAGTTGCATCTTCTTACTGACAGTGTGTGTATCAGTGAAATATGAAACGGAAAGAACTGTTAGAGGTTATTAAAGAAAATGGTGGATTTAAAAGTGATAATCTTGGCCAGTGAAAAGAAAGACATTAGTATTATTGATATTGATGTTCTCAAGCAAACATTCCGAATTTTCTTGTCCAAAAGTGAAACTAAGTTTAAAACCTATCATAGAAGCTATGTTAAGTTCTTTGAAAAAGAGTCAAATTGGTTGGACGGCGAAATTCATGTGAAGAGAAGATATTCGGAACCTGGAAGTGGAAGGCCATCAAAAGCTTAGGAAGAGCTTGGTGCTAGAAGTAAACAAAACAAAATTGCTTCCCTATCTCATCATCCTGCCGAAATGCTCAACAAAGCTGCTTTCAAAGCTCAAAAGAAGGAGGATTATTCAGGTGAAATTGTATCAGTGAAAAGAATATCCTTGGAAAATGAAAATTCAGTACTAAAAATGCACCCACTTGATGCTTTAGCTTTGAAAGTCCAATGTGACCTCTCGGATGACCAGTACCAAATGATTCGTAATAGTTCGTTAATGCAGAATGTGGATATATATCAACACTGCATGTTCTACTGGAAGAGAAAAATAAATGTATACCAGATGGTGTCCACATCGGCGAAACAGAAGCTTCGTGTACACTTAAAAGTATGGTAATGCACACTCTATCAAGAATATTGGAGCTGCCTGAGAGTAAGAATAATATTGTCGGATTTCAGAGTGAAGATGCTGTAGCCACTGGAAAGATGCACTTTAAGGTTGGATTTGATAGTGCTTCGAGCCAATTGATATATAAACAAAAATACGAGGATACAGATCTACAAGAAGCAAAGAAGAATGAAGAAACATTGTTTCAAACTGCAATTGTTCCCCTAAAACTCACGTTTAATGATAAGGTGATCTGGATAAATAAAAAACCCTCATCTACTAATTTTTGTCGCCCTCTACATCTTCATTATATTAAAGAAACTGCTGAATTGTGTCAGTCAGAAATGACAAAGCTACAGGATGAACTGAAAAAATTGGACTGTTATGTTTTTGATTTCCCGAATGGTGAGAAAGTTAGAATTCAGTTTCTATTAGATTTCACCATGTTTGACGGCAAAGTCGTTAATGCACTAACGGACACCAAATATACCAAAAAATGCAATATTTGTGGTGTGACATCTGCTCAAGTTAATGACATTAATGTTGTCAGAAAACTAGAGGTTAATCAGGATGCTTTAAAGCTTGGATTGTCAACGTTACATTGCTGGATCCGTACTTTTGAGTACATCATACACTTGGGATATAAAATGGACAACAAAGCTGCTCAAGCAAGAACTCCAGAACAAAAGCAATCTGTGGTTGAAAGGAAAGCGAAATTACAGTCAGAGTTTTATGGAAGACTCCAACTCATTGTGGATAAACCAAAAGTTGGATTTGGAAACTCCAATGATGGGAACACTGCAAAGAGAGCATTTGCAAATGCTGAAGTATTTGCTGAAATAACAGGTGTTAATGTATCTGTGATCAATCGATTACACACTGTGCTGAGAGCTGTGAGCTCAGGCCACGAACTGAAATCTGAGCAATTTCGAGAATACTGCCACAAGACCATTGATCTCATTCTGAGTATTTACGAGTGGTATCCTCTACCCCCTTCTGTACACAAGATGCTTAAACATGGAGCAGATGTTGCTCTTCACTTGGAGCTCCCAATGGAGTATATAGTGAAGAGAGTCAAGAAGCAATGAACAAAGAGATTCGCAAAGCAAGGCTTAACCACACAGCGAAAGTTTCAAGAATGAATGTTATGAAAAACCAATATAATTGGTTGCTTGTGAAGTCTGATCCTCTTGTTTCCTCAAAAACCTTCAAGAAGTCTAAACCAAAAGATCTACAAAATCTGTCTAAGGAAGTTGAAAGCTTACTGATTATTGCTTAAGATTGTTTAAAATATTAAAGTCCATTTTTAATGTGTTTTTTGATATCTTGTTTAAGATTGTTTAAAATATTAAAGTTCTTTTTTTATGTGTTCTTTTGATATATTGTTTAATATTGTTTGAAAATAATAAAGTTATATGTGTACCATTGATAGGTATTAGAAAGATTAGATTATTGTCAGAGTGTGCCATTAATAAATTAATAATCGATACATGTACATGTTGATATACACAAAAATATTACCAGCTAGTGATAGGCCGGTCAGAGTAACTTTTTATCCCGGAAATCGATTTGCCAGGTAAAAAAACTATTTAGATACCCCATACACCCTTATCTATAAATTAATTACTTATTCGCTTTTTGGGTCCCTGTGAGCCACTTTGGGCCGGTCAGAGTGACCTGAGGTCTTTTTTTACCCCGGAAATCGATTTACCAGACCAAAAAACTTATTTTGACACCTTATACACCCTTATCTGTAAATTAATTAGTTTTTTCGCTTTTTTGGTGCCTGTGAGCCACTGTGCGACGTCTTCATCATCATCAAAACAAGCTTATAAACTTCATTGTTTGATGCTAGGTTCAATCCTTGCCTCAACATATTATCCATAGATATGTTACTATGTATAAATGCTGTGGCCGTAGGCCACCCACCCGCCCGAGGGCCTAGCCACAGCCGCGGAGCGCAATGGGCTAGTCTATATTATAATTGGAGTTGTCCGTCCTCTATAGCGCCGAAACTACAGAAGCTAGAGAGCCCAATTTGGCATACAGATGCATCTTGACACTGTGATGGTTTTGGAATAGATTAAATTCTGATCAGACCAGATTGTGTCTGTGAGAGGATTTTGCGGTTTGCATGGATTTTTGAGGGTTAGGAGGCTCGGGATTGCAAAGGCCTCAAAAAGGCTTGGAAAACTTTGGTTGCCAATAGTTCGTAAGTGAGATGTTTAGAGACAGAACGCAAACTAAAAGTTATCTGCATCTCTGCCCAAAGAACCTGGATCCGGAAAAAATCCGGATCCAGACACTCCCGGACCCGGATTATGACATTTCCTTAACTTTTGATTCTTTCCCATTTCGAAAAAAGTTACTCTAAAAGTACATCAAGATAGGGTTTACAATCGGGTCCAAACGAAATTTCCCGGAAAACCGGACCGGCCTGTCGGGAAATTCAAGAAAAACCTCTGGGTTGACTTTTTAATAAGAAAAAAAGTTCAAAACAAAACATACGAACGAAGGCCTTGCAAAATAAGCCTAGGTTGGTAAACTCAATGTCCGGCCTTTGGGACATATTTGGGCCGGGATCCGGATTTTTTTCAATGTGCAAGTTTTCGCAATATATTTTTGCATAATCAGATTCAGCTTTACAAAGGGAGCAACTTTGATGTTATCAGTATCCGGATCCGAGATCATTAAGAGCTCAAATCCGGGATGAATATTAGGTTGAATTTCATGGACGAAGCGGAATATTTTTGAAATCCTAAACTTTGGGGGGCCGTTTTGGGCTGTTTATGGGATTGATCGCATCAAGTTATAAAATAATATCTATAGAGTGTTGCATTGTTAATAAATTCATTGTTTTTAAAAAGGTATTTTTTGAGTTTTGGCATAAAAACTGTCAAAATGGAAAAGTGTTTTTTTCTCCGCTCCTGGTAAACTCTCAGATTTCAACTTAAATTCATAAGAAGGAGCTTAAAAAAGTCTGACAACAAACTATAATTAAATCATTCTCAAGTGTTTCATATAATTTTTCAGAAAACCCAAAAAAAAATTTCAAAAAACTTAAGGGGGTCCCCCATGATTTTTGGCATTTTTTAAAATTTTAAAATTTGTTAATATAGTTGTTCCCAATTGGGGAGACTAATGCAAATGTGAAGGAATTTTTAAAATTGGATGAAAAACAAAAAAGTTTTATTAGTAAGCATTATTTCATAAGAACATATGCTACATATATATAGCATAGGAGTTGGCTATAATGTTAGTTCTTTTTTGCTCCCTAGGGGGCGCTCTAAATTATGAATCTAATTGTAACCTCTAGGGAGACTTTTACTGCATAATTGGTATTTAAATTATGAAATACAAAATGAAGCTCACCAAGGTCTGCATAATAATATCAGGGCAATACAAAACTAGCATGTACTCCTGCAGTATAACTACTCAATGACGTCACTGGAGAATGTATTTATATATATTTATTTATAAATAGATAGAAAGATTGATATATAAATAGAATAATATGTCTCCAGTGACGTCATTGAGTAGTCACACTGCTACATGTTTGTTTTTGTATTGCCCAAACCTTGGGTTCCATAGAGATATAAAGATATAGAGAGCTGATTCCCTTCAATAGCAGAGAAACAGCGTTTGAATGTTTCTGTGTGTGCAAAATAAACAAAGTAAGTTATACGACGTCATCGTAAGCTGATCTTAGAGATATAATCTATGAAAGATGAAGAGAATAAACTCTCTACAGTAAACCCTCGATATAACGACCCTCTGTATAACGAAGTTCGGATACAACGAACCTCCTGGAGCTAGCCGAACAAGCCTCAGATATAACGAACTTAAGTTCTTTATATCGAGGGTTTACTATATATCTTTTTAGAAGTTTTTTACGGTCGCAATGACATTTTTTCTGAGGATCCAATCAGCTCTCTATATCTCAATATCTCTATGTTGGGTTCACCAATCTTATCAACCAGTTTGAATACTTCAAACTCTTCCCCCTTTTCTCACAGGAAACACAAGTGGACGCGCTCCGAAGTATAAAGAAATAGAAGGGAGAAGCTCTATGAATATGAATATTTGACATGTACTCATGAATACGATAACATCATGAAAATAGTTTCCCGCGCAAAGTTTATAATGTTGATTTTCCCTCCAAATCATGAAGAAGGTCTTACAGAGAAGAGCATTTGCCTCTTAGTTCACCTAGGAGGCTTTTTAAGTTGGCGTTATTTCATTATAAGTAAATATATGTAGTACAAGGTATATAAATTTCCTTAAACTTTTTAGTGCATAAGTCTTTTGCTTCATATTTGCCTCTCGCTGCACGTTGCTAAGTATCTGTGCCCACTTTTTTTTAATGAGACGATAGAGGTTTTTTAAAGTAAGAAAAGGGGAAAATAAGTAAAATAAATACATATGTATATATTTGTAGTTATAAGGAGAGGAACTTAATCCGAATTTACTGGATAATATAAAAAATTTCCTCTACTTTTTTTTGTTGAAAATACTCATATCATATAAACTTCTTTCTATACGACGTCTCCATCATCATAAGCTTCAAAACTTCATTGTTTGATGCAAGGTTCAACCCTTGCCTCACATATTATCCAAAGATATGTTACCATGTATAATGCTGTGGCCGTAGGCACCCACCCGCCCGGAGGGCCTAGCACCAGCCGCGAGCGGCAATGGGCTAGTTTATAATAATAGTATAAATTATATTAATGCCATTATTAACTTGTCCATGTCCAATTTTATTAAAAAACACATATTTTAAGAGATTGTGAAGAGTATTAATCAAAAAAATTATTAAAATATAATTAATATACAAAATATATTGGGGTATTGACCCATCTGCTTCAAAAAATCGATCCCCTCTTCCATCCAAAAAACCTCTAAAACAAATGAATGAAATTAAACAAATTTTATCAGCAAGAACACGTTCGCAATCTGCTAGTAAAAGAAGTCGGACGGCGTCTTTTACATCGCCGGATAGAGGAAAGACCCCTCTAAAGCGCCCTAATTAAAGTCACTCTCCGTTAGCGTTAGGGTAGGTTATTTTTCTTGATAATCGGACTATGTCCCTTAAGCACCCAAACTCTACTAATCAGTTGAGGATAACTGATTGTTTTTCCAATATTTCAGTTACCAATCGTACTTTGTGTGGTGGCTGGGAAATTAGTAAAATAATTTCTCTTAACATCTTTTGGCTCTTAATCCTTATATTATATGCCTACAAGATGTTAAGTCTCGAGTTTCTTCGGACTGCAATGGCTCATGTTCTTTCTGCCTTCCATTGTCATTCTACTATTTCTTCACAGGAACTGGACATACTAGAGGAGTGCATACGTTTATTTCTAGAAACTTAACGCTCCTCTCTGTATAAAAGAATATTCGAATTCCAGTGATTGGCACAGTTTATTGATCACTGAGAATGATTTTAAGCTCTGTGTGATCAATGCCTATGGCCCAAATGTTAAGTGTTTTCCATTCTTTCAAGCAATTATTAATCGACATAAGATTACTCTGTCCCTCTAATTATAATAGGCGATCTAAATGTCGATATTGATGCCCCACGTAATTATGTCAATAGTCCAATAGTTAGAGATCTAATATTAAGGTTAAATTGGTGGATATAATAGGTGTTTTAAATCCTGATGACTGTATCTCTTGGAGTAGTAGAGATCGTTCATCGCGTATAGACCTTGCTCTAGTTTCTCCTTCGTTGTTTTCCAAAGTAAAGAGAGTACAATATCTTCCTGAGCCAGCATCAGACCACAAAGTTATCGAGCTTGAGTTTTTTATATCTTCAAAAATAAATTTCGAATACCCAAGTGGCTTTTTGAGGAAGACGAGTATATTTCCTTATTAAGATAAAAACTCAATCGTCAATTTAAATCCTCCTTTAGTGCTCTTATAGCAAATTTTACTCTTCAATACTGTGTGTTCTTCCACAGGTTTTTTTGAAACGGCACAGGATAAATTTTAAACGATTTCAATCACAAATTAATGATATTTTAAAAAACGGATCGTGTTTCTGGAAAAACTATATAAAGGATTCTCTTAATTCCTTTAGAATATCCGATATCGTGGAGGAAGAATATAAAATGAAAAGAGCCAGAGAAAATAACTCCAATTTTCGGATAAGGAAGTTCAATTTTTCTCGTTCACTGAATCAAACAAAATTGACTAAAATTTTATCCCAGGGAAAGTTTTTACTAAAGTGGAGGAAATACTGTCCTGTTTTCATCGTGATTTTCAGGCCACTGTAGTAGGAGAGAGACCTAACTTTCCTAAAAAAGTAAAAAACTCCTCAATGGAATTGTTTTCTGCAGATTCAATTGCTTATTATATAAAATATTTGTTTAAAATAACAAGGCATATGGTCCAGATAGTTTTGGAGGGATTTTTTACTCTAGTGTGTGAAGAATTGACTCCTTTCTTATTATGTGTAGCAAAATCCATGGAGCAAAAAGGAAGTCTGCCAGCACAGATTACAAAAGGCAAGATTGTTTTAATTCCCAAAAAAGGCAATGGAACCGACATTAACCACTGGCGTCCAATAACCATTCTTAATGAAAAATATCGAATACTTGCTGGTATTGTAGCTGTTCGTATGGAACCCATTTTAAATAAGAGAATTGGTTTGCATCAGAAGGGATTCTTAAAGAAGAGAAAATTGGCCGATATTTCTAGAAATATAAGCTGCGCTATTGATTGTATTGATTCTAGGAACTCATTTGGTGCATTAATAGCTGTAGACTTCCGTAAGGCATTTGACTCCGTTTCTCACACGCACATCTTAAAATGGTGAATAAATTTTTGCCAAAGCGCTTCTTCAACCCCATTAGAGCATTACTGTACAATGGCTCGTCTTCGATTTGTATTAATGGGAAACAAAGTCAGCCATATTCCTAGGGAAGAGCTGTCGTCTAGAAGAAGAATTGGCTACTCAGATAAAACATAAATACAATGGGTTCGGAGTTCTTTTTAACGAAGAGAAACATGTTATTGACCTTTACGCCGATGATGTTACTTTATTTGTTGAAGCCCGTTCTGAGAGTCAATTAATAAAAAGAATAGAATTTTGCTGGCCTTTTTTACTAAATTTAAAAAACGTTCAGGACTTGAACTTAATTCTTCAAAAACATCGATTTTACCTCTGGGAGCTTGGCGTCCCATTAACAATTTACGAGTTGCTAATTGTCCGATTGGAGACAAAGTTTGCATTCTTGGAGTGGAATACGGAAGACAAGGAGAATGGATAGTGAATGGACTTCCTTAAAATCAGCGGTATATAAGAGGCTTTCACTTTTTAAAAGCTTTAACCTTCAAACGCGGATCGATTTTTATAATAATTTTATAGTGCCTTTAGTTTTATATAAAGCTTCCCTTTACCGATTTTAGCTGATAAGGCAATACAAGAAGAGAAAAAATGGATTTTAACTCTCTTTCATAAATCGTATATAGAACCATTAAAACGGCCAAGGAATCAGCTTGGGGGTGGTTTAGTAGTTTTATCCAGAGTAATTCCTAAGATATATATAAAAGTTTTAATTGATTTGTCCACAAGGCCCGACCTTGAGTGGAGATCTGTCGTCTCAAATTCCTCCGTATATACATTTTTAATGATGGGTACCGTCAATTCCAATCCTCTTCTTTCATCTGTATCTCCTACTTGGGCCGCTGTCCAAAGATTATTTGGGTCTGCCCTATATCTTTTGACTCAAGTTCAACGGTAGATATTATCGAACAAAACAGGGACAAAAAGGCTTTTTTCAAGAAAAATGAGGACCCTATAACCTTGGAAGGTGAGGCACTAATGGAGGCATTCTTACTTTCCACGACCTCCAGAAGAAATCTATTCTTCATTTAGCCACGGGAAATTTAAATACCCTCTCATGAAAGCGTGCGGTTATCATCGTCCTCCATGTCCTTGGCACGTTAAAGTAAATGTATTGTCTTTGTATGATAAGGAGGTGAGTAAGATTTGCCAAAAAACGATTAAAGACCTTAAAGTCTCTGAGGATTGGGTCATAAAAATAAAGGAGTCTCTGCTTGGAGTGATGGAAGGAAAGAAGTTCACTTCACAATTCCAAATCTCGACCGGTGTTCTTTTTTTAATGGTCCTTGTAAAGATTGTGGGAAATTTTTTACACACACATCCATGCATTTGTTGACTGTCCATATGCCTCAATTTTAACTGAGTTTTTGATTTTAAACATGTCGTCTTCCAAAGATTTTAAGGCAGTAGTACTATATGGGTTTTCTAAGAAAGAAAGGAAAACATCGCGAAAACTGAAGCCATTCACTTTGCGCTCTTAAGTGCCAAAGCTCTGATTAGTTCTAGGTTGACGTCTGGGGAGTTTCTACTTCGAGAAGATCTGAGGGGCATTTTAATCTCGGCTTCGGCGAGATACACCATTTTTGACCTCAAAATTCCCGAGCAAAGCGGGTCTTCATGGAACTACGCCATCGACTTGGTGAATTTCAGTTGGCTGAACTCCTACAGATATTTTAGCCATCTAAAGAAAATTGTTAAACAGTATTTTTACTATTACAACCGAAAGTTTTAAATTATTGTTGTTTTTTGTTTTAATGTTATTTTATATTATGTATTGTAACGTGTCAACAAAATTTAGTATATATATTGTGAAACTTTTTTAACGCTTTGTTGTGTCCTTATTGTAGCTAGGTCTTCTGGTAGTAGTCTAATTTTAAACTATAATGTTTATTTATGTATTATTTTTATACACAATTCTACTGCTTTTTTTACTTTGTATCTTCTGTTACAAATGAAATAAAGACCTATAAAAAATAATATATATAAGATATTAATCAGGAAAAAAAATTAATAAGTAGTAATGTTTAATATTCCTCTACTTAAAAAAGACCGAAGCTCAACAAAACAATATCTATCTTCAATTTAACAAAATGTCAGTCTGTCATGAAACAGTGATGTTTATGGACAATCTTCTTCAGATAATTGAAGTGACGCTCAAAGAAGCTACATTGTAGGTTATCAAGTGGAATGCATAGTTCCACGATGCTGTCTCGCTCCAGGTACCTTCAATTCAACGTGTCAATCGAGCAGTGGCAGATAAATCTTATGGCTTTGCTCTATCCTACATGAATAATTGTTTTTTTTGAGGAAATGAGAGCACTGAAGATATTCACATTAGAGTTTTTTGTTATTTTTACTTTGATGGAATGCAATATTCGTATAGATAGGACTCAAAATCCGTTGAAGTCCATTGAAACAAAAAAAATTCAGGTGGTTGATAGACTTGATCCATTCTTTCGAGAGTCGAACCTGATCCCTCAACATCTAAAATTTTGCATATTTGGTTCGATGGTATTGCATATATGGATTCTTAGTGACCAAAATTACCCACATAATTTTCTGCCCAAATCTAACGTGCGCCATTTTAAGAAATCATAGGAAACCTTTATTCCCCATAATATAAATGTATTAAATATTGGAGAAATAAATAACCTGGGGGATAATCCATTTTCTTAGAGTGTTCACCAGCACACACATAACTACTGTCCCGGACGTTAAAAAATATCACTGATTTTTTTTGTCAAGATCCAATGAATCGTTTGGGGAATTCGTACGTGGCATTGGTCACGAAATGAATTTCAGTTATTATTCGTCCAAATGAGCTCGCATTTATTGCTATGAACTATTTGTTTCCATAAAATTGGATATCAATAAACATTACAAAATAAAACAATATTTTTCATTAAGCCTTTTTCGACAAGGCTGATCGACATTAACCTTTCCCTATGAGGAAGAGACTTTCCTGCGTCCTCAACTTTGAAAGATAAACATTGTACTTTCATGGAGCATTTAAATAAAAAAGAATGTTATTATTAGCCCCCATTATAATATATTGAATAATGTTAATTTAGTATTATTTATTCCAAATAACTAACTAATTGACAACTCCTCGTTAATAATTTTTTCACGCAGCAAAAACCCAGTTCAAACAATATATGCCATATGAAAGCAACCCTCTTTTACTTTTTTCAAATCCCCATTAGCAATTTACACATACCCAAACGAGAGTGTGAAAAATATATGTGTAATATCTATTCATTTGCAGACTTTCTAAGAAAAAACTTTGCATGCAAGCTGGTAATAAATTATTTAAAATAAAGTTTTTTACATTTCAAGGACATTTTAAAGTCATATATTTACAAATTATTATATTTATTCAATTTTCAAGGTTTTTAGAGAAGATTTATGGATGGTTATATTTTAATGGCAGTGCCATATTGATTTAGGCATATTTTGGAGACAGAGTTGCGCATTTTAGCGTCTTATAATTTATGATATATTATATATCCGAAGGGTATTGCATGGAGTCTTCATTGTTATATATGCTCCATTGATAGGGATTACACAAATGTAGATTTCGAAAGCTTACTGATCGAAATATCCTTGTTCTTCTTTTTGTTTTTATCCATTGAGCATTTAAAAGTCCTCCTGTAAATTCATCAAACATATTTCAGAATCTAACCCTGATGATCCGGACGCCGAAAAGAAGTTTAAAAATTACAAAACGGTTTGGAGAACGTCCAATTACAATTTTGAAGTAACTGCTAATTCAGTGCATTTGCCTCAATTTTACCTGTAGAAGGATGTCTAATTAATTTAAAATTCCCTGGAGTCCGACTGCAATGTCAAAGATGTTTTCAATTTGGGCATTCACGACAAACTTGTACGGGAAAACGGCTACAAATTGTTGAATACAAAAAGTTCTTCTCCAAAAATAGCAGAGGTACAAAAACTTTCAAACGCTACAGATGAAAGTGCTGCACGTTGTGATGCTGGATCTGAAAATACGGATAATAATGATGCTATCAACAACGAAATTGTTGAAAAAACTATTCAAACGGAGAGCAATGGTGAAGAAGCCAATCTGGATGTGGGTAGGTTTCCACTGGCTGTGATGTTTAGGAGTGGGAGTGCAACCCATAAAAGTGCCATCAACAATTAATTAATGAGAACCCAAATCAAAAAGAGGACAATGCTGACGACAATGAAGACACAGAAGGGTCAGTTGAAAAGTCTAGCCCACGCAATTCATCTGAAGAGGTTAGTCATTGTTCAAAAAACGCCGACACAAATGAACCCAAAACACAAATATTACTCCAAATGTAAATGGTATCCCTGCAAATTCAGGAAATTGGATCAGAAAATGGTTGATAGATGCAACCAAAGCTCACTAAACACTAGACGATCGAAGCTAGCTTCTTCACTTTCAATTTCGTCGGATAATATATTATCATCAAGGTCAAGATCAGGATCGCACTCAAAGAGAACAATGTCCGAGACAAATATCTCTCCGAACAGAAATCCCCATAAACATAAAAAATAATTATGACACTGACTGTCTTTTCTTTTAACGTAAACTCCCTCCAGAGTTTAAAAAGGAAATATGATTTAGCTCGATTTTTAAAATATCTTACTCTACCCGATATAGTCATTTTAACAGATACAAGGTGTTCCTTGGAAGGACATTTTTCAATTCCTGACTGCTACAAAGTTTTTTCATCGTTTAAACCTTTAAAATTTACAACCAGAAAGGGGTGTCTCCTTATTAATTAAATCTAATCTTAATCCAAGTATTAGTTTTAGATGTTATGATGGAAATCTTATCAAGGCTCACTGTAACTATCAAAACTCAGTTTTTGATATAATAGGCATTTATGGACCGAATAAAGATGATCCAGAATTTTTTAAAGGTAAATTATTGTCGGTAATTTCGAAGAGGCCGACTATTGTTGGTGGAGATTTTAATATAAAAATAAATTAAGGAATACTATGCCCATCAAAGTGTACCAACGATCATCTCCATGCAACAAAAGAATTGAAATCGATTATAACTTCTTATGGTTTCACCGATGTTGGCCATCATGAAAATAATCTTTCTCACACCTTCTTTTCAAGAGACAAGACTCCAAAAAAGTATCCTCACGCATAGACTACTTCTTTATAAAAGGATTCACTAACGACTCGATAAAAGAATATAATGTTATTGACACACACTTATCTGATCATAAGCTTTAAGACTAAAAATTAACACTGCAACTACAGAAAGAAGGAATAAAACATTATGGACCCTCAATCCAACTCTTTTAAATGACCCAGACACCGATACACAAATAATAACATTATTTTAAGTTATTTTAATAATTTGATCGGATTTAGTAATACATTTTCTATTGTAGAAAATATGTTTACTAAAATCAGAAAAATGTTGCGACACAAAGGATCTACATATAAAAGCCACTGAAAAGCGATTGGATCTCGCAAAGCTAGAAGAAATAACGTCGGCAGACATGAACACAGAAGGAAAGAAGTTCAGAGTTGATAAGTTATTTAGGGAAGCGGATCTGAATTATAGAAAAGCTGAGGCTTACCGAAATAAAAGATTTATATAGCTCAAGACTATATTCAAGAAATGAAGAGACGAAATACTAAAAAAATTTGTCTCTTTAAAGCCAAATGGAGAAATTTCACAAGACCCGGAATATATTTGCAAGGAAATCAAACAATAGTACTCCAAGTTGTATAGCTGCTTCGATTGTACACAAGAACATTGTTGTGCATGTGTATAGAAAATGGTCAACACTTATGTGAAGATTGGAGATGTAAAGCTGATGATTCTGTAAAACTCAACGACAAAAACAAAGACATAATGGAGCAACATCTTACTGAAAATGAAATAGTGTATGCCATTGATAAGAACACAAAAATGAATAAATCTCCTGGACCATCGGGCTTTACTTTCGAGTTTTTCAAGAAATACTCGACGATTTTAGCTCCTATTCTTTTACATTTTTACGAAGAAGTTCTTGCCGTTGGATATTTTCCCGATTTTGTATCAACCGGAAGAATAGTTCTCATTCCTAAATCAAATAAAGATCCTAGACTTTAAAAAAAACTTAAGACCTTTAACTATGCAAAATTCAATTTTTAAAATTTTTACGTATGTTTTAGCCAATAGATTAAAAATTAAAGGAGTGGACCAAATTAGTGTTGATCGTAAAAAGAAGTTTACGATCGCCTTGATCAATACTTTTAAACGCATTGATGAACAGGGCCTTGTGGAGTGGATGAATAAATTTGGCACCATCACAGATCACTACCCTAAGAAAAACCCTCATAATTCTGCAGCAGAAGAAAAATATAAAAACTATCGTGATGTGTGGAGAGATAGTGACTATGTCATTGAGATTACAGCTGATCCTCCACTATAGCTCAAATCCTGCCTTTTCAGGGTAACTTAGTGAAAGCAAAGTTTATGGGGGTAAAAAGTGTTTTGGTCACGGACACCTAAAACAATATTGTACTCAAAGGAATGAAGCTCTTTGATTATGAGCGTGTCTTAAAAAATCCTTAGCTGAGCAGGACTCTTCAGTGGCTAGTGTGGAGAGGGCAGTCAACTGTGAAACGGATGAGGCTGAGCATAACGATGCTTCTGAATCGTCTCTACAAGGAGAGTGTATTATAGGGCCTACTTCAGGAGAGCAATTAATTGCAAGGAATGAAGAATTACCCCTAGAGCCAGAGAGAGATGGGGATTCACATGAAAGGAGTGCAGAGGACTCACTTCCTTTGGTGGAGTCTCTTGCAGATAATTCATCTGAAATTATTTGTGCTAGAAGTCAGGAGTCAATGCCTCGAAGTCTCACGAGGGATTGCATAAACAATGACGCTATGGGAAACAAACAAGAAAAGGGCTGCTTGCACCCTCTTCGCAGAATAAAGATCACACAGGTGTCCGGAGTATCTTACCTTCAGAGGGTGGAGAATTCAGGGATACACAACAAAGATTGCAAAGAGATGCTTCTTCGCCGGAGGCAGACTCAACAGTTTTTAATGCCAGTAAGAATATCCCTCTCATTAGACACTGGCCTTATTTTGAGGCATCGTACTCGTTCCCAGTCCGTAGGAAAGAGGAACAAACCAGAATGCCATGGCTCCCCAGACAAAATCGATACCCCTGCCAAGTTTCCAAGGACTTAGTTCAGGCTTAATTATCTTTTAAGTGCTTAGCGATATATGAGCTGAATATATGTGCTTATTTCAAACACTTTTATAATTGTATGCAGACTAAAATCTCTGAATTCTTCTCAGTTGACGTTAATACGGAAATGAAGGCCAATATGGGGATAAGCAAATTGATCTCCCTAAACACAAGGGGTGGAAAAGAAAGAAAAAAAGACATGCTCTTTTAAAACACTTGCAGACATTCGAGCCTGACATTATTTGTCTGCAAGATATCTCAACCGAGGTGTCAACATCTTGTGAGGATGGTTGCTCCCTTTGTTTACCAAAACCATACCACCATTTTTTTACTGGCTCTGGTTCGAAAAGAGGAGTTTTAACTTTTATCACAAAAAGAATAAAAGTGTTGGCATGTATAAAGGAATATTCGTTTGGAAGTGACTGGCACCAAATTCGAGTATCTACCAACAGATTTGCTTTTTATATTATAAACGCCTATGGACCTAACGTCAAGTGCTACCCTTTTTATCAAGCTATAGTAAATAATAATTTAAATAACCCCATTCCTCTTTTATTAGTTGGGGATCTCAATGTGGACCTTGATAAGCCAATCAACAAATACCCAAACAGTTATATTTTAAATCGTATTATATGCAATCTTAACCTGGTTGATATTATGGATAAGCTAAACCATGGGGACTTTTCATGGTCAAGAGGTCATTTACGCTCACGAATAGACCTAGTTTTATCTTATCCTTCCCTAGTCCGTCATGTGAAAGAAGCTTCCTACCGTCCAGAACCCTTTTCGGATCATAAACTCATCTTTTTGGACCTAAAATATGATCTTCCTGGTGGACTTTTCAAATTACCTAGATGGGTGCTACAGGATGATACTTTTTTAAATGTTTTAAAGAAAAGACTTGTAAGCGGTCATTCCAACTTTAGATCTTCGGACCAAGCTCTCCGTAAACTCAACAAAATCATTATTTTGACTACTTCTCAGTTCCTCAAAGAAAGAAGATTAACAGCGAAGAAAGATCAGTCCCAAATAGAAGCAGTTCTTAGAAAGATTCGATTTTTGCACGCTCTTTTATGGCTGATACGGTGAAATACTTTAGGATTGCCGAGATTGCAGAGGCTGAACTCGAAGACAAAGTCCATAAAGAGAATGATCGTTTCAGAAGAGTTCAGGATCTTTCAAATAAAAATTTTGCAGTGCGTCAACCATTAAAAGGATTATTCATGATGGAATATCCATAACTGAGACGACAGCTATCGTGGAATATTTTAGATCTCGCTTTCAATATATAGTGGGAAATAGAGAAGGCAATTTTCCCCGGGCAAAACGTTGGATTGAAGGGGATTCAGAAATATTTACTTCGGCTAAAATATGTTTTAATCTAAATAAAAAAATAAAACAACAAAGCTTGTGGCCCGGATGGAATCATCGGAAAAGTTTATTCTCTTTTACCAGAGCAAGTCATACCTTACCTGCTTAAGATTGGCGAAGCAATGGAGAAGAAAGGAAAAATGCCAAAGATTTTAACAAAAGGAAGAATTGTTTTAATTCCTAAAAGGGAAATGGATCTGATTTTAGCCATTGGAGACCAATCACAATTTTAAATGAATCTTATAGAATTTTATCAGGCATTTTAGCTCAAGAAATGGCTACAAAACTTCAAAAAAACATTAGCACTCACCAAAAGGGATTTTAAAGCAAAGAAAGATAACAGATATCTCGCGTAACATCCAAGCGTCTATTGATTCGGTTAATAAAAGGCAAAATTTGAGGCCATAATTGCATCGATTTCTCAAAGCTTTCGACTCTATCCAGCATATGCATGTCCTTAAAGAAGTATCCAAAGTTTTACCAAGAAAATTTTCAACCCAGTGCGGGCCTTACTGTTAAATGGCTCTTCCACAATATCAATCAATGGCCAGAAAGTAGCCCAATTACTTTGGGAAAGAGCTGTAGACAGGGCTGCCCTTCAGCTCCTCTTCTATTTATCATCGCACTTGAAAACTTTGTGGCTAAAGTGCTTTGAAAATTTGAGGGCTTTGGTGTTGACTTCGAGGGAAATCGCCACTTGATTGACCTTTACGCTGATGACGTCACCCTAACAGTGGAAGGGAACTCAGTGGCTCAGGTTACAAAACGAGTGGAACTTTTAATAAATTATTTTACGAAGTTCGGAAATCGTCTGGACTCTCTCTCAACAAAGCGAAAACAGCTATTCTACCGATTGGATCCTGGAACCCCTCTCTGGGAGTGAAAATTTCCTCTTGCGAGGTTAAATAAAGGTTGACATTTTGGCATTGCGTGTGTTTGAAGGGTGTCCATGAAGTCAACTGGATTAATTTAGCTTCTATGGTTTTTCATAAAAATATGGCGTGGAGGAGACTTAATATTCAGAAGAAATTCGACCTGTATAACACAAAAATCGTCCCGGTCATTTTATATAAGCGTCTTCATGCCCTATAATCGCCGAGAGGGCAATCAAGGAGGAGGAAAGTGGTTGAACAACTGTTTCACCATAGTTACTTATCAGCTATCAAAAGGCCTATAAAACTTTTAGGAGGAGGACTTTCTCAACTGTCCGTTATTTTACCTAAAATGTATATTGATGTTTTTATTGATATAACTAGGAATGGAGATAAGGAATGGAGGAGGACAATTTCGTGTTGCAGATTATATACCTGGCTCATGTTGGGCACCGATATGACGAATGAAATAACCTCAAGGATTTCTTTAAATTGGGGGTCAGCTCAGTGAATAGTCTGGACATATAATCCATCTTTTGAAAGCGATTCCACGGTGGATATAGTTAGAAAGAACCGAGAAGGGGTCTTCTTTTTCCAAAACTTAGGGACAAAGAATATTGACTCTCCATAATCTGGGTGACCAAGGCCGTTAGTGATGGAAGATTTAGATTCCCTTTAAATAGATCTTCCGTAAAACACCTATTACTAACTCCGTGGCACCTTAAATTGTCAAGAAAATCATACAACGACGAGGTGGATTTAATTGCAAATAAATATTTAAAGCTGCTGGACCTTCCTCTTAAGTGGAAAAAAATATCACTGGCTCCCTCACCAATATACACGATAACAAGAAATTCACCGCCCAACTTCAGATATAGGGTGACTGCATTAAGTTTCTGCACCCCTCAAAAATTGTGGCAAGATTTTAATACGACCCTCCAATGCCTTTGTGGAATGTCAAGCAGTACAATCTGAATCCCTTTAACATCATAATCTTTAAATCTTTTTAAAATTATTCTAATCAATTTTCGATGACTAGTGCTACGAAGGGAAGTATTTAATTTCCTCCGACGCCATGGTCCTCGAATTGTCGAAAAAGGGTAGGTACTTGAGGTCCAAGGCAGCGTACCTTGCTCTGCAGCCGATAGAAGAATTGCTTCAATTTCCAGAGATGAAGAGGTTCATTAGTTGAATCCTCTTCGCGATGAGGGTATTAATTTTTATTTACTTATCTCAGGGTTTTGACTTTATTTATCATTTCTTGCAACCTTTGCAATAGCATCATTCAACTACTAGGCTGGTTATGCATGCCTGACTGTTTAGAAAAACTATTATGGAATTTACTTGCCCACTACCAAATGAAATTGACTTTGTTTCATTGAATCAAAGTCTCTCAAGAAATAAATAATGGTATATCAAGAAAGAAATCCTCCTTCAATGCATAGTGATGATGCCTTCTAATACTTAATGAAATGAAGAAAAAATAAGCTTCACCTGACAAGATGGATCGATTATAATTGGATAGATATCTATGAAGTAAAAGATGGTGAAGATGCATTACTTGGATGAGTGTGATAAGCTTTTGTTATTTTAAGAGGATACATTTAAAGTATTTTTTAAAGTATGTTTAATTTTTTTTTTTTTTTTTTAGAGACTTATTGATTTAGAGATATACTATAAACAATATATATAAATAAACATTTTAGTTTAAAATTAAATCTCTAATCTAATAATCTAGCTGCACTATATACAAAAAATCAATAATTAAAAAACTAAGGAAACAATATTGTAATCAAACATAAAAATATAATAAACAATGGTGCAAATAATAAATAAAATGCTAAGATTGAATATATTATTTTGTTTGTCTTTTAACAAATTTTCTGTATTGCCTCATAATCCGTTGCAGAAATTTGAGATGTCCAGCGGAGCAAGACGGATAATATCTTACAGATCCCCACATATTTCCACGGAATGGTATTGATTGTAGGGATCTTCACAAAAAAGGCCAGGTATCGCGCTGCCGTCGAGAATCATGATGGCCCGAATGTCTCCAATAACAATTACTCTGTCAAGAGTTAATTCTCCGCCAAATAGCTGCGAATACTCGATAAAATAAGCTCCATAGCTCGTGTTTTCGCAGGAGCCTTTATGGGATTCGAACTTAATCCGAATGAATTATGGCTGTGACAATTCTTTTTCCACTCCTTTAACGTTGACCCTGACAAATTCCCTTATGAAGAGGAGTGCAGGACAGTTGGCAAACGCATGGACCACTGAATTAAATAGTTGTCCACAGTCTTTACATGGCTTATTAAAAAATAAACATTAGTAGAAATTTGAAGTTGCGAGGTAAATCTTTTTTCATCTATCGTTTTGGAGATAGAACTCATAATTCGTTTCTTCCACGACGCTTGGAGGCCTAGCTCTCTTATATATATATCGCACAATTTCTCGGCTTCCTCTTTTGTGTTTTGTGAAAAGGACCTCCTAAGTGCCAAGGTATCGGTGGAAGATGATTCCTTGCTGCTCTATTTAATGGAAAGAAGAATTTTCCACACTTAAACAGAGGCTCCCTGTCTAAATCGTGAACAGACAAAATTTCTTCTGATAAAGCCTTCCATTCTAGTTCTTTTGGCCCTGGGAGGTTTTTGAAATAAAACGGCTTGTTAATGTTTTGTCGAACTATGTCAATGGTAATGATGAGGATGAAAAAAGCGGCGTGCCTTTCCAAATTATTCTTTGAATGGATGCTATTATAGAGGAAAATTCCATTAATTTTTCGTTCGAAGCATCCGTCCCAAACATGAGTAAAAAAGTATGCTGAACTTGAAGAAAACACAGCTCGCCACTCCTGGTTCGGATTAACGGATAAATCCACAACCACTTTCTGAAAGATTTTAGGATTATTTTATAAAGCAGTGATAGCCCTCCTCCGATATGAGACCTCGGTCTCTTCAAAGAGGGCAGATAACTCTTATGAAACAGCTCATTTAGCCATGAGCTTTCTTGAGAGATTGCTTTTCTGCAAGCCACGGAAGAGATGATGCTTTGTACAGGACATAAGGAACAATGGAATAGTTGTATAAGTCAATTCTTTTTTGGAGACTGAATTTTCTCCAACGTTGAATGGTTGTGTACACATGTTTTTGCATATTCAACCAATTGCATTCCGAAGCTCCCTGGGAAGTCCAAGAAATTCCTAGAATTTCCACTTTCCCTCTACTGAGCATCCTGCAATACTTTATTTTGTCCTGGATTCCAGACACCAATGGGAAGAATCACCGTTTTTTTGTGTGTTATTCTCAGACCAGACCTCTTTTAGATTTCTTAATGAAGTTGAGTATAACTCACAATCCGCGTGACCAGCTGTTTTCTGATTTTGCCTCTAACATAAGTGTAACGTCGTCGGCGTACAAATCTATAATATGTTTTTTGGGTCCAAATTCTACTCCAAAACCTTAAAATTTCAAAGGTTATTATACATTAGGGATATAGGAATGTGATAAATCAAA
>CP045895.1:20952645-21005824 GCA_013387185.1 Caligus rogercresseyi
CAAAATCGACTTCACCCGGTGTTGAAAGAAAGGTTTGAAAGCAACCTTTCCCAGTTCTTTACGAACAATATAAGTCGCATAACCGCTGTGTTTAATAGACTATAAATTTGTATTTCCTCTGAAATATCTAAATCGACAAAGCTATCAGAAGGGATCATTTTGTCTACATCTATATTCAAAACAGAATATTTAGGTCCGTTGCAGAGACACTTTCTTTAATATGGTTTATTGAATTCTACATTCCGTTTTGAGGAGTAGAGAAATGCGAATTTTTTTCTCTGCCTCCAAAAATTGGCGAACACTTATATAATAATTCCCCCCTCCCAACTGCCTCTACCATCAGAGCCTACGTTCGATCGGGTTTGAATAAAATTTTCTAAAAAAAACAACAAATGAAGCCCCCTTTTCATCCAAAAGATAACTGACTAAATTTGCCAAGCACGATGATGTTTGATGAGCGGCATGAAATGTATCTAAAGTCAGCCATTTAATCCATTTCTTTTGAATATTTTCCACATTTTTAATCCCAATTGCGAAAGAATTTAAAAATCTACCTGATCTCCTATCAGCATGTGTAATATGCTTGAGGGATGGGTCTTTTTTTGAGAATGAGTTGTAGTTGAACAAACATTAATGCAATTCCAAAACCGTTTGAATATTTTCTTGACTTTTGCTGTACTCAGGAAATCTTTATAGTCTTGATTTTTATCTGCATAATATTCGAGTGTATTAATTGTGGAATCATGAAATAGCCTAATACTTAAATCGACATTTGATTTTTAATAGGTTGGGGAGCAATGACCTTGTGGCTTAGTTTATGGGCAATTTTTAAGCCCAGACCAACCTCCATATCATACAATTTCTCGATGTGAGAAAAATCTGCTATATGAAAGTTGTCTTTTTCATCGAATGAAGGACACACAAATTGGCGCTTATTTACAAAATTATTATAAAAGTTTTTAAAAATATGGACTGGATCAAACAGTAAAAATATTTTTGTTTCGTTTTTAACAAAAGGATTTGAAATGTAAGGAACAAACTTTCCACTTCCTAGCTCATTTCTAAAAAAATTCTATTGGCTGAGTGAGCGTCCATAATAACAGCAACAGTATGAAACCCAACGTCGGAAACGAGCTTAAGAACATCCATGAAATAATTTTTGATGATAGAAGAACTTATCTTATAAATGAGTATAATTGCGACCATGTCATTATATCGACCCACAACACTTTATCATGAAACAAAGTAATTCTTCGTAAAATCCCCATTACTTTGACATCCATACATTTTACCTCCAACAAACTCAACCATCTGACTAGAATATACCTCATCTATTATTATAGATACATATGTATCTTTCAAGGACAAAGATTTCATTCTTTCTTGGAGATAATTAATTATTGAATTGTTGACACCGCCATCTACAGAAAATGAACTTGTCAGTTTTTTTAAATGATTTACTGAAGGAAAATGATTATTCCTGAATTGTGAATTTGATTATAAAGGGCTGGGCTAGTGTTTTGCCACAAAGTAGAAATGCCTAAAAGTTTTGGGGAATAGTTTCTCCCTTTTGGGCATTTTAAATGTAAATCAAGCTGCCCAGCACAAAATTTAAATGATCATTAGAATCTTCATCTTCTAAAGCCTCCTCTAAACATTTCTTTGCAATTTCTATCTAGAGAACTGAGAAGGATTGCTTGGTCTATTTTTAAAAACAATAAATTGTTATTAATATCAGAGAATCTTTTTATAATTTTTGAGGGGCACATATAATTAATTTCTTCCTGAGAAACAACCACGTCATTAAAAAACATAATAAAGGACATATCTTTGTTAATTTTAAGCCCGTAATGGAGCTCAGGGACAGGAGTGAGAAAAGATACAGCATAAAACATGGCCCATTCTTTGTCATATGCCTCAAGAATTCGACAAGGTAAACATGATTTTCCAATTAGTTTGAATTTCTTCAAAAGTAGATATTGATCCTTTTCCATCAAGTCCGAATTTTTTTCTTCCAACTGTTTATTTTGATTGTCAATCCTGATAAATATATGGCAATAAATTAAAATAAATACTCAAAAGATGCTTTATATGCCTACCTTTTTTGAGACGTCGCACTATGAGTTGTTCTTTCTGAAATGGATGATGACAGATAAGATGCCTCCGGGAAAATGACGAAAGCGGTTATTTTTTGATCTACTATTGTTCGAGTCTTGACGCTCAAGTACAAAACACGACTCTTGAAAATGTCGGCTGCACAATCGAGAATGCTTTGAAACAACAAAATCCTTTCTCTTGATGAGCGAAGCCAGATCTTCCTTAGGGAAGATATGAAGCGATACTTTGGTAGCTTTTGTCGAAGACGGATTCTTATTGGATGTCTTGGACACTGGGTAGCCGATCCGACATACATCCAGGACAACAACAAGTAAATATTTTCACAAGCACTCACAAAAAATATCTGAACGAAATGATTCACCAATTTTGAAACTCTGATTATGTGTATAAAGTCTCCCTTATTGCTACGGAATATGTAAAGTCACTCACTCAACCTTTCATTATGTAACATAATATATATATAGTATATAAATGTGGAAGTGAGGTTTCGTTAGACCAGGGAGTTCTTCAATAAATCAGGATGTGATTTACGGCTAAGCAGCAAGGATTTGTTCTTTTCTTCTTTTTGGCAGATTTGGCCGATCGGAATAGACAGAGAGTCAAAAAAAAAAAAGAAAATCGAAACAAGTACTTCAGTTCTTTTTACAGAATTCAAAGAACATTAACTGTGTCGTGAATAATTAGTAGAGGTAATTAAAAAGTTATTTATTTGCTGAGCAATATGATTGTATAACTTTACATATCCCGTGGGACCTTATTATTTACAGAATGGTCTGCTGTTGTTGTCCAAACTGTCCTTCAGGACTCCAGAAAGAAGGATCCTTTGATCTAGTATCCTTCCACAAATTTCCTTTGGATGATGGAATGAGGACAAATGGATCCATGCATTACCAAGAAGGAATAGGCACCAAATAAACAGTCAAGAATTGGTAGCCTACACTTCCAAGACTCGGATTTTATTACTCAAAGCACAGATTCGAATTCTATTCGAAAGAGAGCCCCAAAAACACTTTGCCAAAAGACGCTTAAAGGCTGATGCGATTCCCCATTTGTTCCCTCGCCTCCCTAAGACTTTGAGTAAACATCATTCTAAAAGATCTGCTCATCTTTCGTTGTCGAGTGAAAGGTAAGGTGATCATTTATTGATTCAATTTGTGGTTGAATAAGTTAGTCAAATTAGAAGCCACTCTCTCATGGATTTTAGGTTGTCGAGGGAAAATGAAAAAATGGCGTTACTGCCCTTGTTACTGTTACTTGGCACTTCAATTTTATTGCACAATGCAAGTGCTTCTTTATATAAACAATTAATATATCGCAATTAACACATTTGAGTAGTACTCTGACAATGGAAAGTGGAATTTTAAACTCCACAACGGAATATTTAAAGACTAAGTTTGAAAACCTTGAGAGCCGAGATAAAATTTGTTCAATAATAATTGATAAGGTATATTCATCACAACGCATTGAGTTTGCTAACGGTAAAGTTTATGGATTTGGTTTTGAAAATGAGAATTGTAAAACAATACTTTGTATAATGATTAAAAGTGTTGCAACATCTTATATTGATATGATAGCTATGGTACCAATATCCAAAATTAATTCTTCTGTAATATCAGAATGGCTTTATAAATGTTTGCAACTTGTAACTGGGGTAGGATTTGATGTGGTCTCAATTCTTGTGGATGGTCATTCCACCAACCGAAAATTTTATTGTGAGCTTGGTAAAGGAAATCAGTCTCTTTTTATAAACAATCCTTTTTCTAAAATTTATTTTTAATTTTTTCTTTTTGACCCAGTTGATATTTTGAAGAATTTTATAACAGTTTTGCAACCAGAAAACTATATACCTATCCATCTTTTTAAGGCAAAGATATCTTAACAACAAATTTTACCCATGTGCAAGAAATATATCGTATAGAACACGGGAAACATTTAAAATATACTCCAAAACTATCAAACAAAGTAGTTTCTACACACTCAATTGAAAAAATGAACGTGTCCCTTTCTGTAATTTTTTTCCATAAATCTACCATCAAACCCTTAGAATTTTATAGTCAATCAAAAAAAGAATATTTACAAACCACCCAACTTTGTAATACTTTTAGGAGATTCTGGGACTGCATTAATGTATATTATAATCTTATGTATATTAGGAAAAAAAATGACAATTTAAAACCTGTCTCAAAAAACCAGAAGGAGCAATGTACTTTTTTTAATGAATTTCTATAATTTACTTTTAAGCGGGAAAATGTTTGCAATAATCAAGGAGGAGGTGGTCTTTCAAAAGAAACTTTTACAGCATCCAAGCAAACGTCCATAGCTCTTTGTTTTTGGCTGATTACCTTTTAGATGAAATAAATTCAAATTTGTAGTGTTCAGAAAAATTAATTCAGATCCAATCGAACGTCGCTTCGGATGGTATCGACAATTAAATGGGGGTGATTACTTCATAAGTTTGCGGCAATTTTTAAATGCAGGAAAAAATCGGCTAAATTCTTTGTTAAACAAACAATAGTTTCATTAAAAGTTAAAAATTAAATATTTCAGAAAACTCATCTGCAACACCCACTGAAGAAACTAAATATTTTGGATAATTTTGGAAAATATAGATATCATGGACTTCGATAAACTTCATGGTTTGGGAAATATTTTATTTTATATAAGTGGTTATATTTTGCATTCAATTCTAAAACAAACCAAATTTGAATGTTGTAAAGAATTTTTTTATGTGAGGGTGATATTCTTATAGAAGCGGAAATTTCTTGTCCCTCTGATGATAGCTTTTAAATCAAATAAATAGAGGAGGGCTTAAAAAACCGAGTATTTACCTATATTTACATTCTTTGTGACACGATTTATATAGCTTTATATTATATTAAAAAAATCAAACTTATTTAAAAACTTCTCTCTCTCGGCTCTCCTGGTTTAATTTTTTCGTAGTCCTTTACAAAAAATCTTCCAAATTATGTTCTCTTGTCAGAGATGCTCAAAGTTGAATGCGGTAAGAAACATAATAATATGTTATTTATCCCTCAAGTAGCAAGTACATATATAACTTGTTTTGTAAAAATGATGTAGCTGACATTCACGAATCTAAGAAGCGAAAGCAAGTCTTTAATAATTCTGCTCCTAAAAAAATAGTAAAATTACGAAGTTCTTGAATCATTATTTGGTGCCAAATTTATTTCATTTATGTATTTGTGAAATTTTGTAATAATATATATGTATATTTATACCATGTTTCTTGTAAAAACTCATCATTTCTTCATGCTATTATGAAATAAATGAAAAAATTTTTCAATGTATACTAGATATTTCATATTCATTTCACAATTCTTATTTCACATATGGTTAAAAAAAACGTGCGAGTAAAAAGAATAAGGACTCCTGATTTATTTAAAAACTCCCTGGTGAGACAAAAAAAAGTCAAATGAATCAAAATATCCCTTAAAAGAGAAAGAAAAGGAAAAAAATCCTAAAAATATGTATTCCTATCTCCGTATTAACATAAAAACAGAGCATATTCCATGTATCTAGTAAAATCAATCAGGGAATCAAATTTTATGTGGTATACCACCCATGGATGCAACCAAGCATCATCAAAGAATCTGGGTGTTTTGTGATTGTATGGAATCTTTTGTGTATCCTCTGAGACATCAATGCAATCATATAAAAAATTAATGACAGGATCCACCTTGAAATTTTTCTCGTCCTAGACGAAAGAAAAGCGGCATCAGTTCGACTTCATCGAATCCAAAACCTTCTTGGACGTTTGTAGTCTCATTTCAATCTGAATTTAGATCAATTTAGACTTCTCAAAAAGCTTAAAACATTTTTGTCCATCTTTTTTATCTTTTTGGTCACGGTGGTGGTCTTGTGAAGGCCAAAATCTTTAGTTAGAGCGGACATGAACTTGGTTAGTTATTTTTTCTTGGGGATTTTTGATGATGGTCAGATCAAATGTTATC
Organism: Caligus rogercresseyi; assembly: GCA_013387185.1. Lineage (NCBI taxonomy): Eukaryota > Metazoa > Arthropoda > Copepoda > Siphonostomatoida > Caligidae > Caligus > Caligus rogercresseyi. Next base: position 20,958,732 of record CP045895.1, read on the forward strand.
AGACAGTCACTCCCAGATTTCCGTTGTAAGTCTCATATTAAGTTTTTCAGTGTTTCGACCTCGTATACGAGGCTCCTTGCACACTAGTCGTTGGCGATGGCTGTCTTGGACCAGCCCGCGTCGAGAAGTATACATATGTTTGGCTACGGGAGTCCCGTTTGTCGTCTTTGCGAAGAAGGAGAAGAAACCCCCTATCATCTTGCTTATGACTGCCCTCAAACAATACATGGAATGAGGGAAATAGCCGACGGGATTGATGGGTAAAAAACGTATTCTGGAAGAATTTCTCTTGAAAGCATTTAACAACATTTGTAAATATAAAATTATACTAAATAATAAACGGTTTAGCTTCTAGAGGGTCTTATTATCGGCTGATACCGGATTTAGTTCCGGTGAGGTGGGATGATCTAGGAGCTAAACATACAAAAAAATGTATGACTTCCTGGCCCTTGTTATAAGAGTCTTTACAAATGAGGTTTGTAAACCGAAACATAGTAAAAACCTTTATATGATCATTCAAATCATTCAGATATGATCATTCAAAAGCTGTCCTATCAATCCCCTCAATTAAGTAGAACCCTATTTAAAATATAGCCTCCTCGATCTTAATCAGCACCCAATAAATAAAAGCGAAAAATATATTATGAAAATGAATAGAGAATAGAATTTGCAGTACTTTGCATTGCTCCTCGTAAAAGAACTATGTGTGTAAAACAAATTAGGATTCCTTGAATATTGCACGCCCATTGGGAGCCCTTTACCTAAGTAGTAGTATATAGACTGCCCATTATATATGTATATATATATATATATATATATATATATATATATATATATATATATATATAAAACGCTATATTCATAAATTTAATAATATAGAATGCATAAATAATGGCACTCAAAATAAATATGCAGTGAATCATTTTTTAACAAAACAAACCAGTTATAAGGGAGATAAATCAACAGAAAGGAGAGAAATCGTATTTTTGGAGAATTTAACTTAATAAGTAAGTATCTGTATATAAAAATAAGGAGGGGTCTCATTTGATTTATTATTGGTGAAGTTTAAAGGTGAGTTGAAATCTATCGACCCAATTAATAACTGGATGCATAAGATTCTTTAAAAGAAGCAAAAAAACCACTCAAATCAGCAGTTGATAGCAGCCATGTCGTATTTCCTTTTATTACGAAATCTATATACTAATTCACCAATCTCTGTCCGTCCGTCTGTATGTCCCACGCTATCTCCTCCCACATTTATGGACAGATTTGAACTTTGAAGGTAACTATGGAATCCTTGGGTCAAGACGGACCTAATAAAACTATGTGCAAAGTGATGGGCCCAGAAATGAAAGAAAAAAATTGAGACCTTGTCTGATTTACTACCTACTACCTTTTCAAGGTACAGAGAGGAAAAAAGAAAAAAATGGAGGAGGAGGAGTTAGAGAAATAGAAAAAGAAAAAAGCATCTCATGTGACTTAAAACAAAGTCCAACTTTTTATGAGGAATGTTTGTACAAAACAGAAAATTATTTCTCTTTCCTCTATTATATTCTTTAAGGGGATGTTTCACTCACAAACTAGGTCCATAACCGACCCATACCCTAAGGGCAAACATATGGGCGCCGTAAGCTCCCAAATATGCGAGTATATGTAATGATAACACTATGTAACAAAATTAAGGTCTTTGTTTGCCCCTGGGCTGAAATTTCTAAATTGAGTCCCATTCTTTACGTAAATTCCAAAAATGCCACTCAAATATCGTCCGAAAAAGGTTTGAACTTTATGGCCTTTTTTGAAAATCAAGATTTTCATCATTTCTAATGGTTCAGGCCCAGTTATCTTCGTGCAAAGTAAGAATAACCACAAATGTCAGTGATATTTATTTTTCTACTATATCTCTGCATTTCAAATCAGTTTTTAAAATTTATATATCTTTCGTACAATTCGAAATAATCGGCTTTATATTTCAAAAAGTTGACCATATTTTAGTGTTCTATTTAAGCGGCTATATTTTTTTTGTTTCGCGTCTATTGACTATAATCAATATGTAATATATTTTTGGTATATGTCCATACATTTCAGAACAGTTTTTATAATTTCGATATCTGGCATGAAAGTAAAGAAAATATCAATTTAGTAGGACGAAGCAAACAAAGACCTTAATTTTGTTACGTAGTGTAGTTCGTCCTACTAAATTGATCTTTTCTTTACTTTCATGCCAGATATCGAAATTATAAAAACTGTTCTGAAATGAATTCCCCTCGACGGAAATTCCGAAAGGAAGACGCTCCGGCACCCAATTTCACAGCACAACGACATCTATTGGCAGAGTAGGCTAACTTGAAATATTTATTAGTATTTAGCTCATTTTGCATCTTAATTCTGCACTCAGAGATGCCAAAATTTAATCACTTGTTTCTTTTGGCATTATCAACAACTCCACAAATTTTCATCCGAATCCGTTCAGTACTTTTTGAGTTATCCTGCTGACAAACAAACCAACAAACCAACGCCAGTGAAAACAATACCTCCTTCGGCGGAGGTAATAAATACTAAGTCTTGAGAGATAGAAAAGAGAAGAAAAAAAGAGTTTTTTTGGCATTACCTAACAAAGGATTCCCCTATTTCTATTCCCAAGACTACTAAATTGCTTCAACAATATAGGAGGCATCGTTAAAGACCTGTTTATGTAGATTGATTTGTTTTTCTCTGTTGAGTATCCAGGTATTATTATACATATCTAAAGATCTAAAATTGGTTACGTTCTATTTAAAAAACCCTTTTATTATCATATAATAGAGTGTAAGGATAAGTAAACAATTGTATGGTGATTGGTGCTTATGATGACTTGATTCATAAACAATACAAATCTTAGATATATATAAATTTTATAACTCATAGAAAAATTATAGTCGGGGTTTTAAAATCCCAATACTAAATTGGTTGGTGAATTTGTATTCAGAAGGATGTGTGTTTTTTTATAAATATTTATACAAAAGGAACCAGAGTGCATACCTGAATCAAGGGATTAAGGATGTACGTAATGTAAGTGTTGAACATGTCATTGCAATACTTAAAAATGTAAAGCATTGAGTGTGTTACTTTTTGTATTTTATGTCTCGAATTTAGTTGATTTTGATTTAGTATTGATTTTCAATGTTATATTAATTATTTATTGTTGTTCTATTATTTTATATTTCCTTTTAGTTAAATAAAGGATTGCATGTTTGGCCAAAAAATGCTAGAAAATGTTCTTGTATATATGTATAAATTATACTAACTATAAATACTAGTATCAATATAATTGAAAATGATACATATTGGAGTTATCATATGGATTTTGAATTGTAATACATGGCTGTGGCTTAGACCTGTTCAAATTTAACACTTTTCTTTAAAACATTCAAATAGATGCTTTTCTGGTTCTCCAAGGCTTAAATAATCGAGAGGAAAAATATTTTTAAATTTGGGCCGCCGGAATGCCTGCCGCATGTGCCATTTAGGGCGGCGCCAATGAAAGTTAAGTTTTATGATGATATAGTAGTCCAAATGAGATTTAAAGAAAAATTATTATACAAAAGGGGTATGACAAACAAAACATATTTTATTTAAAAATGCAATTTGTTTTTTTTTTAATTTCAAGTTTATTTTGTAACCGACTACATATATAGAAACACATGTTTTAAGAGAGCTATGCAAGTACGTCGTATTACATATATTTCAACATTGGAAAGGAAGGAAAGTTATTTTTAAAACTAAAATTTTACCTTTTTTCCTAAAATAATTATTAATTTTATAAAAATACGCTATAATATATAGGTATATATGATACCAACCGATATGCGCAGTTTAAATTACTTACTTTTTAGACATATAAACAAAGGAAAACAAAGGAAGGGTTCGGCAAAACTAATTGAGAAAAAACTTGGCAAAAATATGTTTTATTTTGCTTTTCGCCATCACATTTCCAAAATTATAATTGGAGGAGTACGTGATACTCTTTTTGGCAAAATTAAAAGTCAAACAACAATATTTTTAGCTACGTGAAGGATAATTGGAATACTTTGGATAAAAGCAATCCTAATACTTTAGACGAAGTGGAGCAAGAATGGAAGGAATTAAAGGCAAATACAACTGCAATTGAAAAAAAATCCTTGACAAGACCAGTCCTAGAGCTGATTATAGAGAAGTGGTCGACTTGTGTCTTATACTGTTTGAGACAAAACTTCCTCGAGACATCCATTGGACCAAATCAGGAGCTTTTCAACAAGCACAATGGATGGCAAGGAATATTTACTCTATGAAGATGTAGATTTTCTCTGAAAAAATGCAGTTGGAATACTGCATTGTGCTTGTTGAAAAGCTCCTGATTTGGTCCAATGGATGTCTCGAGGAAGTTTTGTCTCAAACAGTATGGCTATAATAGAGGTTCATTTATTCTCAAGGCTACTCTTTCTAATTGAAAATACACCATAGATAATTGTGCAAATGCACCAAAAAATGCAATCTATATAATGCTCATTCGTGCGTAGATATGTAGATAGTTAGAGCAGTGTCCATTCATCATAAAAACTTAGGACTCATGCTTAAAACACTTTTATGTAGTATATGCGAAAAAATCAGAAATTTTAAATAATGGTATAAGTGACCTATGAGACTTAGGAAAAAGGCATATTATTTTTATGAACAATAATTAATAGTAGCCATAAATATATATATATATATATATATATATATATATATATATATATATATATATATATATATATATATATATATATATATATATATATATATATATATATATATATATATATATATATCTATATATATATATATATATATATATATATATATATATATGTATATATATATATATATATATATATATATGTATATATATATATATATATATATATATATATATATTAGGGCTGTTCTTATTTTTCAAATGTTTGAAATGTTAGCAACATTGTGGATTTCCTGTTTCTTGGTGATAAAAGAAGACGACATACAAAGTTTGAACAAAATTGGTCAACATTACGAGGTCGCGCAACGAGGTCAAAGTTTTAAATTTTTTGTAAGAATATAGTTTTCCGCAAATTTCTTGGAAATGGTGGACGTTAAAGACTTCATTAATAATTATTAATTTAAAGGAAATCTAATTTACTACCAGACGTATGTTTGATGTTTTTTAATAAAACAAAGTTTTCAGTAAAAACAAAGAAAAATGGAGTGTGTAATGTTAGCATATTTCATAGCTTTTTTGTATCAATTAACTTCACTCGCCTGTAGAAGATGACTTGTTCGCTTCAGAGTAAAATAGTAATTTTAAGTGTAGTAAACCTTTATATGATAAATCCAAAAATTACCTTGGTTGCATTCTATCAATTCAGAATTCAGTACAATCTGAGTTTACATCATATGATTCAGAGCCTGTATTGACCTATAAGAAATCGATTATGAAAAAATAAATAATAATGTGTTTCTTAGATTTGTGTCAAGGTATCCTCTCAAAATTTTACTTTGTCTCTGACACATTTATAATCCATTATATGCGTCATTTTGTACGCGAGATATGTTTTTTTTTAATGTACATATAACTCTCTACTTATTAAATTGACATGATTTAGTATACCAAAATATTAAAGCTGGTGTACCAAGCTTTCATTTGATATGTTTGGTGTTCTAAAAATCGCTATACTTTAAGAGATATAAGCAAATATATTTTTGCACGAACTATCCCCAAAAAATTGATCTTTTGATATGAGAATATACAATTACCACTTGGTAACGGCTGTTAGTGTTACCTGGATAGAAAGAGAAGGGAGAGAGTATTTTGCCTCTCTTCTCTCCCCTTCTTTTTTTCTTTCTCTTTCTATCCAGGTAACACTAATACATATATATATATATATATAAGATATATATATTTATATTTTTTTGGTTTTATTTTGTTTAGTGCATCGTCTCATGCGGAAAGAAGATTGGAAATATATACATTAAAAAATCCCTGATGGCACACTTACAGCTGTTAGTCAGTATTCTATTGAGCGTTGAGAGAGAGACAATTGTTTCAATATAAACCAGAGAGATGATAAAAAAATATCATTTTATCATGAAACCTTGTATCATAGAGAATATAGAGCTCCGAAGCCACGACTGATAGCATGATATCGATGTATGTGTTAGCTTTTTCTGTTTTCTTCATAAAGAAATCAATGTGGGTTCAAAGTCTTGGTGTTGTAATTATCCAATTTGGTTGCCTCGCCTTATTTTTATTGCCAAAAAACCCTCATGAAACTTTACTCCTTAAAAAAGTGCATCTTATCTATGTACAACTATAAATATATATATTTAGATTACTCGACTGAGTGCATATATACCTACTTAATGCACGTGAAAACCTTGAAAAATGATATGAGGAGGACTTTCCGTGGATTTTCCCAAGTTTCACCCCAATTCAAAATGTGAGTTAATTCATAAAAAGAATGAAAAAATGGTGTTTTTGCATTAGGACTGGTGGAAATAAAGGGTGAGGGAAGGATAAAAAGACAGGGTGCATATTGCTAAAAGCATCACTTCACTCGTGGCTGTTGGGGAGTAAACTTCAATTTAGAGTAATGAATATCATCCTTAAAGATACTTGATATAAAAAATAAATATTTATGTTGATTTTCAAAATATAAAACAGATCTGTCAATAAATGGATCATTACTCTATAAAAATCAATAAAATCTTGATAATGTATGAATTTCATTGGACAATCTTTTGTAATCACTAGCAATATTTAACATACTAATTGTATCGTTTTTAAAGATAATTCAAGAATTTGATCCCCATCATTTTAGCCCTTCAATGTTGTAATATTGTTTTTTTCTTTTGGAATCTCTAATGCAGCTTAAAAAAAGTATTAATGACTTTTTATATTATCATTTGTGACTTAAAAGAACATTGTGAAATTTGATAATAAGTTCTAATTTATCAAATGAGTTTTTCTCATAATTCTTTTGTATTGAAAAAAGTTTTTTTTGTTCTAATTGTTCTTGTCTAAGAAACTGTTTAAGTGCTGTTTGAAAATACTTCATCGTTAAAATGTATCTTATAGATTTGGAGGATCATGGCAAATATTTCCTGTATTATATTTTAGCCCCGTAATGACTTGGTTTTTAATTCTTCAGTCAAATAAATAAATAAAATGGAATGTAAATTATGCATGAATAAAGATGTACAAAATGTGGAGTTCGGAAGAAATGGTTAAGGAAACGAAATTGCAAATCATCGAATATATATATATAAACAATAAGTTAATAAATTGCTATGGTTATTTAAGACTATCATACACAATTTTGCCGATCTCGGGGACTCAAATAAGTAATTAATGGGGGATGATTTCATGTATTTCAAAAATTGATTAGTGACATCAGTTTTATATCATCAACATATTAAATAATTTTTAATTTTCTCGTTTAAATTTCTATACACATATAATATTGCGATGCCGTCGAAGTTTTACACGATTTTTCTGTTTTGTGTTATTTTTTTTTTGGGCAGCTTTTTCTAGTTCCATTTTTCCTAATTACCTCAAATAAACATTCAAAGAACAGCGTAGCTCTTCAGTTGATTTCCCCAGCCTTGAAAAGTTCTCCTTCAGGAAACATTATAATATTGTATGTGTATATTTTTTTTGTTTAAAATATCCTCCATCCATTTGAGAAATGATAGACATCTGTCAAGGGATTACTTTGAAACGCAGGCATGGAAAGCTAAGGAAAAAAGGCCTCAAATGTTACTCTTTTTCAATGATAAATGAGGGGATCACGCTCAATTTGTTTTTTTGGAGTTTGATTTGATAGCGGCATTAACGTATAGATGCTAAGGATACTTTTAAGAGGCTTTTATTTATTTATTTAATATCAAAATATAATCGCTTACCAGTTTATTTTTGATATCGAATAAATAAGTAAATCTTGATTGTTTTGCTCTTAGATGCGACCCACCACACTAGAAATTGAACTGTATATGACAGTCATGAAACTATGTATGAATAAGTTATTTTTTTAAATTGTATAATCTTATTTAAGAGTTCTTAACCATACTTTCAAGATTGAATCATCCAAAGTATATGTGATATGCCTGTTGTGGCCAAATGGTCCATTGGCCATGCCAAGGTGAGCTTATTTTCGTTTCATCATTGTATTTCTTAGTTATAGCTTTCGAATGAAGAATTTAGAGTGTCTTTTTTTAATTTTTGTATCATTAATTTCTATATTTCACTTTTCTATATGCATATAAAATACATTTTGAAAATATTAGTAGGTTCGAATCAACTGGAATTATACAAACTTAAAACCTGCGTTGTCTTCTGATGTTTAATACAAATGGCATTAAAATTTATCATAAGAAATACAGGGCACGATAGACATGATAATAAGATAGAGAAACTGGTTAAAAAGGTGTGATAAAATAATTATTAAGATCCCCAGTCTTGAGGTAGAGGTTTTTCTTTTTATTTGTTGTCGATTTTAGAGTGTCTTGGTTGGAAGATTTAGTTGTATGAAGTATATTCAAAATTCTAAATATACTCAACTTGATTTCTTTGATGATAAAATGCCATTTATTTTCCATATTTATTTTCGTATTGCCAGAAAGCAGTGCATATTAGTTAAAACTAGAGGCATATATACACTCAGAGAGTGCAAACCTCTGCCGTCACGGGGTCCTTATGAGCCTTCCGAGGCGATTTTTCACGACTGGAGCGGCGTAGAGGGACGGGGGACGGTTCCCCTCGACAGAAATTCCGAGAGGAAGATGCTCCGGCACCCGATTTCACAGCACAGCGACATCTATTGGCAGAGTAGGCTAACTTGAAATATTTATTAGTACTTAGCTCATTTTGCATCTTAATTCTGCACTCAGAGATACCAAAATTAAATAACTCGTTTCTTTTGGCATTTCCAACAACTCCACAAAGTTTCATCTAAATCCGTTCGGTACTTTTTGAGTTATCCTGCTGACAAACAACCAAACAAACCAACCAACAACCAACCAACAAACCAACGCCAGTGAAAACAATACCTCCTTCGGCGGAGGTAAATATAGCGCAATTGTTTAAACGTATGAATAAAAATATCATTTTTTAAAAAATTGGTAATCAAAAACTGATACTTATGAGATGTTTACGGTCCATTAAGTTTGTGTAAAAATGGATTTCATCTGGGATGTTTACGCACACAACCATACATACTGTGAGTTGGAAGAGGCCTTTATATACAAAACATGCCAGTTGTGTGTATAATTAAACATGTATTATACGAAAGAAAAGAAATAATAATAATAATAGAATTGGATGCATTTCTCTTCTGCAAATGAGTCTACAGTAAAATGCATTAATCAATATTTATTAATAATCTTCTCTCATAGGGCATATCTTCTTACTCAACAGGAACTATAATTAGCTTATTTTTAGTTTAATTAACCCTTTTCTACTAAAGGATCCATTTTGGAATCTATAAAATGTGAAAATTCAAAAATGATTTTTATTATCTAAAGCACAGTTTCTTTTATTTGTTGTTCTTTCTTTAGACAAAGCAACAAAGGTATTATTTTTTATCATTGCTGTCACGAGTCAGTTTCATTGTGTTGGCAACAACGCCAAAATAACTTGAAAAATGGCCTCATAAAGTATTTTTTGTTAGGGAAAAGAAATTGTGATTGTTAAGATATATTTTTCTTTATCTTATAAGTAATCTATATATTAATTCACCAATCTCTGTCCGTTTGTATGTCCGCACGCTATCTCTTCCCAAATTTATGGTCAGATTTGAACTTTGAAGGGACCTATGGAATCCTTGGGTGAAGATGGACCTAATAAAACTATTTGCAAAGTGATGGGACCAGAAATGAAAATGAAAAATTTCAGACCTTGTCTGATTTGAACTACCTACTTTTCGAGGTAAAGAGAGAAAAAAGAAAAGGAGGAGGAGGAGTTAGAGAAATTAAAAAAGAAAAAAACATCTCATGTGACTTAAAACCTATCCATACCCGAAGGGCGAACATATGTGCGCCGTAGGCGCCCAAATATGTGAGTCTTTTTGATTTTTTTAAATATGGTTCTTTAATTAAGTGTTTGAAAGGAAACATCTCTTTATAATGAACCCATGTGGCTTCGCTAGTAAAATATGCTATATTGTTTTTATCATTCTCTCTGTAAACGGCGTTTTATATATATTATATGAAAATGCCGGTGAAGATGGCCTAGCATTTGACATTTTATTCGATCCTCCCGAGGTCCAAGACTTAATAGACGAGGATTCATACAACTTTCTGCTCGGGCTGATATTCATTTGCTAAACAAATGTCGACATTTTGAGTCAAACAACAACATAAGCTTCTTCTCGACTTGTTTTACCAATAAAACAATAACAATATCCTATAATACTTATTATATCCTATCGGATGCAATTCTATCGAACCATATAGGCAAAAAATAAAACAAAAATATAAATCGGAAAAAGCAGCATAAAACGAAAGATGCAATGTCGTCATTTCGAATTATGAATCCAACTCTATCAAAGGATCTACTCCCTCATGAGTTTTTTAAACTATTTTCTGATGACAAGTTTCTAAGCTTGATAGATTAACAATCAAACCTGTATGCCAAACATACATTTTTTTTAAATTACCCATCACAAAACAAGAGCTAATAGTCTTGATTGGCAGTTTAACTATATCCAGCTATAATCCCCTTCCAAGAAAATCAAGTTATTGGAAGAATGGAAACGACTTATGCAATATATATGCTGTATATAATTCCAAAAGCTTTAAAGTACAGTAGCGCATCAAGAGCTTTTTGTTCTGATTTTTAGATTATTTCTTGGCTTCCTTTCGTTTTATTATCCGCTAGAGGCGCTGATGCTGCTGCAGCTCAGTAAATAAATACGTAGGAATTTTGGGATATATCAAGCATTCTAGTGACCAGTGGTGGCACCGCTCACTTTTTTGCTGTTCCGCTCACCGCCCATTTGGGCAACTGATCCGCTCCCGCTCATTCGCTCATTTTTGTAGTACTGCTGTTCCGCTCACTTCACTCCGCTCTTCCGCTCAGGTTGGCAGAATAGGTCCGCTCACTAATTTTTAGGTCCGATCACCAATTTTTTTACCATAAAGTCCGCTCCAAGCTTATAAATAGCCTAAAATAGGTGTTTCTTGTAAATAATTGTTCATAAATATCAATATTATTTAGTTATTAAAACTTATTATAACTAATTATTAATATTTATAAATAATTTATTATAAGAAACACCGATTTTAGGCTATTTATCTAAGTAATATCTTCAAATAAGTAATAACTACTAAATATTAATAAATAAAACAAGAATGGCTTAATAATTAGGTAATAAACTGTTTAATGAAATTATAAATATTACCTATTGACAAACAATCTTTAAAAAAGAAAAGAAACAGTCACAAAAATAACTACTTCTCCTCCTCCTCCTGGATTTGAGGGACATGATGTGCTGTTGTAAGATGTCCATGTTCCCCTTCATGAAAATCAAGTTCTCAAAGTTTTCGGCCGTGAGGCACGACCTCTTGGCCCTCAGCACGTCAGAGGCCATCCTGAACAGCCGCTCCATCGCAGCAGAGCTGGGGAGCGGCGTGTTGTACTTGATGAAAAGCTCCATCCAGGCCCCCCTGTGGTTCTGGGGGAACATGTCCCTTGTCACCTCCATAGAAGCCTTGATGGGCCTCCTGTTCCAGGCCTGGATGTCATTCAGGATCTTTTCGCTAGCATCCTCCTGGCTGGTCTCCATCTCATCCATGTCATGCTGCCTCAAGGCCTGATCCTGAGATCCCTGTTTGTCCTGGCTCTGGCTCAAGACCACAGTGTCTGCCTGGCTGGCGCCCACTTCCTCCACACTGCCAGTGGCCACAGGGCTGCTGAAGACATCCTGGGAGATGGGGTCATCCACCTCCAGGTCCATGCTGCTCCTTTTCAATAACAAATTATTAATTGACAAATTAACTGTAACTTTTTATGTTACTTGTCACACTGCTCACGCATTATTCAGATGAATTAAGAATAAGATTAATTTTATAAAATTAAAAAATTGTACTTAAATAAATGAATAGCTCAATTAATCAATTTACTAACCTGTAGCTTCTCTCTCCGCTCAGAGGTCGGGTTCGGGTCACAAACTTATCCATGACTCGTGATTCGTAAAAAAACGAAAAAGTAAAGTATACTGACTCAGAGTGACCGTCAGACAATGAACACACACGAACACAAACGTATACACAGAGAGAATAAGAGAGTGTCAGAGAGAGACAAAACTTGTACGCCGAGTAAGTACTAAGCTGGTACTAAGTAGGGTCCCATATAGCCATTTAATGACATCATCAACATAAGTGTTATGACGTCATTTTTTCAGATGGATTTCTAATCATACTACATGTAATAATTATTTAATAATTATAACAAAGATAATTTTATCTCTTTTATATTTAGAGAAGAAAGAGAAAAGTTATATTATAATAATGTAACTTTTCTCTCTCTTCTCTGAATATAAATGAAATTCTATATGGGACCATGAACGCAACCTCTTTGTTATGACGGGGGTACACATTTTATATATTAAGAAAGGACTGATTTTCACTTATTCTCTCTGCGTATACACAATAACTGCACGACGTGAACTGAGTGGCTACGCGTGGCAACACTCCTGCCACGTGTCTAGACAAGAATAAACAATTTCTGGCGCACCTTTTTAGTCCATGCCACGTTAGCGGCATTACATTTAGAGCAAAAAGCGATAAAAAGTAGTCTTTTTTCTATGAGTAATCCTTTTTAATAACGGAAACTTTTTATGTGAGCGGATGAGCGGAAGTTAATTTTCGAGGGTCCACTCACCACATTCCGCTCACTTCTCACAAAGATGATCCGCTCTTTGCATTCCGCTCACCAATTGCTCCTCCGCTCAGTGCGGAAAAGCGACGAGCGGAATAATGAGCGGAAGTGCCCACCACTGCTAGTCAGGGGCGCGGGAAGTGGGGGTGCGGGGGGTGCGGCAGCACCCCCTGGTAGCGGAGCTTCGAAACTGATATTTTTAAAGAGACGATAAAGTTATTTGTAAAGTAAGAAAAGGGAAAAAAAATAAAAATAAATACATATATTTTTGTAGTTATAAGGAGAGGAACTTAATCAGGATTTACTGGATAATATATATTTTTCCCTCTCCTTTTTATGAAAAATATCACATCATTCTCTATCATATAACTACTTTCTATACGACGTCTCCATCATCATCTAAACAAGCTTAAAAAAGCTTCATTGTTTGATGCAAAGTTCAATCCTTGCCTCAACATATTATCCATAGATATGTTACCATGTATAAATGCTGTGGCCGTAGGCCACCCACCCGCCCGGTGTGCCTAGTAATAAATAAATATTTAAACTAAAGAATAAATGTTGTGCGCATGTATAAAAAAAATTAAATTATACAACTTGTAGTGTGGCCAATCAGATTTTCTTTTGTCCTGACGTGATTGAGATTCCTCGAAACAAAACCTGCGAGCCCGCTGTGTTAAAATAAGCAAAGAGTCGAAAAACATGTCGCAGAAGAGGATGTCGTCTTTTTTCAAAGCCTCCCCAAAAACAAACTTTTGAAGAATAGTCATCCACAGCCCAACGCATTGGACCAAGAATATTATCAAGCACTGGAGCGTCAGTACAAGGTTTCTGCTGAGAGTGAGAGTGTCGTGGAAACAGGGCATCACCTCTGCCATCAGAGCCGTTTCAGCCGCAAGCTTTGGATTTTCCAGCAAAACAATTCGGGACTGAAACTTTTATCAGATCCTTCAAATCAGCATGGTTTGGAAAATGGAAGTGGTTGCATTACCTAAAGGATGTGGAAAAAGCTTTGTGTTACACCTGCGTGTCTGCGGTCGAGAAAGGTCTTATACAAGAGGAGAAGAAGAGAGCAGTGTTTCATTAGAGGGGGCTTTTCGAATTGGCGTAAAGCCACCAACAAATTCAAGGAGCTTGAATATTCGACATTTCATCTGGGCGCCGTGAATAAAGTTGCTGCACTTAATAACACCCTAATCAGCGCTTTACTCTCCGACGTGGTGGCAAAAGATCAGAAAACTTCCAAGGTCGTTCTGAACGAGGCGTTCAAGTCGGTGCACTATTTGCTCCGACAGGGCTTACCACTCCGTGGCCACGACCATCGGGACGGCAATTTTTGGCTAATGATGCTGGATGGCACCGAGTCTCTTCCTGAAGCTCGCAATGGATGCTGCGGAGAGATAATTGGCTCTCGGATACGATCCAAAACGAAATGATTGAGCAGCTTGAAATGCTGTGCAGCGAAAGTTGATACAGGAGGCAAATTGTTCAAGTTACTTCGGGTTGACAGCTGATGGCACCACAGACATCAGCTCATCGGAACAGTTTTCCTGCCATCTACATTACGTGGATTATCAAATGGGCAAACAAAGTTTTTTTTGGGGGGGTTATACAGTGCACCAGACCCACGGCAGACAGTCTGTTCAGGTGCATTGTTGACATATTTTTGCGACTGAACCTGCCTATTGAAAAGCTGAAGGGCTACTGCTTTGACGGGGCAAGCAACATGGCCGGAAGAATAAGTGGAGTGCGTACACGTCTGGCAGAACTTTGCCCTGGCTCATTGTTTGTCCATTGCTGTAACCACTCGTTAGACCTGGCATTGCAAGATGTGGCGTGGGATGTTTCTCTGATAGCGGAAATCTTCAACTTTGTACAAAGCGTCTCCACTGTCATCCGGGAGTAGCGAAACGAATGAGTCTCTACCAGAGCCTGTTCTCAGAGGGGGAACCTGTCACCAACCTAGCAGCGCTGTGTCCCACAAGGTGGTGTGTGAGGACCAAGGCTATAAGCAGACTGCTACAGGGTTACGGGCCGCTCCTCCATACCCTACGCACTCTACAGGAGGACAGAATTGTTCTTGGCGAGACTCACCAAAAAATGTTTGGACTCCTGAAGCAAGCGCAGAAAGCCAGAACAGCATACGGTCTGCTTTGCTGTGAAGCGATGTTTGGGCCATGCGAGACAGTGGCAAAGAGTCTGCAGGGTGACAACGCGAGTGTGTCCGGCGCACTTGAGTGCATCCTCGTTCTCAAGGAGTGCATGAGTAAGAATCCGATTCCTTCATTGTATAAGCCTACAATTATATTTGTGTTTTCATGACCAAACAAATATAGGCCAATAAATAGGCCTACTAAGATATGGTATTTATAAATCATTCTGGCCTGAGTTTGACATCCCAGCCTAAGCTATATATAAATACTGTAAATATGACACATTCTTTGTTATTATACTTGTAGGTGCACTGAGGGGGAGATAGAGCTGTGTACACAAAAGGCCTAATAGGTCTATAATAATATAATAATACTAGTACTTGATAATGTATTTATTTTTATTCAATATCAGCACACTGAAAAGCAATGCAGTAACTCTTCCGCAACAAAGGGGGAATTGGCAAGTCATTGGGTTATGCTATTTTCATGTAAAGCACCGCGAGTGCTTTGTGTTTAATTGCTATTTTCAGTGCCGTAGGTAATGCTGGCAAGAGCGAGTGCATGAGTTGCTACCATTGATTCTGATTGCTACAGAAATGATTGTGTTGTGTGTACCAACCTTTGGTAGATTCTGAAAGAGTGAGTCAGATGGGATTTCGCATGCCCTAAAATTGATTAGAATGCAGGAAGTTGCATCTATAAAAAACATTTCTGGGGGAGGGGCCCCCAGATCCCCGTTCAAAAGTTCGTCCCCCACCAACAGCATCCCCTGCCAAAAATGTCTTCCTGCGTCTCTGCTGATAGTGGACGTAAACCACTTCAACAATGTATTAATAACATTGAGGTGCCTTATTATTTTTATTGCTCCAACGGAAGTCTTTTCGATACTTCAGGAGTCTGCGGAGATTGGAGAGCAACATACAAGGAACTGACCGGAGGGGAGTTAGGGTCTTACCTTTGTCCTCACTTCTCCGCGCATTCAATCGTCCAAGACTCCGATTCATTTGAAACTCAATCCTTCATTCTCGACAGAACAAAGAAGTCAACTCGAATGTGCTCGGACTCAATTGCCATCGTTTTGTAGAACTCATGCCTCCTTGTAAGAAGACGTCTCCTCCCCCGTTCAAAGGAAAGAAGGAAGGAAGGATGCTGTCGAATATGGCGTCATATCATATCCGTGATTGTGATCAAGTCAAGATTGCATCATTCATGTAATAATTCCCAAACAAGATGGCTTGGGTTTATGATATTCTTGCGAAAAAGAAGGCGGAATGAAGGGTTTTTTATCCAAAGTGGGATTTTCCCTTCACAACCAACAAGCTTCTCCCCCCAGAGGAGAGCTGCATCCTTTTTCCTACCTTACAAAGGAGGTTTTTATTGGCGCCTATTCGCGTACTTTGTTGTTTGTTTCTTTCCTCTTGTTTTTCCCTTCCCAACGAGGGCGGTTTTTGTTACGAAGCGTAATAATTACGCGCACATTTGCAATCCCCTCTTAACAGAGGTGCTTGCGAAATCCCTTCACCCACCTATAAGTAGGGGGTGCATTTAATTTATTAGCTCTCTTTGAAATATATACACTTTGGGATAACATCTCTTGTGTTCGAGTTTTATTAGTAAGTATTATACAGTCACTTTATTATCAGTATCCTTGAGTATGAGAGAGACCTAAATCCATCACAGATGCTGTCTTCTGAATTCAATGGACGTAAAACGTATGCCCCCCCTAGAAGTCAATTGAACGGCCTGTTTTGGATCTATATCCAGGTTGACTAAATAGAAGAACAAATCAATCCGCGGTTTCTCGACCCTGGATACTAGTCTACGATATTAGTTTCATGGACATCCTCCATTCAATTCTCTACATCCTTGTCTTGACTTTTTCTGTTAAGTTTGATTTAGAATACTGCGTTCAAAGGAATGAACTAAAGTAATTCTTATTTGTATTTATTCATGTATAAGTGTTTGGTTTTCTAATATTATTTGTATTACTTATATATGTATTATATTGAGTTAGTCTAAGTTATGGGCCTCCGCCGAAACGAATTCCAAGGCTCTGAGCTGTCAAAGGAGGGGTCTGTTTATATTCATATCCACCTCTCAAATGTCTTTGATGCGGTACTCGTGATGCAAGGAAGAAAAAGGTCGACGAATCCATCAAACTACCTAGCACGCAATGGTCGCTGAGCTTGAACTGGCGTGTCTGACCACACAGATTGTGACATATGTAGATTATCAACTTCATCCATCCCATTCAACAAGAAACGGTGCCTCAACAACTTCAAGCCAATGTCGACAGATAATGAGCGCAGCAAGAGCTAGAGTATCAGTACAAAGTCCAATGCAAAGAAGTATGAAACTGAAACCTCTCCGCGTGTAGAGACCATCACTGCACACGAATCTGAGATTGTGAAAATAATAATAGGATTCAAGTATTAAAATTTATGAATAAACAGGAATATATGTATTAAATAAATAACCATGCAATTTAACAATTTAATATTTTGTTTATTTAATTCGCTTTCAAATATTAACATCAACTGGGAGATCAAGGGAAGGGGTGGGTAATGGCTTGAGCATAGCTAGAAGGGGGGGGGGGGGGGAGAAACCATTTTGTAATATACTCTACTTTTAGAAAATCTAACTCCTATACTTTTGGAAGCAAGTTGGCTATTTCTTTTATTTACATTTTTTATTTCTTGTTTTTTAATGTTTTAGAAAATATGACTAGTCTTAATCGTATAAATCGGTTCATAAGTTTATCTTTTAGAGAATGGCATTGTGGTATTAGGTTGAAATCTTTAGTAATCTTGTCAAACGCATGTTTTATCTTTAAGGATAGTATTTTCTTTTGAGAATTATGTAAAGATTCTCCCATATTTCTAATATTATTATCAATAGGTAGAATGAGATTTTTAAAAATTTCGTGGGAACAATAAACGAGGCTATTCCCGGTATAATCAGATATACTTATAAGGTTAGATATACTATCATTTAATGGCCATTATTATTTTAAAAATAGATAAACATGACTAACAATGAGGTTCATGTTTTTCTATTTTAAAAATAATGTAACCTGCTAAATAATATAAGACGTCTGTTTCATGCTTCGACAGCTGAGGTGAATGTGAAAGATTAGATATAAATTGTGGAATAAAATCAATGTCCCACAAAACTTGGTTTTCATCTGTGTATATTTGCTTAAATTCAAGCATCTCTGCCAAGAAAGATGATCATCATAATGATAGTTGCTGGATTTAACATCTTTCATATATTGACTAAACAAATCATTCTTAGGATGTATTTGAACTTCTTAGCTGTAGGTGTAGGGTTGGTAGCTCTTATCATGTTGAATATATTTTCAATGCAGTCTGACGAAAAATGCGATGTAATTACATAATTGAGGCCTGCTTGAAGTAAAATATCTTGGATATCAATTGTGGAAAGAGTTGTTAAAATTGACCCTGTTTGAATTGGCTTCCATCCAAACCTACCATTACCTTTGGAATATATTTTTAAGCTGTTTATAATTTATTATAAACTTATAAGAAAAAAATTGCATTTTCATATTCAGTTTCCTCTTGAAGACCAAAAGCATATGTAGTTTTTCTGAACAAACAAGGTCATACCATTTCCTCAAAGAGTCAATAAACCATGCTGTCGCAAAATACTCTTATCACACATATTTCTTCTGTCATATATCTCATTGTTCTACTCACTTCGTGAGACCAGAAATTTAAAGCCCGACTTCATTTTATCAAAGTGACTCAGATAAATTACCGAATGATCAAATTTACAGGCTGGTTTCAATACAAGGTTTCTTTGAAAATCCGCAACCATCTCAAAATGTTTTAAAGATATTTTATTGGAAGGAAGATTTTCTCCTTGAACAATTTCGTCAGATAATATAAGTCGTTTTGTACAAAACATTTCGCCAATTTTTTATTAAATGGGAAGGGTCAGCAAGGAAATGAAGGTTCTGATCTTGATTCGCTGGGTTATTTATTTTATTTATATTTTCAGACTTTATTCCACAATTTATACCAAATCACTTCCACATTGCTAAATTTTGAGACCCCATATCTGTCGTTACACTTATGACATTAATTCCTATTTCATGCGACCTTTTTATAATTTCAGTAACTATTGGACCTAAATTTGAGCCGTCATAAGAATTGGGCGTAAAATAGTATGCAATCACTTGCTTCCACCTTACGGTAGAGGCTCCTGAAAGCATGAAAACTAAAGCTTTCGTAGCGTCGCCTTGGGAATTTGGAAAAGACGATTCTCCCATATCGAGCCACTCTTATTATCGTAATCAATCGATACTTTTATCGAACATTCATCTAATGTTAATGCCGCCTTCCTGTCAATTCCGGACATGCTTCTAACTTTAAAACTTAGCATGTCAAATATTTCCCCAGAAATTCCGTCAAAAAATGTAAAGAATTCTGTACGTTTTTGAAGAGTTCTTATACAGGGTAGGGGTAAAAATTCTCTTAATAACTCATAGCCTGATTTACCACATGCCATTCTCAGTTTTAATGCATCTTTAATGGATACATTGCAAAAAGATCTGTTTTTTGAATTTTTAAAATTTTATATTTTTAAGAAGATCAGAATTAAAACTTTCCAATTTATTTATACTTTCATTTCAAGATTATTTATTTGTTTTTTCATTAGCTTTATGCTTTCCTTCAATGATATTATAATTTCTTCTTGATGTTTAATTTTGTTTTCGTATATATGGCAATTATGGCACATACTTTTAACTGCAACATCTTGCATAGTGTAAGTATCGAATATCGATGGAGATATGGCAGATGACATTAATGGGTCTACGGACGCATATGTAGTGCTGGAATCCAAGTGTGCTTTCTTAAAATATGTACAGTAGTCATGATCCGTTTGTGATCGAACATTTATTGTAGGAATCGCAGTAGCTTTCAAATATTTTTTGGTCGTCAGAGGAGTAATAGGGAAAAACATTCTACCTTCGAAATGTTTTTCACAAATTGTAGATGTTAGTTTTGGTTTCCAGTTAGAGGGGTATTTCAAATCAGATAACCATCGCATTCGTCTCTCGCATTCTTTGGGATTCTTGGGAAAAGGAAATGGGAAGAATTGTATGTTTCATGATTTTTTTTATACTTCAGATCATTTCTGCTTCTGCATCCAAGAACGGGACACCCACCCATGGTGTATAAATGGATTCAGAATTGATGACTAGACAATTAATCTACATAAAATAAGAATAAAATTTTAAATTTATAACAAAGAGACATAACAATGATTCCACTTACCCAAAAGTCCTTTTTTGAATACTTAAATAT
The DNA here is from genome assembly GCA_013387185.1 of Caligus rogercresseyi. Classification (NCBI taxonomy): domain Eukaryota; kingdom Metazoa; phylum Arthropoda; class Copepoda; order Siphonostomatoida; family Caligidae; genus Caligus; species Caligus rogercresseyi. The sequence continues at coordinate 20,979,122 of CP045895.1, forward strand.
CAATGAGTATTGTAAAATAAGTATGTTGTAAAAAAAGTGAGAGTAATGTGAATGAAAGTAGTAGTGAATGAAATTATTTAAATGGATGAGATGAATGAATAGTTAGAATGACATCACGGTATGACGTCATATATCTTGTCATAAAAGCGACATATGCTGGACAAAAAGATAAAGAGACTCAATGAAAATCTTTCCAGGCTATCTGCCCCGATGCGCTACTTTACTTAAAAGCTTTAATAATCCATGATCAGAAAAATCGCTCTCGAAGACATTCTAATAAGCCTTCATTTCACCGCACATTAATATATTAGATCTAAAATATAAATACTGTAATATCGACGCCACTGATCCCTCATCTCCAAACAAGTGTATGAAGTATTTCATTCCTCAACAAAATATCGCCCATGACAAAGCTATGATTTAATATTGATTGTAAGCGATCAATTCGCTGCCAAACCTATTATATTTGGTATAAAGTGGTGTACCAATGTACCATAGGATTAACTTGCTTGCTCTTGACGTCTATGAAGGAGAAACTTATTGCAAAAACCAAAAAAAAATAGAAAATATTTGGGAAATATTCATCCGCACTTCTTCATCTCTTGACCAATCTTGTGTATCTCCAAAGCACCAAGGACGGAAACATGGTATAAAAAGGGGGGGGGGGGAATATGATTTGTTTAAATAATATTATGAATGTATATATGACACTTGAATCTTTATAGAACAGATGTTTAACTCTTGAAATTGTAATATTGCATTGTAATTATCTTAATGGAACAAATAAATGTCAAAAAAAATAATCATAATGATATATGTTCATTAAAGTCATTCAGTACAAACTCCATTTTCCATTATTTCCAATATGGCTTTATTTGTAGAAGTGAGCGGACCATTTGTTAAGTAAATACTTATAAACAACGATAATGAAATATGTGTAGAAAATAGATATTTTTTAATGTTTAAATTTACTATACAAATTATTGTCTTTAGATAATTATCCTTTTGATGTAAAGTAAAACTCAATTTGTTAAGAAAACCGCGTACACTTGTTTAAATGTGGTGATAAAAAGATTTAATAACATGCTCGTTAGGGGTATTATAGAAACCTAATATTAAGATATCAAAATTTTATCCCCCCGCGAAAGTTGGCGTCATAAGAAACTAAATGATCGTAGAAAAATGGATTTTGGTTTGACCCCCCCTTACCCCCCCCCCCCAAATTGCGTTCAAAGGTTTCGTTATGAACCAAAACTTTTTGTTATTACTTATTTTGAGAAATGTAGTTTTACAAAATTTAGCTATGATCAATTTTGACTTTGTTATCTTTTGCAAATTTTCGTCAAATAATTTTAGTGCCAATAAATGAACATAAGTGCCGACGCACAACCATTTTTTAATAACAGCTCCTACTAGGGATCTCTTATAGTTTCAAGAAGGAAAAAGAAAAAGAGGGTACTTATGTATGTTGATGTTTTATGTTATTTTTTAATACGTTTGCTTTTCACATCTTAATTTTCATACAGTAACTCCCTCACATGGTGATATATAAATCTATGACGTTGATTATATCCATAAACTTTTGCAGATAATAATATAATGACGAAAAATGTTTTCTCAACTGATAAAAAGAAGTTATTTAGTTATATCAACCATGTGAGGGAGTTACTGTATGAAATTAAGATGTGAAAAGCAAACGTATTTAAAAAATAACATAAAAACATCAACATACATAAGTACCCTCTTTTTCTTTTTCCTTCTTGAAACTATAAGAGATCCCTAGTTAGGAGCTGTTATTTAAAAAATGGTTGGTGCGTCGGCACTTATGTTCATTATTGGCACTAAATTTTATTTGACGAAATTTGCAAAAGACAACAAAGTCATAAATTGATCATAGCTAAATTTTGTAAAACTACATTTTCTCAAATAAGTAATAACAAAAAGTTTTGGTTCATAACGAAACCTTGAACGCAATTTGGGGGGGGGGGGTGGGGGGGTAAGGGGGGGGGGGTCAAACCAAATCCATTTTTCTACGATCATTTATGTTTCTTATGACGCAACTTTCGCAGGGGGATACATTTTGATATCTTAATATTAGGTTTCTATAATACCCCCTAATGCCGTGTCATCATTTCTCTATAAACCTTATTGCTTGTATACATATAGCAAGCAAAGGTTGATATGATTGAAGTTTTTAAATCCTTATATTCAAATATTTATATATCAATACACATAAGCTAAAATGAAGTTTGTAATTCTGCTTTAGGAAGAAATTAACTTGGCATATTTTAAAATTTGAATGCTACAGAATACATATCCCTATTTAATAAGATATGTGTATATATATATAATTACATGTATCAAGGAATATTTTAGCTAAAATATTTAGAACAAAGTCATCTTATGGGTATTCTATCTTGAGTATAACTCATTATATATATTATTTATAAGTTGATGTCTCATTATTGTTTATACTTATTGGTATTTACTATCCGTTTTTTCTTGTTTTTTTGTATATAACCTAACATTTATAATATTATAAATATTAATATATAATAATTACATATTCTACCAGTCCGGTTCTACAAGCATAATAGCTTATTGAGAACAGTCTAGATGCATTCACATGGAAACTTTCTTTGAAAAAATATAGAAAACAGTATGATAACTGTGCAACCCAGATCTACAAAAAGAAATATATCTTCATATGATTTATATGGGGTTTCTACTCCCAAAATTTATTTATGTAGAAGCTGACAATAAATTTGTAGTCATTTCAAGGAAAAGTTTTTACAACTTCAATAAATAACTTTGTATTGTATAAATAACTTAAATAAAGGATAAATGTATTTTTCACTGCTTTGAATAAAGTAATGGTTCAATGTCTTGTGTTTCATATCGTAAAAGAGTGGGAAGCTTATTCTTTGGATGTAAATGGTTGTTTGGTAGAGTGCAAATTAAAAAAGTATAGCAATGCATAGTGTTGTCATCATTTTGTGCGGTGTAGACCAGAGGATAGTCAATTAACTGTAAGATTGAGAACCAAATTATATAAACAGTGTGAATCTGAGTTAGACCATTCATTGGATTTGTAAGGACGACATAATAAGAATTTTTTTATGTTGGCGCTTGTTGCAACGGAAAAAAGTACTACGCGCCAGTCGTATTAGTTGTAACAGCGTCTTTTATTACTACTAAAATAATATATCTTCTGCTTCATTAAATGCAAGTATATTTTTGAATAATTACCATTAATGTAACAGCCCTGAATTCTAATCTAAAATATTTTAAAAGTATATATATATGCATATATATATATATGTATATATATATATATATATGATATATATATATATATATATATATATATATATATAATTATTATATATAATATATATATATATATATATAATATATATCTATATATAATCTATATAGGTTCATTTAAAACATCATTTCTTAATTTAATCAAACATTTGTAGCAAAGTCAATTGAAATATGAAGACAAAATTTCATGCAAGACCTTTAAGGATATTGTCCGGAAATACCCCATATCCAGAAATTATACTATTTTAACATCGTTTTATTTTGGCAATCACATTAAAATATTTCTCTTGATCTTTATGAACGTTCATTTCTATTTTTTATTCTTTTTTTTTAGCAAGATAGAGAGAGAGACCGAGCTTTAATCATTGAAGGTAGGCATGCGAATTCAAAAGCTTAAGACAGGAAGCTTTTAATTAAATTATTTAATTAATAAATATTTATTTGGCTAAAAAGATTTCCTTGAGCTTAGTGGATATATATATGTATATAGTATTGTTAAATCACCTAGAGTAGTATTTCCCTATTTATTATTTATTAATCAGCAATATAGTAAAAAATCAACAAAATTGTGTTAGTTAGATTTTTATTAATGTAAATCTAAAAAAAATCTTATAATATAAAATAAAGCAGAAAAAACTAGTACATATATATAAGAACAATGAAATATCATCAACTATCATAATGGCTTGAGTCGTACTTCAGAACCTTAATCAATCAAAGTAAGAGATTCGACTTCAATAGTAATTTTGAGTATATAACTCACTCAATCAAACTATAAACATCAAACCTAAATTAATGATAAATTGAATTGGATTGTGCTATAAGAGAAAGACGATGGTTCATGTAATTCATATATTTATATTATTTTATTCAAATTTAACTAAAAGCTTTTAATAAGTAAATGATGATAGAAGTATGGATTAGAAATCATAACCATTAATATTATATTGTAGATGTATAGGAATAATGACTGTATACAATATATAGATATGCACATAAAAATACATATACAAGCTAAGGAAACCATCAAAACACGGAGTATTTTGGTTACAACAATATTTTGTAGCTCATTACGACGCAATAGTAAGGAGAACCCCCTGATGGATTTGACATTCTACGACATCTCCACCCACCAACACGGAACAGAGCTATCCACACAGTAGCACGCCTCATGTGAAAGTAACGTCCACCATGTCAGAGACCGCACCGGTTCATCAATCACGTTGCTCCCGACTCCATAATTAAAGTCTGCATCGGGTACATTCATCAATTCCGTCACTCTCTCCACCGCACAACCGGCAGGCCATTCTCCTCGCTTTCGCATTGACTGTATTATTAAAGATTTATTATGAATTGTGGGTCACAACCATAGAGATAAAAAGATATAAAGAGCTTTTTCCCTTCAATAGCAGCAATATCATCGTTCGGCTGTTGTCTGTGCCCAATATAAACAATATAATCTATGTCATCGTAAGTTGATCATAGAGATAGAAAGATTTATTATATTGGGTACAATAACGTATATCTCCGAAGAATCCATAAGCTCTCTATGGCTTTATATCTCTATGATCATATTTGCTAACTTTTTATTCAAAGTGTGAGTAAAAAAACCTAACCCTTACATAATCTTGTTAAGTAGTATTCTGGTCAAATAGTTTGAGTGATATTTTTTCTATTTTTTACTCCACGGAGACCTCTGACTATTTTATTCCCTTATCCTTTCCATAAATTGACTGCATATATAAACTTATACAAGAGGAAATCCCTCTCCTAGGAAACCCATAACATAGGTATTTTTCTATGGTTTATTCCCCAACTAAAGTATGTATTAAGAAGTAAGACAAAGACTCATCATCAAAATATAAGAGGAAAATAGATGAAATGAGTTTAAAAAGACGTAAACATTCTTCGTCCCGGGAGACCAAAACTACTCTTAAAAGGGAGCTTTTGAACTCTCATCTCTTAGAGAATTCTAGGGAAATATTTAATTATTCAGTATATACTTTATTTATACGATCTGTATCTACGAAAAACTACATTAATATCAAGAGAACATAAAGGAATAATACCAGATAAAAAATAGGAGATAAACATAAATATTTTATGGAAGAAGGAATATCAGATATATATATAGAAAAATACAGAAACACAATTTTCTTTTCAGTCATACCAAAAATGAGCATTTCTAATCTTATTTTAAGTTTATTTATTTAACTGATTGTCTGCTCGGTCAAAAAATTAATTTAACTTTAAAAACTTAATTGGATATAAACAAATATTATTTGTAATGATAACTAAAACTGAATTATTTTTTCTGCCTGCAAAAATAACTATTATGTATGAGATTTTGGGTCGTTACAAATGTTTTGAAACACAAAATAAGATTTTGGATATTTTAGTTGGTGTACAAAAATAATTCATGTGTTCTAGATGTAATTGAACAAGTTAATGGGAAAAAATTAAATGTGTTTTTTGTACCAAGTTCAGCAAAATTTTAATCAATCATTGAACTACATAAATAAGGAATTGTTATATCTATTTATAAAAAGATTGCATCTGTAACAACATTATTAATAACACTTTTAAACCATTTGGAAGGGGGGGGGGGCACCATAGCAGATCAAATTTGTATAATTAAGACTGAACTTTTCCTGTAATAAACTTATCTTTTTGATGAGGATCAACACAAAAGAAGATAAACTATTTCGTTTATAATACAAAATTAAAATTGTAGTAAAAGATAGCCACTAAGTCCGTAAACTCCGTACTACATAAGAACACTCGACTTGTGTTTCGCCTTTCTTCCTTGCAAAAGAAGCAATTCCTTTCCTCCATAGTCCTTCCATATAGAGCCCACCAGAGACAAAGTTTTGGTCATAAAACCAATGACAGGTATAAGCTAATATCATTTGACCATAGGCCTTTGATTATTTTACAAACTGGAGCTTTTGCACTATTTTCTTTCTTCCTTCTCTATATCTCGACCAAGACAAACTTGACTGATTTTTTGTTCTAATATCATACCCGAATAAAACTTTTGCTTGATACTTATATGGAAACACAAAAAACAATTCCTTGGTCAGACTTCTCACGTAAGAAGCCATTATTTTATCTTTAAAATATTACCTAAAAATGAATTTTGACGTGATAGATATCGTACTAAAAGTCCAAGTCTTTTTTAACTGCCTCCTGTTACTTTAGTTTCCCTAAAAGTTTTATCAGCTATTTTTTAATGTGGACTCATTTTCAATCCAGATTGGACTTATTTTACGAGATGATTCCAGTACTGTATCCTTGCATCTACTCTCCTCAATGGTATTACTCCATCCTTCGAACAAATTAGTTTCCATTATTCATTTTATAGGATATGGCTAATTAACTTTTCCCCCTATTTAAATTTTAATTACTCTTGTAAATATGTTTAATTAAATACGTACCCGGCTGTATCATATCGTTTATTTTTATGTCCATAACTTTCGATATAAGTTACACAATATTTTATAATTTGTTTTGAGGATCTATCTGCAAGTTCCTGCAAATGTCAAAATTGCTTGTTCCTTTCCTTTTTCTCGGTATGAACTCTTTCAATCAGCTTCACCTATTCCAAAATCACATGTTCTTTTTTACTAGTTAACATCCAGTACTAATTAAATTTCGATCTGCTAAATTTGCCACCCCGGATGATTTTATGAGTATTATTGACGATTTATTAACATATGTGATCCATTTTTATGTGTATAAATTAATTTGTTATCGATGTGATTAAATGTTTACATGAAATATAGTTGTACTTGGTACAACAAAAAATATTGATCTTGCGAATAATAATGAGTTATTATGAGTACTTCTTCATGTTCCACTATTCATTCTCCAAGAATATCTTTTCCCGTTTCTTCTTCCTTCTACGTCATTATCATTTAATTTTTTCACTGAATCAAACCCAAAATTTCATATATTCATTCCTTGAGCAGTCAAGAACTAGTTTCTAAGTTTAGGCTTAATTTGTTGAATAATAGAGAAAAATAAATGCTGGATATGCTGCATTTTCTCTCAAAGTTCCGTCTGTTTGCAACGATTTCGTGGTCCATTGCTTCAAAGGAGATCAAGTATTTCCCATCAAGTTCACTATCTCATTTAAAGATTTTATGTCGCATTCTTAACACTTCAAAATTATGTTTTTATAATAATTGTTTTTAAAGTATGTTCTGTGCCTTTTTGTAGTTATTTTTATTTGATTATGTTCAATCTTGTTAAAATTGGAGTTGTTCCTCCCCGAAGTAATAATTTTAGACTACAATGTCTATTTAGTTTTTCTTTTAACAACATTACTTTGGAATTTTTTAGAACTGAAGAACTGAAATATATCATAAAAAGAGGGCTAGAATCTCGTATGATCAGGACGGTGGTTCGACGCCTTCCGATTGTGAAAAGTTCACTTATAGCCCATCAGAATAGAGCCCCCTCGGTTTAATACACTAATTTAAATGCAACAATTTTTTTTATATCATGTTCGTTTATTATGTAAATAAAATAAAATAAGTACATAAAAACCGGAGCAAATGCGTAATAAAAACATAATTCGACATTTTAGTATAATTTTTTTGCTCTGGGGTAGAGCGCATAAAAAATAACACATAATATCAGGTAAAGGCTATCGAGTTAACACAATATTTTTGCGAAGCAACTATTAAGAATTTTAAAAGATGAACATAATAAATGTAATTAAAAACATTATAAAATTATGTTAAGTGGTAAAAATTACTAAATCTTTTTGAAATTATTGGATGGAGAGGCTTGGATAATACTTAATTATCCTTCCGGCGGACGTCCACGCTCGTCTTTCGTCTGGCGAGGGGATTTTTAACGATAATGCTGCATATCTGGCCACCGCAGATATAAATTGCTTCTCATCTCGTGAGGATGGAGAGGTTTGTAAGAGATCAGCTTATGACAAATCAGCGACTTAGAGTTAATAATACTGAAGGTCAACGCCTTAGTTTCCGGAGACTTGTTGCTTTTCCCAAGGCCGAAAATGATAATGTCTTTCCAAGCATTCGAGGACTCATATTGAAGGGTAGGTAGGTTGAACAATAGGAAGTCCTTAAGAATTTTAACTGCACGACATTCAACAAATAAATGAATTGTTGAGTTAAACAAAAGACCGCAATCTTTTGCACGGCCTAGAAAAAAATAAAAGATCAGCCGAAATCATCAGCTGAGCTGTGAATTTCCTTCCGTCGTGGATACCTTGTAAAGATTGTCGAATCCAATTGTTCCAAACCGAAGGGAGACCAAGTATTTTCAAATATTTATCACTTATTTTTTCTACCTCTCTTTGATGCGATGGAGGATACATTTTTAAGTGGCATGGCTTCGGAAGATTGTGTTGCAGAGAAGTCCTTGTCAAAGGATACACAAATCTCCCATTAGAAAATACGTTATCTTTGCAGAGATCATGAACTGTAAGAATTCTTACTTAATAGCCATTTCCTCCAAAATGTCCGGTCGAGGTATATTTCGAAAATATAAATGCTTGTGAGCGTTTTGTCGTATGACATCTACGGTCGTATTGGTGTCGTAGATAGGGTAAAGTTTCCATAGTACACCTTGAGATGCACCCCAGACCCGAGAGAGTCGTGAAGTTAAATGGTTATTTAAGTCTGAGCCGAACATCAACTACCAGTAGATTTCGTCATAAGCTACAGATCTTCTCCACTCGATGGATGGATTTTTTGTAACTTCATTTAAGATTTTCCTATACACCTTTGGTATAATACAACTCAAGCGAGAAATACCTCCCCCGAGCAAACGTTTTGGTCTTAGAATAGATGGAAGATAATGATTGTGAATAAGGCACGAAGCCATTTTTCCTCCTCGAAAATGACTTTTTCGGCAATTAATGGATTAGAGGACGCCTTGTATAACATTAGAGGAACAATTTTCAAATTATAAAAGTCAATTCTTCTCTGAATGTTGAAGATCCTCCATTTTGCTATGTTGAGGGATGATTGAAAATGCATTCATCCAGTTCTTCTTATCAATTCCTTTATTATTCCGGGTAATTCCAGAATGTCCACTTGGTTCCTAATTTGGCACGAAGTAATTACACTTTCTTTAGGGGTAGTATCGTTGTCTTTGCCTTGTTGATAGCTATGCCTGATATTCGTTCGTATTTTGAAAAAAAAGTTTAAAACGATATCTACTTTTTTACTCTGTTGAAGTTCTGATTTTCCTTCTATTAAATGTTTTGAGCCTTTGACGTCCACGCCAAACCCTCCGTACTTTTCAAAACCATCCGAATTAGATCCTCAACCGCTGCTACAAAAAGTAAGGGAGAAAATGGGCATCCTTGCCTACAGCTATTCTTAAGGTGGATGGGATCACTTTCCATTCCATTAAGTGAATGCCCGAATGGGATTGAAATATTCCTTTCGTAAGAGTTTCTTTACCGCATTCATAATTGTAGAGTTTCGTGAGTACATGTATCTACGTCTATATTAATACTTTCATATTCACATATTAATACTCAATATTTACATAGTATAACGCAACTTAAATATTTAAGTTGCGTATACTATGTAAATATTGAGTATTAGTATGTGAATATGAAAGTATTAATATAGACGTAGATCGAACAACATGTGCTTTATTAAAATCCAATCTTGAGGACGATCGTAACGGACGAATACATCAACAATGTAAATATGCAAAATAGAATTGCAGTCCTTTTGAAATTCAATAGCAATTATTGCTCCGAAAGTTTCCCTTTCTTCCACTGAATCATGCAAGCTTGAATATTTCTAGAGATATCACAGATTCTTCTTTTTTGCGAAAGCCTTTTGTTGAGTGCCATTCTTGTTGTTAAGAATTGGTTCCATTGGGCAAGCACTCCCGATAATATTCTAAATGAATAATTGAAATTGGTGATGGTCCTGAAGTGACTAAAGTCTGACCCATCACCTTTCTTTGGGATTAAAGCGATCCTACCCTTTGTAAGTTCCATAGGCATCTTGCCCTTTAATTCATTTAATGAATAATTATTCTTACAAACACGGATTCTTCATCAAATTGAATTGGTGAGAAATATTTTAAAATTTCAAAGAAATGAGAACTGAAGTAATAAATAATGTATTTGTACGCAAGTGTTCCTGTGTAATATTAGTCCATGTATGTCTTGTAAATTTTTCTTAAAAGAATGGGAAGAAACTGAATAACAAAAAGAAATGAGAACTGAAGTAATAAATCATGTATCTTTACGCAATTGTTCCTGTGTAATGTTAGTGCATGTAAGTCTTGTAAATATTTTTCTTAAAAGAATGGGAAGAAACTGATTAATTATTATATTAACAAAAAATATTACAAAATCCATAGCGAAAGAATTTTGTAAGTACACTTGAGATTAAGTATGATAAAGGATTGGGCAATATATATATATATATATATATATATATATATATATATATATATATATATATATATATATATATATATATATATATATATATATATATATATATATATGTATATATATATATAATACTATATATATATTAATGACATTGAATAATTTCTCATTAGATACGGCCATAAAGTCATAAAATAAGTTTAAAAAAAATTTCTTAAGCTGAAAATAAACGATTTAGATTGAAAATACACAAAAGTACTAAATTAAATGTTTAATTTTCAGCCAATGGAAGATAAAACGTCTAGACAATAATTTAAGGAATATTTCTCATTTTCTTCTCACATTCTTATTTCTTTCCCACGCACGAGTACCGACCGGACTTTATCTCGCTTTCTCTTTCTCAAAGAAGAACCGTATTTCATTGTATATATGTAATTGTTAGGATACAAAAAGGTTGATCTCGCAATCTCACAAATAAACATGATTTTTTCATCTTAATACAAAGATTCTTTTTTCTATACGTCCGATAGTCAGAGTGAAGATTTAAATATATATATATATTAATATATATATATATAGATATATATATATATATTTGTATATATATATTTAATATATATATAGATATATATATGAGCTAACAAAATAAATATTATTTTTTCTTGAGTATAAGTAGTTGCTTTTATATGTTCATAAGGATTATATTCTTTCTTACTGATGTTCACTCCTCAAGACCCACGTTGAAGTGATGCTTAACCTTTCAAAACACCCCTTTTTATCCTATCCTATATATAAAGCTTGAACATTACATGCATGATGAACCAATATGTGTGGTTCTTCTTTTACCCATTACGTAACTTAAATTGTAGCAACGTGTCCATACGGGAGGGTATCCACAAATGATCCACTATGAATGATTCCATATAAATTGTTATATTTTTTTTCTTTCCATAACGAAAGAGGTTTTGATTCATGTTAAAAAAAATGTAATATTTTCCCTAAAAGTCTTATTTTCCTAGAATTTTGTATGTACTAAGTAAAGGTCTTTTCTTCTTCTTGATTTCTATAATAAAGGGGTAATAAAAACTTAGATTCATGATTCCTTCATCAATAAACATTTAACCATCAAATAATATGGAAATGAAGCCATAGAAAGGTATCTCATAAGTTTTATTTTGGCTAGCATAGATGAATAAATACGTCAGTATTACAAGGAGGGTATTAGGCAGGGAATGAATAATGGTTTTCAAATAGTAGGGAAATATATTTTTTCCCACAATAGAGTACTTATGGTTGAATGTTAAAGAAACGTGTATAATAGCTTATAGAATGTGTACATACTTTGAAGCCAACATATTTAATCATCTGTTAATAACATATATATTTGGTATTTTTTATGTTCATTCATATTCTTTGAATTTGGTTTTTGAATTAAATGTAATCCTTCAAACATAAAAAATAAGTTTGTTTGTTTAGCTCTTACAACTTAGCTTCTCCACAACAGAATTAAGTCCGGTATCAGTCCCTAGTAAATCGTTCAGGAGATAACCTTTATTACAAAACATCTGTGGTTGAATTGTGCTCTAAATATTTGCCCCATCATACATGAACTCTATCTGGTATCAGCTAGTAATAAACTATCTATGAGGTACTCTTTGTTGCTAATAAATTATATTTATATAAATGTAAGAATGTTCTTGCAATATGGTCTTCCATAGACTCGTCATCTTCTCGCCCATCTCCATCCTCTTTCAAGGAAACGCCCAGATAGGGTAGCTAGAGTTTTGTCTCTTTCTTCACAAAGTCGGCAAACTGGAGTAGACGATTTAGTCCGGAAAGAAAGAAAATAAAATATACTTCTTTATTATTTATTAATCTTGTAATATTTTTTGATAAGATTATTTATGTCTTAACCATTACGAATTATTTTAAAGTACTCCTAAGGTAGTCTTGTACGCAGAGGTTGGGTGAACTTTATATTTACAACGTCCATGTTTGTTATTATTATTAGTAGTAATAAGTTATTTGACTTCATTGATTTCCATTGTTGTGTGTATGATTTTTTAAATATCTATAATGAAGATTGTAATTATATATGTATAATATTTTTGAGCTTCTATATTTTTTGATAAGATTATTTTTGTTTTATCCATAACGTATTCTTTAAAAAATAAGTAGAAAATATATATGTAATCTAATATTAAAGTGATTATGATTATTCCTACCTAAATTCCGTAGTAGTGTATTATAAATAAAACGTATAAGTAATTGGAAACTTAAGTTAAATTTTGTTACTGTAGATAAAAAATATTTAATAAAAACATATAAAAAAAAGTATTCCTGAATTTCAGTAACTTTCAATTCAATTTTTTTCAAAGTACATAATATACAATATACATATTATCTTAAAAAAGATACCGAAACAAAATTTGGGTCCAACCTTATTTCTTGCGATAGGTATCCTTTAAAACCTTAAAGTGAAGTTTCACTATTGATGAGATGCTCAAAATATCTTTGTATGATGCATTTCTTTTAGCATTTACTACATTTTTTTTTTTGTAATAATAGAGTTCATAAAATGCTCATGGGTCCTACATAAAGGGCCACAAACAACTTCTCTTATGCTGATAAAAACTAAAATTATCCATTAAAAGATTGGAGATGGATTTATATAAAGTGCCAAAATATGTGCTGTCATAAAAAATGGTCACTGGGCTCATTCTGCGTACAACAAAAATAACATTGCAGAAAAAATTGTCCATTACTTCGAGTGTACCAGAGTGTACGAGTGTACGGTATTTGAACCATTTCTCTCATGACGACAACATGTCATTTCTATTGACATTTATTGCTTTGACCACTGGTATATTTTTAATCGTCTTTTTAAATATTTAAGGAATGAACCAATGGGTTTGCTTTAAACGAATTATCCGCAGCTTGGACGAAGAGGTTTAAGCCAGTCGCATTCTGATTGGTACTGCAGGTCTGTCCACAGACTTGACTAAGCAAAAATAGATTGGAATTGCTTGAAAGCCATCCTGTTTAGAAGCAAGGGTGAATCTGCAAATCATGCAGCAAAGTCAATTCTGGCTCTATTTATTCCTTTTAAATTAATATTGTCTCCTCTTGTAGGAAACTTTTATTTAAGGTTCCTCTCATACGACTGATTGATCAACTGGTGGCTCCTTTTATGATCTTCTCCAATCGTCACGAAATTCTTCTTAAATTATTCACTATCTCCCGCAGTCCATAAGGTGCATTTTCCGTAATTTCGTCCAAGAAATTTGTGAAAGATAACAACTCAGAGAATATCACTAAGCTTATAGAATTTCTATAATATATTGAAAAAGGTGGTTTACAGTTATTTGAAAACCAAAATCAAAACCTTTTTATTCGAAAAAAAAACTTGCTTCAAAGAGGAAAATATATTTAAAAAAATTTAGAGACTAATATTGATTTCTATTGTTCACGTATAATTTAAACACAGCCTTGTTTATGTTTTTATTTATTAGTTTTTATTTTAGCGCTTTTAATTTTGTGCTCTTTTAATATCAAACATACATGTTTTAATATTAAAACACATATAATTAGAATTCAAACTTTTAAACTGATTCGTAGAAAGCTGAACTTTTGAGCCTTTGCAGAATGAATACGAAAAAAAAGTTGAATATACTTCACAGAACAATATAGCATACACATTATTCCCTCTCTGTGCATTCGTAATATTAAAGGAAGTCTAATTGACAATCCCCTTTTATCCCAAAGGCTTCAAGAACATTTATATATTAAGCCTTTAATGATGTTGTAATACCTTGAAATTACCTCATAAAAAAACAAATTAACCCAGCATCTTATTCAACTTATATAATTTTTACTTTCATGACGTCACGTACATTGACTAAATTCACGTGAAATATATATACAACAATGTTAAAGAGTTTTTTTGCGCTCGCAGAGTAAAAAAATAAATAAAATGGGCAATATATATGGACACAAACCTTTTAACCCACTCTCAGATGGGGTTCGCTTTGATAATTTCCTTTTATTTTATGTCCCTTGATCCAAGCTACATCAAAAGTCTCATTTGTTTTCAAACGCGCCTCAATAAATCCTACTTGTTTAAGGCCGTTCAAAGAAAAACAAAGGGAAGTGAAGCAATAACCTTTTCCTAGCCTAAACAAAGGGATTATTTTTTCTCATGATGATGTCTCAAGTTTCTTCTCAAACCTCTTCAATATTTATCTCTGTTTAAAATAAATGTTTAAGCTCTTTAACTTTTGAAAATAAATAGAGGCATAACAAATTTATTTTCTCATTATAGAAGATAATTAAGTCCTCTTTAATTCTTATGTATATATATTATATATATATATATATATATATATATATATATATATATATATATATATATATATATATATATATATATATATATATATATATATATATATATATATATATATATATATATATATATTATATATATATATATATATATATATATATATAATAAGTTATTGATAAAACTCCGCTAAAAAGAGGTTTGGGTTCAGAGTCTAGATATATTTTAAAGCATTGGATTCAAATTGATTTTATCTTCTATCTAAGGGGAATGCACTACTTTGGGAAGGAAAAGAGTGTTAAAATTTTGAATTTTAGCTGAAGGTTTTCCCTAACTAGAAAATTGTATTTAGAAGTTTAAAAAAAATATCTTTGACTTCCTTTAGATTGACAGACTTTTTCTTTAAATGGATGCCGTGGTTCCCAGTATCCTAACCTCTGATACAATCTGCATAGAAATATAATACAAACGATTAAAAAGCTGTTTAAAGGAGTACTTAAATCGGGAGGATAACTCAGAATGACTTGACAATACTAATAAAATATACATTTTACAATATTGCTTCATTGTTTAATAGCAAACCATTGAAATAGTTTTAGTTGAACGCTTTCTAATATAAATGGCTCCTTAAGAAGAAAGGATGGTTTTGAAATATTAAATTATAAAAAATACTTTTTACAATTATAAAGTATTTAGTGTAAACCTTTTAAGAATTTATGTGTAATAAAGGAAAGTAATTTAATTTATAAAGCTCTTTACATACATATGAAGGCAGCCATGGTCGTATTTAATTAATGTAAAACGTTATATTTGCTAACTAAATTGAACGTCTTGATTAATATTGACTTTATATCTAAAGAAAACTTTGTCCTCACAAGCTATAGTTTTGTATGTATAAAAAGTATTCATTTAAATTATCACAGATCCTTCTTGCATTCTCAAGAATGGTGCTTTCCCAAACTTTGCATCAGATGGAAAAATGGTACTAGTACCAATGCCAGATAAGGACCAAAGATATCTGAAAAACTTTAGGCCTTTCACAATGCCGGGGAACGAGAGGAATAAGGAAACAGACAACGGCCAATAAATCATCGAAGAAAACGTGTCGGATCACTCTCCTGCAAGTATTGTTTATTCTATTTTAATGGTCCTGCCCCCCCTACTTCCTAATTTAAAAAGTATACCCACCCATCCCCTCCCGGAGTTGCGTTTTTTATATACAAGCTTTTAATATGCTTAAACTCATTTCAGCAAATGTAAACTCTATTTCTGATGCAAAAAAGTGCGGGTCGGTTGTTAGCTATTTCATGTCACATAAACCCGACATATTATCGCTTTGCGATACTAGATAATTATTACTGTGGTTATTTAAAAAAAGGAGGGTCCCACCTATTTTTTAAAACATGAATCTTAATATCATGTCAAGTAATGTTAACTCTATCTCAGACCCTGCAAAGCGTCTCAAAGTAATTCAACACTTCAAGCATCTTAAACCGGACATTTTATCACTATGCGATACCAGAATTGTAGGGAATAAAATAGATTTGGATTTCCCACCAGATTACGCTACTTTCAAAGTTTCGGCAATCAGAAAGGGGGGAAGTCACCCCTCAAGGGGCATCTGGATGGCTATAAAGAAGTTTCTGCAGCCAGTGTTGTGGCTGGCGATGAAGCTGGAAACTTCGCCATTATAAAGATAACCTGGCAAAAAACCTATCAAGTTAATATCCCTATATGGCCCAATAGAGATGAGCCGGAGTTTTATCAAAAAATGGAAAAAAACTTTTTGTCCGGGGAGGGTTCCTGGAGTGATGAATGCATAATTCTAGGGGACCTAAACATGGCCATTGATCAGAAAAGAGACACCCAGAATTACAGACACGAAAATAATAAAAAATCTTTGCGCAAAATGAAAGAAATTATAGCAAAGCTGGGCCTAAAAGATGCAGCTATTAAATTTCAAAGAATTCCTGACCATACATTCATCAGAAGGACAAAAGAAAGTCAGCACTCAATAACTGCTAGACTTGATTACATCTTAATATCCAGTGGTCTATATCCACTTCTCAATGGTTTCTGCACACTCGATAGTTTTCATTCTGACCATCGCCCAATAGTAGCTAAATTCTTGGCACCCAAGTCACATCGGGCTGGGGCGTGGAAGCTCAATGTGAGTTTACTGGAGGCTGATAGTGGCACAAATTGTAAGGTTGAGCAAATAATTCAGCACATACTGGGAAGGTTTGATAGCAAATACATTAAGACGCCTGCGCATGCGTTGAAGTTAATCTTGGACAGCTGTAGACGAGAATATATTAAATTAGGTACGAAGTTGAGTGCCGAGAGGAAGATGATGAGAAAAAGAAAATTTTAAAAAATACAAAGGAGCAGAATGTAACTTTCGACGAGCGTCTTAGAGAAATTACAGAATATAGGTCCCAGGGAAGATTAATTAGGTCTAGATTGAGGATTTTACCCAAGGAAAATGTAGTACTGGAGAGTTTAAAGAGATGGGAAGCAAATAACATGGGGAAAAAACAAATTAATGCAATATTTGACTCTGGGGGCAATTTGTTAGAAAATAAGACTGACATCTCCAATGTTATCAAAGAATACTTTGGCAAAATGCATAGGTGCTGGGAGTGTGTGAAAAGAGACTTGGAGTGTGGCTTGGAGTGTTTTATAAAAAGAAAACAGATTCTGGATACAATTCAACCCATGAATTTCATACCTCATGGAGGAAATACCTTAGGTGAAGGAAATAGGAAGCTGCTTGACGAGAATATAACACAGGAAGAAATAAATTATATATCAATAGCTACAAAAAAAGAATAGAGCCCCAGGAATTGATGGATTCCAATTGAATTTTATAGAAAATTTCAAAAACTTTTGACACCCTTATTACAAAAAATATACAACAAAGCCTTAAACGATGGAATTTTGGACTCAAATATATCTGAAGGCAATCTAGTCTTAATACCCAAAAGTGGTAAGGACCCAAGGTATGTTCAAAACCTAAGACCACTTACAATTTTAGATACGTCCTACAAGATATACAGTGGCATTTTAGCTAAAAGATTAAAAGAGGTCCTGCCTACACTTATACATTCGGTTCAAAAGGATGGTTAGCATAGTCGTGGGAACTTGTCACACGAGTTGGATCAAAAGATTGCCAGTTTCAAATAAACCGGGGCTGTCGACAAGGGGATCCATTATCACCGTATCTTTTTATAATTGCACTGGATCCACTAATGGTTGAGATAGGTGCTGTGAAAGATATAAAAGGAATAAAAGTACAAAAAAAGAACATAAGATTGAGGCCTATGCGGACGACTTGTCAATCCTATTTTCCGGAGAACAGGAAGTGATTGAAAAGTCTATTGAGAGTGCTTTCAATATTTTGGGAAAATACACGGAAGTCTCAGGACTTGAAATAAATTATGAAAAGTCTATGTGCATGTCAAACTGTAAAAATAGGTTGAAGGTAGGTGATTTGAAAACTGTCAAAATGTTGGAGATTTTGGGAGCTTATATTTCTCTGGACTCGGCAGGGGAAATCGAAAATATTAAAAAATTGAAACTAAAATACGCAATGCCACTTCCAAGTATTCCAGCATAATCAGCAGAAACCTACCTGCCCGAATTTTTGTATGGAATAGCTTCATCCTTCCTCAGGTAACTCATTTACTTAGAACAACCACTTTCTCACGTGTGCTAGTCACAGAAGTCCGAGGTATCGTTACTGGGTTTCTTTTTAGGGACGGTCCAACAAGAATGATTACTTGGAAGAGACTTATCCTCCCTAAAAAGTATGGAGGACTTGGATTGATCGATTTCGGAACCTTCTGGAATATAATCATATTCTCGTGGTTCAAACGATCGCTTGACTCTGGAACAGTGTGGTCAGGGATTCTAGAGCAAAAAATGGGTGAAATCTTTGGATTGTCTCGAGATGATGTGAGAGGTAGGGGACCACACAAAGTAATTGAATCCTCAAAATTTATAAGTGAATTTTGGCGTCAATGCTTCCAGTCTAACATTGAAATTTCTAACATAGTTCTCGCTAAAATGAACTGGCAGGAACCAACAAAAGATAATAAAAGATTGACTTTTTTGGTATCGACTTCGATTAAAGAAAATTGAATTTCTGGGTGAAATCTTTAATGATAGCAATGACTTCGTTCCTAATGAAGTCCTTGAAAGGGAAAAGGTCGTGCGAGAAATTGATTTTAAAAAGAGGTTAGTAGGCCCAAGGGACTGTTTTTTTAATTATTTAAAAAATATAAAAAATTCCAACATACGAGAACTGTTGGTAAAAGAAAATGATAGGTCTTTGTACACAAAACAAATTGAAAGGAAAATAGATAGATTAGGTCTTAAATAATCATGGAAGATGCTCTGAAGTGCCTAAAAAATAAATACTTTGATTTTACATTATTTTGGTTTAAATATCGCGTTATAACAAATACTCTTTCGTTGGGAAGCATTTTTGGGGGGACTGAGGTAGAGAGAGTGTGTTTTTTTTGCAAAGGTTCAATGGAAACTTCGATACATTTTCTAATAGAGTGCCCAGAATTAAAGAGCATTTGGATTGTTCTGATTGAGGAATTGTTTTTAAAGTTTGGAATTGTTTTAAGGGTAAAGATTTTAGTTATATTCATGTGGGACCTTTCCAAGAAAAAGTTAATTTCATTGTAGCAAAGATACGAATATCTTATACAAATTCCGAATTACACGAACACCCCTCCCAGAAAATTTTCAATTATTTGTCAAGGACATTTTTGGAGGGATATCTGCTGATATTTCCTTACCAACAAATGTTGATCTTAGGTCAGTGGAATCTGTTTTTTTTTTTTTTTTTGATATATTGATTGTTGAATGATTTGTTGTGTGTTTTCTTTAAAATGAAAAATTGTTGTACGCGTGTAAAAAAAATGAACTATCGGAAACAGGCGTTCATCCATTAGGAAAAGAAGATTAACATTTCATGACTGAATTGTCAAATAATGGGTCAAGAAAAAAATGATCCTATAATTTTGATCTGTAATCCTAGGGGAGACTAAATTGCTTAATATAAAAAACTCATTACTTTAGTGCTTCGTCTTATAGAGATAATTGCAAGCTTGAGCGCAATAGAATATGGCAGGATATTTCCCAAAGAGAAAAGAACTAATAAATACACATGAAATTGAGTATAATTTGAAATTTTATTATTTCAGACAGTAAAATGAACGTAACTTTATATGTATATCATCATGGAATATAGGAATGGGGATATAAGAAACGAACATTCTATTTTTTGGATGTGGAAAGACCATCTTTATGGAAGTATTCAAAAACTAATTTACATTTATCCCTCAAAATGAAACAAACTATCTGGAATTGAAATATATAATTTTCATATTATAATATAGTAAAATACTTTTGTTGTCAGCATAAGGAATCGACTCAGGAGTGGAATTATTTAAAGTATTTTGACCAAAGCAATCTCATTAATGTTTCGTTTGTATAAACTCTAATTACCTCCGCCGAAGGAGGTATTGTTACCTCCGCCGAAGGAGGTATTGTTACCTCCGCCGAAGGAGGTCTTGTTTTCAGTGGCGTTTGTTGGTTTGTTTATTTGTTTGTCAGCAGGATAACTCAAAAGTACTGAACGGATTCGAATGAAACTTTGTGGAGTTGTTGGAAATGCCAAAAGGAACAAGTGATTAAATTTTGGCATCTCTAAGTGCTTTTTAATATGCAAAATGAGCAAATAATACTAATAATAATAATGAAATGGGGGTCTCTATTCAGGAGTAGAAAAGAACAAACGCTAAAAAAATATTCATTGACGTATTATTGTTCATATATCAGCTCAGGACTATGTTAACCCGTGACGTAGCTTATACTTCTTCCGTCTTCCCATCTCTGAGTGCTTTTTTTAATATGCAAAATGAGCAAAATACTAAATGAAATGGGGTCTATTCAGGGAGTAGGAAAGAACAAACGCTAAAAAAATATTCATTGACGTATTATTGTTCATATATCAGCTCAGGACTATGTTAACCCAGTGACGTAGCTTAAACTTCTTCCTCGTCCCGTCTCTGAGTGCTTTTTTAATATGCAAAATGAGCTAACAGAGAGGGAAACAATTGATTAGAGATAGAAATCGGGCGTGTGAAAAGGGAGAATGTTTGAATGGGAATGTTGTGGGGGTCGGCGGAGGTACACACTCTCTGAGTGTATATATGCCTCTAGTTTTCACTGGCGTTTGTTGGTTTGTTAGTTTGTTGGTTGTCAGCAAGATAACTCAAAATGTACTGAACGGATTTGGATGAAATTTTGTGGAGTTGTTGGAAATGCCAAAAGCAGAAGTGATTAAATTTTGGTATCTCTGAGTGCAGAATTAAGGCGCCAAATGAGCTAAATACTACTAAACTTTTCAAGTTAGCCTACTCTGCCAATAGATGTCGCTGTGATGTGAAATTGGATGCCGGGAGCGTCTTCCTCTCGGAATTTTTGTCTAGGGGAACCCTCCCCCGTTCCTCTACGCCTCCCGGTCGTGAAAAATCCGCCTCGGAAGGCTCATAAGGACCCCGTGACGGCGGAGGTTTGCACTCTCTGAGTGTATATATGCCTCTAGTTGACTATATTATTATTGTGGTGCTGCCGCTCAATATCAATTTTTTTCATTTAAAATGTATTTCATATAAACATTTTTTATTCGGGTGAGGTGGGGCTGATCTAGGAGCTAAACAAACAAACAACATTTTTTATTTGTAAATATCCTTTGTTGAACATGATAAAAAAAACTAACTACATAAATACCTGGACATGGTAAATTTAAATTATCTGAAAACAAATTTCACTAAATTATTTTTTAATAAAATAAATAGACCCCAATAATTAATGTGATATTAAAAACAATTTATAACTGAAGTTCTTATATATTTTTTAGGAGATAATATTAACTTATTTTAAATTGTTAAAGTTTGCAAATAATAAAAAAGGATGATTTCATCTGAAACATTGCTCAGAAATAAGCTATATTTTGAAGTATTTTTGTCTTTTCTCCTTTTTTCTAAACTAATCATCTAAGGATTAAGTATGCACTGATCATTTAGTTACTTTGGTTACTACAATGGCCATCATCCCTAAAAATGAATATCAAAATTATAAATATAAGTATGAAATATCGTAGGCTCTGAAGTACGATTTTTTTAAATATATCCGTGAGGAAGACAGATTTCTCTTGCTTTCATATACCATATTTAATAATAATCGAATAAAAAGTCTAACCTCAATACAAGGGGGGTAGTAATGTGAAATATTATAGGATTTCTGAATATAATATAAATAAATTTAAAAGGCTCTCATTTAAAAAATACACAATTGAGTAAAAGAGATGGTAAATGTGTTTAAAAAGATTAAATAGTCCATCAAATAGAAGAAACAACAGCTAGTCTTAAATAAAAGATCCATTCAACAACTCGTCAGATACAAATACTATTATTTTTTCAGCCTTTATTAGAGGAAGAGCAACAATGCACATTAAATTTCCAAATGTTTTTTAAATATAAGCGTTTGCAAATCTTTCAAACATTATGACATATAAATAAATACAAATGGACATAAAATTCCTATAAGAAATTAAAACAACAATCTATTAAAAAAACGTTATGATGGTACATATTCAAATTTAAAACATTTCATTGATCTTTTTTATTCATTTCGGGGATCTTTTTGGGTGATAAACTGCATTATATTATTTAAAGTCAAGACGACATTTATTAAATTTCGCAGAGTATTAATTAAATCCTAACTTGGTTTAATTCAAAGTTTACTGAAATACAAGGTACGCTATATTTCCACCAAGGGAAATGCTTTTTGCTTGCCAGAGGTCTTTAATGACGTCACACCGCCAAGCAGGAAAAATATATTTAGTAATGTGTTTCTTCCCCTTGACATCAAAAATTTATAGCTACAAATGATGTCTAATTATGTGAAAAATAATAAAAATATTAATTTCGTATATTGTCCATGAAAACATGAAAATAACATATAGGGGCTTCTATATTTTTTTTGTTAATTTTCCTCTTTAATACTCAGCGTATCTTCGTATGGTATTGTATAAGTAATAGCATGAACAACTTATACAGAAGACCAATCGGTAAATTCAACACTTAATCAGTATGTTGTATAAGACACAAATATATAAGTTAAAGGTTTTTTGATTGACGTTTCTTTGTTTAATTACAATTTATGTACCCTAGAACAAGTGAGAACATCGCTTACGCCAAGAAGGATTATAATAATGTTGATGATTTGGACATATTTATATAGAAGTATTTAATTATTTAGTAGAAAAACGTCATATCTATATATATATAATTCGTGATACATAAAAAACCATTTATATATATTTAATTTGGTTTGTCACTATGACATGAATGGTTTCGTAAGATGTGAAATAAAATGAAAAAATATAATATTTTGTTGGCTTGATATTAATTTTCATGGGGCACAGGGTACAAAAGATATAATATAAAGTCCAAGACAATGTTATTGATCAACCAAGAAATAGTAGGCAACGTAGTATCAGGACCCAAGCCAACAGAAGGAAGGTAAAAATAAAAAAATAGAGATTATTCTAAGCAAAGCATCTGATCAATCATTCAGGACATTTTCATTACAAAGTCGGTGTTGGCTTAAATTGTTACACACGATTTTGAAATAAAGTCAAGACCTTGAACCAATTCAGATGTAACTGAGCATCTGCGATTCAAAAGATGAATATGACCCAAAGTCGATTTTAAATCCCTCAAGAAAAGCCAGCACCGTAGAAGTGAATATTTTTACGTACGAGAAAACCTTTCATGTCGATAAGGTTAACAACAGAAGAAACCCCCCTCTTCTGTGGCTGTCAATGCCGACTATTCATCGATAATGGAGGGAGATGTCAAAGCCACAGTCAGGAAATAATATTATTTCGAAGTTTGTAAATAATTGTATAGTCTTGCATTCCTTTGTTCACTAAAGCTTGTGTAAAAAAACATTGTGCCGTCAATCATTATTGTCCATAACTTTTTGTATAAATGCATAAAAATATTATTATATTGATAGTTTCCCAAAAACTGATTATTTATATGTCGACTTTCATACATTGCAATACACAATTCTGTCGCAAATATGACTATAATAATATGAAGTACATCCCATTATACCAAACTAGTATATAATTGATTGACATGCATGAACTAATGAAAGCCAATTTAATAAAATTTAAATATAGAATACAAATATTTTTTACCTACAATGGAGATAGTTCCTAATGGTTAAAATTATGACATGGACATAAAATACGATCACGATTTATTTTCTTTGATTCAAAGTATGTTTTCCAGATATTGAAAGCTTTTAAAATAATTGGTTCAGAAGTCTTTATCAAAAGATGAGAGGCTGTATTTTAAAGTTAGAGGACTCTAATACCCAAAAACAATGTAATCACATATATATTTGTCATATACGTAAATAGAGCACATTGATTTATTGCATAAAACCATTTTTTAAATCTGTTTGTCTAAAATCAAGAATGAGCCTTTGGAGGTGTTTTTGCCCGCAAGTTTCTGCTTATAAAATAATAATATTCTAAGTGGAAGCTTTAATTTTTGAATAAAATATGTATTTCTGTATTCTTTAAAAAGCAAGCGCTTTTGATATGTTTGTAAATGCGTGCTTTTATTTTGTAGGTGCAAAAAAAGTATATTATTTTATATACGTACATTTTATTTCACTATAAACTCTAAGTTTTTATCAATATTGTGGCTATATATATATATATATATATATATATCAAATCAAATCAAACGCCTCAGTATCTCTAAAGCATACAAACTCCGGTCTAAATACTTCCCATGCTTAAAAATAGATGGTAAAGTAATTGTATATTCACCACGAATGAAATATCTAGGCTTAACCTTAAATCAAGGACTAACCTGGACAGAACATCTCAAAGAAAAGGCAGCAAGTGTGCTCGTATATGGAATATGTCTAAGGCAATCATAGGCCAAAAATGGGGCTTAACTCCGGATAAAGTCCTTTGGCTTTATGAAGCAATGGCCAGACCAGTTATCACATATGGGTGCTTACTTGGGGACATTCTATTACTGCAAAGAAAAACGGGATTAAGATCTAAATTCAGTTCAAAGAAAAGCACTTCTGTCAATGACCCATACACTTTGCTCAACACCGACTGCAGGGATGGAAGCAGTACTGGGTATAACTCCTCTAGATAATATGTCCAAGTGCAAGCAACACAATCAAGATGGAGAACAAGACATTTCCTGCGAAACACCTGGGATGGTATTGACATCCTTCAACAAGTCGTGGACATAGGTTCTCTAGCGACAAAATTCTGGAGGGAAGCCATCACAAACCATGAAAGTGACTTCATTAAGGGACAACTCATTTGGGTGGACAACCTTGAAATCCCCAATCCTGATACAATTATCTACACGGATGGTTCAAAAGATGATAAAAGTAATACTGGGTCTGGATGGGCAATTACTAGGGGTGACATATCATTACACCACTCAATGGTATCGTTGAACACAGAGGCATCAGTATTTCAAGCAGAAGTTGTGGCAATTACAAGATCTGTAGAAGATCTCCTTAATCAAGAAAAATTCTCCAAAAATATATATTAGATCAGACTCCCAATCAGCAATTGCAGCTCTTCTCAACCCACTTACACTAGCGAGGTAGTGAAGAATTGTAAGAAGGTCCTGATTGAAGGAAAAAATAACAAAAACATTCATATTGAATGGTGTAAAGGTCATAATGACATAACGGGAAATGAATTTGCAGATCATCTAGCAAAATATGGAAGTGTGAGCAAAATCCGAAATAATGTCGGTGTTCCTCCAAGTTATATAAGAAAACACTTAACGATTTCTTTTCAACAAATGGTGTCACTGATATAGAAATGACCAAAAGATGAAGCATACACGCTACCATGCTTAAAACCCCGAAGCCAAAACCTATTAAACACCGACATCAAGATACCCAACTTCTTGTCCAAGCCTATACCGGGCATGGACCATTTCTCTCTCATTTGAGTAAATGGAAAAACACTTGTGAAATATGTGATCTCTGTTTGGAAGAACCACAGACTGCTCATCATTTAATCTACAAATGCCCGCTTTGTCCTACGAAAGGCACCTAGTTTCGCAAGAGGAGGATGAGAGGAAAAACAAAATAATCAAATTTTTAAAATGTACAAAGATAAAGAATGTTATTATGAATTTTTTAATTTATAAACATGATTACTCTACTTTTACTGTCGTAACAAAGATACCCCAATGTGTGGTTGTGTTCTTACTTTAGTTTATGTATATCTGTAATGTCTTGTCTATTGTAAACAGTAATAAATTTCTAACTAACAAAAAAAAAGGTGTATATATATATATCAGGAAACGACCGGGTACCGGATATTTTTTGAGTGTTCCGGTGTTTTAGACACCGGGCCGGGACTTAAATATTTTCTTTCGTTTGTCCTTCATAAATTGACGACGTTTTTTAGAAAGGAATTTTCCAAATATTATTTTCTAAAAAAACGTTGTCACTTATGTTTTTGGAAATTGTTTCT
>CP045895.1:21005924-21244535 GCA_013387185.1 Caligus rogercresseyi
TTCATTGGTGAATTCCACAATTAGGGTTCCCCTAAGTGGTCCATAACCACTATTTTTGAAACTTTACTAATCATCTTTTTTGTTTTCCCTGCAGGTGATATTATGTCTGGGACATCTAAAAATATGTTCGGCTAACCTTAATGGGCATTAATTGACGAGTTAATTGAGATTTTATACAAATTAGCTGAATGATTTATCTCATGTAAATATATGGTTCTCTTCTTTAAACCAATGCTACAATTTTCCTTGTTTTCCTAGTGTGTTAGGTTTCGTTTACAAATTTTGGTTTTGATTGTTGTTTCGAATGTTAGGATGTATACAATCGAAGAATTGAACAAAAAAATGTTAAGGCACAGAGGCTGAGTGACTGTAAAGTCGCGTGCTGTTGCGACAGTCGCTCACATATGCGACAAAAGACTTGAAAAGACGTAGTGAGGCTTTTGGTCATATTAGATGATAAATTTTCATTCATATTTCTAAAAAGAATCACTAAAACTTACATATTATTGCGAGGGTAGGCGATTTTCAAAAAAGGTCTAAAAAGGGAAAATTTCTATAACTCATGATAAGCATTTTTGGTAGCAATATCAATGTTTTTTAAGGAAGAACTTTCTGAAAGACTAATTCTCATTTATACTTTAAATATATTAAGATTCCGTCATGTAATGCTTCGGCAAAATTTTTTTCACATGGTAGACAGACTGAAGACAATTATTTGGGTCTAAAAAGGGAAAAAGTCTATAACTGTCTACAACTTGGATTCAAAAATTGAAAAGGGAAACCTTGATCTTTGGGTCTTTTTGGGCGCGATGTTTACCTAGTATTGTATATAACAAACAAGATGAAAACTAGCTTGCCACAGATCTTTTCGTGTAAAAAATCTCAATTTTTAACTTGCCCCTTTAAAACTGCCAAATTTGCTCGTAAAACAGGCGGCTCAATACTTGCACTTAATTTTCCTCATTTTTTAGTCTGAATTCATTTCTACATAGTGGTTATTTTTCTACCTCTTTACCCAATGTCCTAGTAGATATTTTGTCAGTCATAAAAGGTTCTTATATTTCAATAATTTTTCTCCAAGCATGTGAAATAGTGACTTGTTACATATTGTTACATAGAAAATTACCGTTTATCTGTAGTCAAAACCGAGTATATTAGAGTAAAAATCCAGTTTTTCTAGTCTTTTTTTTTTCGCGAGACTGGAGGAACCTTCTTAATGATATTTAAAAGTAATAAAGACAAAATTGTTTCATTTTGGTCTGAATGTGAAGCAAATTAACTAATTTTCTATGCAATTACCGAGGGAACCCTGCGTGGAATCCACCTTATTCTATCAAATTTTAAAATATCTCTTCGACTTTGAGGGTAAAACTTGATGATGTTTCCAGCACTTATCCATGAATCATTGTGTCGGATGAATCTTGAGGCTGAAGCGGTATATCGCCATCCATCAATAGATAAGACGGCGTTCACTAGAAATAAGAAAATAACATTTCAGATTTAGCAGAAGCAAATAAATTATTTCTGATACTGTTCATTTTGAGGATTGGAAAAATCGAGATTAATGAGGCTGCAAGTTACTCAGCATATAAATTCCATCATTATCAACCGATTGTGTAGATGGCAGAAGACTTGATAGGGTTTTTTTCGACACGTAAAATCAAGTATTTGAACATTCTTGGAATGCAAACACTTACTTCCATGAAGATAGAGAACAGGCGATGACTATTTTTGAATGAGCTTGTAGAAGACTGTATACAACGATTTTGTTTTCATGAGTAATTTAGAAAGAAGTAAAGAAACCCCAAAGTTTTTTTCTCTCCATGTAATTGGTTGAAAGAAAAAAAAGAAATTGGAATTATTCAATAAGGGAAAACCTCGCTTGAGGCTGTTGAGCTCGAAGAGAAGAATCTAATAGACCTCGATTCATGGCATTTGCAAACTCAGGGAAATTGACTTTTCCAATATAACATTTTAATATTCATTCCATAAATAGGCTGCTCCATCTCAGGACATAAAAGATGTTTCTTTTATTTCATCACATCTAACGATATATGGACCGTCACTCCGACTATCGGGGTATATAAAATTAATATTGAGTAAAAACTGAAAAAAGACATTTTTATAGGTGAATCTACAATTATTGTGTTTAGTTATATATACTTTTTATTTATATATTATTTCTTTATTTATATACAAATATTTTTTGTTGTCAAAGACGTAATGTAATGTATTTAAATATCAACCCCATTTATATTATGAAATATATTATCAATCAGGTCAAAATATTACATATCCTTTTTTTAAAGGCAATAGCTATGAAATATGTTGGTGTAATTTTTTGTAATGTCGGAACAAGTTTTAGGAAAACTGTAATTTAATCCCAAACCATGTTGGTTTGAATTTTAAAAAGTTGATTGTCAATGAAAGACGAGTTATTATATACTATTTCATAATACAAGTGGATTTTTTAACGCTTCTTTCCTTTGAAGTAATCAAGTATAATTGTGACATATAAAACATAATTAAGCATTTTCAAAGAAATGTATATATATTATAAATAAAAAGGATTCATTTGAAGATTATCTTGTTGTAGGGAATACTATAACAACCTGGAATAAAAACTCCCTCCTTTTTATGTCAGAGTTTAACTACTTTCGTAAAAAAGGAGGGAGTTCCTAATATCTACTCCCTCCGTTCTCCATTTTTTTTCAAAGTAGTTAAACGTCGATATAAAAAGGAGAGAGTTCCTATTCTAGGTTAAAGTATTTTTGGGTTGTTCCTATCGAAACTTAGTAAATAAATATTTTATTTGAAGTAGCTTAATAAACTAAGATTATTTGTTTTTTAAGAATTAAATTTTGGGATTTTGATATTTTATTACTTTTAGTGTGTGAAATTAGTAATGCTTAGGGATGTGGATTTGGTTGCATTTTTAGCATGCCCACAATTTTCAGTTTAGTTGTCAGTTAATTATTTTCCTTGATCCAAAGTGGAATCGATAATCATATCCATCTTAGTCTTTTTCCAAAAAGACCAATAGGGTAAAGATTTTATTAATTTGGTTCCCTTACTTTTGTTGACTTTATATTATGCTTTAGTTTACGGCAGCCTCTGGGGCTCAATAAATGCGTTGATAAAAATAATGCATCACAGGACGGTCATTGTCTATTTTTGAATTCATAGACTTTTTTTTAATTTTGGAGTATTTTAAATTACGAAAGTACTTGCTTGATGGAACAACTTGGTATATTTAAAAAAATCAGTATATATAAACTATCTCACCAAATATATAATTAACAATAATATGTCCAGATTTATTTTTAGATCTACAAAATTATATAGCTCGTAGCTCTCAATGTTATAACATAAGCTATGTAAATACTGATATAGATTATGAAGAAAAAGTTAATATTGGAATATTATTAATTAAGTAAAAGCCTTTAGATATTTTTCTTTGGCTTTTATTTCATTTAATCATGTAAAAAGTGTTCCATTGGCTTTGAAGCTTTCACTATTTTTGACTAGTTACAAATGTAACTAATATGCCCAATGGCAAAATATACTCGATTACACACACACACTGTATTTTTTTTCATTTTCCGAATTTCACATTCTGGAACAAATAGTACTTCTAAAGAGTTGAAAAATAATACAACAAAAAATGAGTTCGTCAAAAAAAAGTTCAAATTGTAAAGTATTTTCATTAAAATAATGAAGCTGTAAATAAATGAACCCTTTTATGATATAGTCGTGCCAAAAGGTTGGGTTAATTAAATTTTAGAACTCCTGTATTGCTAGTTGTTCATTGTTATTTGAAGTCTCCTTACCTTGTGATTGGTTATGTGATTTCATATATTCCCTGTATTGCATTCATTAATTTGTCCAATTTTTCAACTTCTCAAGTGAATTTCGTAAGGACGTAATAATTTTTACAAAAAAATATTATGTGAACTATATCACCGTTTATTTGTCATGGAGATAAAAGGAGATAGTGACCGTTGAAGCCCTCTCACAAAAAAGTTTAATAAGTTAATAGAGTCTGTTATATTTAATATAAAAAATATGAATGTAAGGTGTATGTATAACAATACTAGAAGATATATCTACAGAAGTTTCTCTAAGTAACTCTTTCTTCAGAAATAGTTTTGAGGTGTTTGTGGAGTGTAACGTTGTTCACACATGGAATGATTTTAATTTACAATAATAAATTGAGGTCACATACTTTCCCTTCCAATTCCTCGTCTCTTTTTCCACTAATAATTCACTCAAATGATATATATATATATATATATATAACATCTTAACAAATACATCAACAAACAAGTAGTCATATGACATTAAAAATACATACTTAACTCAACCTCTTTATGCAATTCTTACCTAGGAGTAACCTTTACATATCTATTACGACGGACAAAAGGACTCTTTATAAACAGAGTGGCTTACTCCGCCACTTTAACATTTTCTCCGATACCAGGGAGGAAGACCCCATCGGTTCTGCCCATAAAATGACCCAAGTGTCGCAAAAATACGTGTCAATAGCGATCACTGTGCCCAAGAGGGAGGGATACATTGCGATTTCAAGACTACAAAAGGACGCCAATTACTTCAACCAAACTGTTGCAAAGGCCATCGCCATTAAAACTAGGCTTTCCGCAGTAATGATAAACCTGCTGGCGATAGGGATCCGGCAGGGATCGCCGTATTCAGGAGGTGGAGGGTCCTCAAGTCAGAAATTACCATGATAAATCGAAATAGAACTGCATGCCACGTTTCGGAACCATACCACGACGGACATTGTATCATCGGCAGCTAGAGTTTGGAATATCTCCCCATAACTCAAATCTGCCCAGAGTCTGTGGGAAGTAGAGAAGTTACTGAAAACTGAAAACATAACCGCTCCAAACTAGTCCTTGTATATTGATTTGTGTTTTTTTGGGTTTTTACAGCTTTTTAATAACTCTGAGTATTTCATAATATTTTAACTTCTATATCTATGTAAATATTTTAGACCATCTAATATTTCCTAGCTGAACCGTTAAATTTGCAATACTTTCAAATAAACCAGATCGCACACACTCACTAATAAAACTTTTCTTTTTCAGTGAACTTATATAGAGAGACATAATTGTAATAATTTTGCTTGTTTTAGTTTTTCATAGATAATTTTAATGCATATTACTTTCCTTTAGCAGGATGAAAATAAATAAGTTCTTTTGAAAATAATATTAAAAGTAAAAGGGCTTTCACACTGAACAAATGTCGTTGGATGACACAATTATTCTACTTCACTTTCTATCAGCTTTCTGATAGAATGAGGATGGCTGACCTCCTCGACAGAGCGAGAATCCCAACAATAAACGATATTGTTGTTCGGCAGTCAGGGATGGCTGATTGGACCGTCCAAATTGCCCTCTCAGTGATGTCCCCTGCACCTTGGACTCCAGGACAAGAAGTGGAACGATCGATCTCAGGAGACCTAATGTTATGGGCTGCACTTTTGTGGTCAACATGGCAATAACATGGAATTCGTCTCCTGAACTGAGGCAGGCAACCACACTTCTAGAAGCAAGACGAGCGGCAACAAGGCTTGCAATGATCTCAAGGCATCTCTAATGTTTAATAAATTAAGTTTTTTTATTTATTTATCTTCTTCTTTATCTGATATATTTATATTTATTTAAGTTAGTTTTATTATCTTTAGTAGCTCTAAAGCTAGTGGCACATTGACACCAAATATATCTCATTACGAACACACTTATTTAGAAGACAAATCCTTTCTAATTCACACAAACAACAATCAATTTCCACAAGAGTATTTTTAAATATTACTCTCTGAGGATCTTTACTTTGACTTTTTTCTTATCACACAAATTTAATGACTTTTCTCTTAATGTTCATTCAATCCAACTTCCTCCTTTCACAATAACAGCCTCCACACAGTGCCTGAACCTTGCAACGGCATGAGCCACCTGTTCCCTGGACAAGTTGGCCACTGCCTGGATGATGGCAGCTTTCAGGAGTCCACAGTGTTGTGAGCACGCTTGTTAGTGCCCCTCTCAAGGACGCCCCACAAGTAGTAGTGGCAGGGGTTGAGTTCAGGGCTGCTGGGGGGGCAGAACTCCTTTGACCAGAACATGTCGAGATTCTCTAAGCACCAGTTTTGCACCAAATTGGACGTGTGGGCGGGAGCTCCATCATGCTGGTAGAGATAAGGTCTACCAGCAGCAATCTGGGTCATCCAGGGCTTCACCACAGTCTGCATGACGCCCAGGTAGACCTCCTTGTTGACATTTTGGCCCTTGGCAAAGAAGTGAGGAGGCATGATGTCTCCCTCGCTGGACATGACCTCCAAGACATGAACTCCGGCCGGGAACTTGGTTCTTCCAATGATAAGGACCTCATCTGGGTCACTGGCAATCCATCAGTCATTCTGACGGTTGATTTTCGCATCAACACAGAAGATTTTCTCGTCTGAGAAGAACCTGATTCGTCCGGCAGCTCGGTGTTTCAATGACGTGATCAACAACTCACATCTCTCCAACCTCTTCTTTTTCATGGCATCAGAAAGCATCTGACGGACTCTCAGGACGTAGCTGTTGCACCTCAGGTCCTCATGAATGGCATGGAGAACAGTGGTCCTGTGCACATTTAGCCTTTCAGCCAGTGTCGACATGGGAACACTTGGATCGTCATTGATCATCGTCTGGAGGCGATCAATGAAGTCGGCGCTCCTCTTCCTGACTTGGGATCGGTCTGGAGTCTTTCTTTCCGGTGTTAGGAATCCTTCCTCGATGTCCTCCGACTCCTTGAAGGACTTGGCAATGCTGTAAACAGTAGTTTTGGGGAATTTGAAGAAGTCGATGATCTCCTTGGGCGCACGGCCTCACGGAGCGCCACAATAATGGCCGTCCTGCGCTCAAGTTCCGAGGACATTTTCAATCTTTTTGTTATTAAACAAAGCTCATAGGATATACTAACCAGTTCATACATTTTTAAGCTTCTACCCTAACTGGTTTCTGAGATACAAAAAAGTTAGTCTAGATTCGCCTGCACACCCCTGTATATAAATCCATATTCCCAATACCTACACTGCACGATTGTATCCTCTAGGGTTTCAATGAACCTCTCATTGCTTCAGAAGTATATATCACTGTGCATATGTCTCACTGCATATTTACTATTCAACTTAAAATGCACTTTTCATCCTGCTTTCCCTGCATCCAAACGGTTTCTCTCCTTGAATGAATAATATTAATAATAACAACTTTCCCTCGATCCTTATTTTTTACATTAAAAAAGAACTCTTTATGAATAATTGAATGCAGTTTGCAAAGTTGTACGTGAAGGAGTCTTCTTGGATGCATCAACTTCAAATAATGTGTTTTAAAATTATGAGGATGGTGATACTGCTTTAAAAATAAGCTTAGGCCGACCTTTTTTACGGTTTTTAATGTATATGAATGAAGGAGCCTTTGTTTTCTGTATGGAAGGATGATGATCCGTAATGATTCGTAGTACCAAGAGCTGAATATTAATATCTTTATTTCACTCGAGGCGGGAAGGAACTGCACAATAATAAATAATAATATATGAGTCATATATTAGTAGTCAACGCTATCTACGTCATATATATATGACGTAGATAGCGTTGACTACTTCATATAATGGACGACATAAAAAGATGTCGCACAATATCACATATTTTCAAAAAGAAACCCCCACTTATCAATCAACTTCCCAACTCTAAATGTTCCGTTGTATATAATGTAATTCATAAAAAAAAAAATCTTATCACCGACCTAGATAATAACTTAATACTCAACAGAGAAGAAAAAATTAGTTCACTTCAGGAGAATTATTCAATCCCATTTTATCATTCAAATTTGTGACTGTAAAGTTATCTATTTCTTTTGTGCCTATATGGTTCGATAAGCTTGCATGCGACTGGATATAAATAAGAATACTAGCATAAAAATAAGTCTATCTAACCTAAGATCTTATCAATGAGGTAGACCAAGTAAGACCATCCCCTCTCACGATTATAACCTTCATCCATAACATCGATAATTGAACACGCCCGCACACGGCTATTGCACTCCCACAAAGTCATCTATTTATTACATCTATTTCCATGGAAACATAAATTCATGGTATAAGAATCAATTAGTTAGATAGCAAAGAAAGGTGATAAGAACTTTTATGGTATATTTCTAACACTTTCTGTATATATATTTTTATTGGATAAGGGAATATATGGCTATCAAACATTGAATACGTATTTTATAGCTGAACTGTCTATAAATTAGCCTTGATTATAGGTCAGAAAAATTATTCACATCGACTACCAACACACACACACACACATATATATATATATATATATATCAGGCTTGTGAGCGTTCAGCTATTTTTGCGTTCAGCGTTCAAAAAAAATTAGCGTTCCGTTCAATGTTTTTGCGTTCAGCGTTCAAATATTTAAAAAATATTTCCCAAAAAGTACTGCGTAGTGATGACGTTTTTTTTTGAAAATAATTTCCAAAAAAGTACTGCGTAGTGAGGACGTTTTTTTTCCGAAAAAAGTCCAAGAAATGTTTGGAAAATTGAACGCTGAACGCAAAACTCTTTTTTTTTTTGCGTTCAACGTTCAGCGTTCAAAAAAAGTTACGTTCCGTTCAGCGTTCCGTTCATGAACGTACGTTCAGCTGAACGCCGTTCAATTTTGCGTTCCGTTCACAAGCCTGATATATATATATTATATTATATTTAGTTTAATATTTTTTGTTTAGCTCCTAGATTGGACCCACCTCACCGGAACTTAATCTGGTATCAGCCGGTAATATATATATATAATATGAACTTTTTCCATTTAATATGTACTTTAGCCAAATAACAAACTTATAAACTTGGAATATAGCTTTTTAAATTAGTAAATTAAATATTAATGTGTCTCAAGCATCTGTCTTCAAGAATGATAGATAACAAAATGTAATAAGAATATCAGGTTGAATGATTATACATAATCAAACTAAGAACAGCCTCTTATTTTTTCTTTAATTTACAGGTATCAACCTGAATTTATATATATATAATATGTATAGGTATATATGTGTGTGTATATATAAATAAATAAATAAATATTTATTGTATATATACAATTGCAGACAATAAAAGTGGATACATTTTATTGGCACAAGACAGTATAACCTTTTGACAAGTAACATTTTGCTTCGCTACTTTATCTCACGCGTCCGCAAATTTATTTTCACCCCAGCAATTTTGATCTAGATGATCTCTTATCAGATTTTGACTTGATATGAAGACAAAAGACAATGGCTACATATATTTCCTTTAATTACGTGAAGAATAAGTATAAAATACTTGTGTTTTGTCTAAATAAAAGGATTAGAGAATCAATAAATTATATGCGTGAGAATCTTGCCATTACATGAAATCATACAAGCAAATCAAGAAATTCATATAATTTTTTTTGGTTTTGTTTTATACATTGTTTTATTGAGTTGTATTTTATCTTTTGTTACTAAATCCGTCGATTTTAGTATATTTTATTACACTGTGTTCGACAGACTTTTAACATCCTTATCTTCTTTCATTTTTAACATTTTTGGAATACGGTTTAATGAAACGAAAGAATTCAATTATCAAAAAAAAACTTAAAGAACACCAACTGATAACTTTGCAATCTCATTAGCATTCGTATGTTTTTAAATAAGCAAATATTTACAACATGTGAACATTTGAACTTATATACAAATGATATTTCGCAAATATTTGCTAATATTTAGCCTCCATAAATATGGATTTTAAATATTTGAAGTTTTTTTATCCTCCCCTCGATAGATATATTCAGTTAACTTTATTATCCGTCCTGTCTCAACTAAAAAGTTGTTATTTTTGATGGAGATTTTCTATTTTGTATCTACTTTCAAAGAAATCAATTACCATAGAATGAAGAATATTGAGTATGCTGTCATATTGAAGTACTTTTTTAGTTTTAAAATATTCCAAAATGAGTGAGTTAAAAACAATTTATAAATAGACATTATAATATATAATTATTACTTCAGAAAAGAACAACGATCATTATAGGAAGTACTAAATATAATAAGAGCGATAAAAAGGCATAAAGCATATCTTAAAAACAGTCCGGATTATTACCCTCCGCCGAAGGAGGTATTGTTTTCACTGCGTTTGTTGGTTTGTCAGCAGGATAACTCAAAAAGTACTGAACGGATTTGGATCAAATTGTGGAGTTGTTGGAAGTGCCAAAAGGAAGAAGTGATTTAATTTGGCATCTCTGAGTGAAGAATAAGGCGCAAATGAGCTAAATACTACTAAATTTTTCAAGTAGCCTACTCTGCCAATAGATGTCGCTGTGCTGTGAAATGGTGCCGGGAGCGTCTTCCTCTCGGAATTTCCGTTTAGGGGAACCCTCCCCCGTCTCTCTACGCCTCCCCAGTCGTGAAAAATCTGCCTCGGAAGGCTCATGACGGCGGAGGTTTGCACTCTCTGAGTGTATATATGCCTCTAGTTTAAAATTCAATTTTAGAGCTTTTAAAGAAACTTTATGGGAAATATTTGACCTGTCTCAAGCAGGGGTCCACAAATCGCTGTAAAGACATGGAATCCTTTGAGAACAAGCTGGATATTTGGCTACCAATGATATCAAAATTGCTCGAAGGGTTCTTGGCTTAAATTAATGACGTTTTTTAAAAGAGATGTCAATCCGTGCTTTGGCGTTCAAGAAGGTGATATCTATTGCCTTTTGAATATTTAGCCATAAGATTACTAAATTATCCAGAAGTATATGTCCACATGATACAAACTAAAGTGCCTAATCACTTTTAAATTTATCACCTCAAGGAATTGCATTTTATGGTATTTTGTTATAGTTTATTTACGTGCCTCTTGATTTAATTGAATGCATAGAAAAAACTGAAGTGGAATCTGCGACATCAACATCTTAGAGAGTTTTTAGCTTTGTCTTCTGAGTACAAGAAACTCTCTATTGAAATCAAAACTTATTTAATCAAGCCCCCATGATCAGTGCAAAGGTCCGTTGCAAATTATGAGGTCGTACTCAAGTGCATTCATATATCATATATATAATATATATATATACTATATAAGCACAAGCTATGAATGGGGACAAGATGGGAGTTGGGGATTTTGGGGATGCTAAGATGAAGTATGTTATTGTGTGTGTGTTGTTGAAGGTATTCAGATTGATAAAAGACTGGCATGTAATTAAAGTTAGCTACCTACATTAATACTGGTCATAAACAAAATAACTATATACAAAATTTTGATGAATAAAATGATATACAGGGTTAGGCTAAATTAGTGAAACATCGGATTGTAAGTGCAATATCTTTCTTAATATAACTCTGAGAGGTTTGTTAAGATCTAAAATTATGTGACACGGACCTTTGTACATTTTCTCTGTTGTTTTCACAACTTTTTGTTGAAAAAACAACGACGAAATGGACCTTTAAAAACAATCGAACGGCCGTCCTCAAGTGTTGGACTGTGTCCAGTCCAAGGAGAATATAAATAAGGTGAGGCAATGAGAATCGACATAGGCAATTGCAGGGCGACAGCTGACTATTTTGTTGTGATGTCACAGGTGCTACGCTTGATTTCTAGTTCAGTTGTATTGTAAAACGAAAATGCAATATTTTCGAGGAAGGTATCGTGTTGTGTCATCCCTCTTGCTCTAATCCTCAAGATGCATAATGTTTTACACTTCCGAAGAAGGATCTCGATATCCAACGTCTGTGGATTACACGATGCAGAAGATCCGAAGGATTGGACTAAAGAATGCAAAGATCAGCAATCGTCATTTTCCTCCAGATGACTTCTAAAAGAATATTCAGGCTGAGCTTCTTTGCTAGGAAGAAGATAAGTCTCAAGCTTTCCTTCACTCTTCATCGCTGGATCACCTCCTCAAGTGTGTCCAAGTCTTCAGACAGGTCCTTCAAGAAGCCGTGAACGAAAAAAAATGTGATTTGACTAGTGAGGAGGAATGTGTAACTCCACTCACGAAAATGAAGCTGTCGTGCTACAAAGCTATGTGCCTCAAACTTAGGTCATAAACACTATAAGGAAACTTTAATTAGAGCCTGATTGGAAAAGAAATACACAGCGATTCAAACAAAAATGTTAGAAGGAAAAAGAAAATGAGGGTACTCATGTTGAGTTTTTAAGTTTATTTTAAATACGTTTGCTTTTCACATCTTAATTTTCATACATCAATGTATCATGGTGGGTTATAATTTTTTTTTTTAAGAAATCAGAATAATTTTAAAATCACAGTTTACCTTATATTATATTATATATTATATATATAATATATTATATATATATATATATATAATATTATATATATTATATATATATATATATATTATATATATATATATATATGGGACTTTATCCGTATAGACATGCTGATCCAAAGTATTCCCCTACTTTGTTGTTATTGTTATAAGAAAAGAATATACTCAGTAGTCTCTAGAACTTCTTCCTCTTTGCGTCTTTACATTGGTGACCCCGTGTTTTTGAACATGCCCCGAAAAGAAAGTTCACCCCCACTTCTAAAAGAAGAATCCAAAAAAATGGAGGAGTCAAACTTGACTATGGCCGTCGCGGAACTTCGTCTTCCAAGATTTGCGTCATCGGACGTCGAGAGTTGGTTCCGGCGGATCGAATTGGATTTCGCTTTGAGAGGCATACATAACTCTAGGGCGAAATATAGCCTTATGGCCTCAGCATTGCCGGGCGAGGTTTTCAAAATTATCCCTATGGATGAAGAACATCTTAATTACGAAGGGGCAAAAAGGGCCATAATTTTTAGATATGGTCTCTCTCCGTCTAAAAGGGTAAGAAAATTAGCTGACCTCATAGTTGATTCTTCTTCTCTATCCGCCATGGAGGTCAAAGACGAAGTGGAGCGTCTCCTCGATGAGGAGTACTTAGTGGATTTACGTCAGGGCTTAATAAAAGAAGTCCTGATAAGGAATGCTCCAAAGGAGCAACAACCATATCTAAGAGCCCAATCAAATCTTCCTAAGGAAAACTTGGTCGAAATGTGCGCGGCTGCGAAGGAAGTATCGGCGGCTACGATTTCGATCATCGATACTCCTGCTACAGCTTCCATAGTCGCACCTTTGATTAAGGAGGAGCGTGACGGATCTTCAACTGTCCCTCCAAAGCCTGCAAAGAAAAGAAGAAGAATATGTTACTACCATGAAAAGTTTGGATTGAAAGCAACTGTATGTTCAGGATCTGATTGTCATTTTCATTCTCTAATTCAAAAAAACTAAGTTACCCTCGGTTGCATGGAACCGAGGCAATAAATAAAACATCGAATTTTTTGTTAATGAAGGACACCAATAATTTAATTACTTTTCTTGTAGATACTGGAGCCCAAGTATCGGTCATAGCCTCTAAGGACTGCAAGAACTACATAAAAGAGAAAATGCAACCCATTTTTGGGTATGGAGGAAATCCTATAGAAGTCATGGGTACTAAGACTCTAAGGATCCAAATTAAGGACCTAGGAACTTTCCAATGGAAATTCCTCGTCGTATCCAGAGGCCGTCCTATTATGGGGGCCGATTTTCTCCATTTCTATAAAATTAGCGTTGACCTTTTTAACAAGAAATTATACAAAATGATCCATGTGTCATTTCAGACATATCTACAACCCAATGGGTTAAATCTCAATGTCCAGAAATCTTCGACTGCAAACGATTCACTGAATCTCACCCGGCTCATGGCGTGGAGCATCACATCGCAACGAAGGGCCCTCCTTGCTTCGCGAAGTCCCGAAAACTAGATGGTGTGAAGCTGAATTTTGTTAAGAATGAAATTCATGGGCTCCTGGATAAGGGAATACTGCGTCCATCGTCCTCAAATTTTTCGTCCGCCATCCACGTAGTTCCGAAAGCCAACGGAGGATGGAGAATGTGCGGCGATTATCGGCAATTAAATAATATGTCCGACTTGGATCGTTACCCTCTTCCTAATTTGCGAGATTTTGTGGCAAACCTAAAAGGTAATACAATATTTAGTAAAATGGATCTTCACAGAGCGTACAATCAAATTCCCATGAATAAAGATTCAATCAATAAAACAGCCATCATCACTCCATTTGGATTGTATGAGTATTTGAGAATGCCATTTGGGCTAAAGAATGCCGCTCAAACATTTCAAAGGCTAATTGATTCAGTATTGAGAGGAGTAAATAATGTTTTTGTATACCTTGATGATATATTAATAGCTTCTAAGACGAAGGACGAACATCGTCATACAATCAATGAAGTATTGTCTCGGCTTAAAATCTCTGGTTTATTCCTTTCCTCTGAAAAATGTGAGTTTTTTAAAGACTCCGTGGAGTTTTTGGGTCATAGTGTTTCTAAGGATGGCTTTAAACCTCTCAAATCAAAAATTGAAGCTCTAGAAAAAATCAAATCTCCAAAATCAAAGGAGGACCTTCAACGCTTCCTAGGAATGATCCAATACTACTCTCAATTCATTAAAAATTTGTCCAAATGGACGGTGCATTATACCCTCTTTTAAAGAAAAACATTAAGTTTGTTTGGAATACCGAATGTGAAAAGGCTTTTCTGGGCATCAAAAAAGGCCTCTCATCGTGTGCTCTACTATCATTTCGTGACAACACATTACCCTTAGCCCTCACGACGGATGCTTCAGATAATGGAATGGGTGCTGTTTTAGAACAGAATGTCAATGGACACTGGCAGCCTTTAGCCTTCTGGTCAAGAGCGTTATCCGAAACACAAAAACGGTATTCAACTTTTGACCGGGAGTTATTGGGTGTGAAAGAGAGTATAAAACACTTCATTTGGGCATTGGATGGACAAGAATTTAATTTATTTACCGATCACAAGCCTTTGGTATCAGCCATTAGCGTCCGTAATCCCTCCTGGACTCCAAGACAGTTCCGTGCATTTTCGTTTATTGCGGAATTCAATTGTACGATCGCACATATTTCGGGAAAACTGAATCATACCGCGGATATACTCTCCAGGAACATCGCAAATATTAAATTGTGTCCAAGTTTTCTTCCGGACGTAATTGAGGACCAAAGACTTCATGACCCTAAATTATTAAATTTTAAAGTTAAACCAAATATAAAATGTGTTTCTGGAGCTTTACTTACAGGCTATGGAAACGGCGATTCATTTCGTGTAGCGGTATCCTCTCCGGAGCTTCGGCAACGAATTATCCATTCAAGCCACAACGATAGCCATCCCGGTTTCAAAGAGACACTAAGACGGGTATCTCTCTTCTATGCATGGCCAAAATTAAGGTCTGATGTCAAGAAGTTCACTTCAGAGTGTATTGCCTGTCAAAAAGCAAAGCCTTTCAAGACTTCAAAGCCAACTTCCTCCTTCGATCCACCTTCATCAAGACTTTCATTAGTCCACGTGGATATAATCGGCCCTTTTCCACAAATACAAGGACAACGCTACGCCCTGACAATTATGGATCGACACACCAGGTGGCCAGAGGTGATTCCCATGCCGAATATAACTTCCATTACGGTGGCTAGATCATTCTTGGACGGCTGGATATCAAGGTTCGGTATACCTGACATCCTTGTATCTGATCGAGGAACGCAATTTACAAGTTCCTTGTGGATGTGCGTTTGTAAAACCCTCGGAATTACCAACAAGACTACGACATCGTACCATCCAGAGTCGAATGGGCTCATTGAGAGGTTCCATAGGTCCTTGAAGACTGGCCTCGTGGCGAGAATGCTAGAAGAAAAAGAAAATTGGATGAGTGCTCTCCCAATTGTCTTATGGGGGCTACGGAATTCCGTCCCAATGGATCCAGGAGCTAATAATTCCCCCTTCCAGTTACTTACAGGTCGCCCAGGATCTCTAGCTTCAAGCTTCTTTGACGTCGCTCCTCCACCAAAGGCTGACGTGGACTTAGGAGGGTTCTTCGAAACAATGGAGAGGCTCACTCACGTTCCTCCACGAAGTAGTCCAGAGGGAACTACTCAGCTGGACAAGAGACTAAACAAGGCTAATTATGTCTTCCTCAAGAATAAGCCGATCCGGGAGTCCCTTTCTCCGACCTTTTTGGGCCCTTTCAAGGTGTTGGAGAAGTACGACCGTTATTTTAAAGTCCAATTAGGATCCAAAGTCGACAACATCTCCAAAGACCGACTCCGTCCCGCGTTCGGAATAGAAGAAATCCTCCCAGAGACTCCAAACGTGCACCTTACAAGGTCTACATCAACCTTTTAGTGTACATAGTTATAATAATTATTTTTTTAAATTATTATTCGACTTTTCTTATTAATCATTGTTTATAGTTGTTGTGTTATTATTATTTTTGATGTTGCATCAGCTATTAGACATGTTTTTATTATTATTCAAACACTCGTCTAGGGGGAGTAGTGTTGGGACTTTATCCGTATAGACATGCTGATCCAAAGTATTCCCCTACTTTGTTGTTATTGTTATAAGAAAAGAATATACTCAGTAGTCTCTAGAACTTCTTCCTCTTTGCGTCTTTACATATATATATATATATTATATATATATATATATATATAGGTGTATACATGCAATTGCCGATTGCAAGAGGTTTGTAGGGCGGTTTCAAAGCAGTCATGCATTCCCCAGATGGATCTGGTTGCTGACATAGGAAGAGGGAGAAGAAACCTGTTTGTTTAAACTTTGAGCGCTCTCTGTGAAACTTGCCTTATGGGGAATGGTACAGGATTCATTGCTTCTTCTCCTTTTTATTTTCGACAATTCATCAATTTGAAGATACATTACCAACATGCAGCGAGAAAAAAAGTTCTTAGAAAAAAAAAAAGTTTTCAAAACATATTTTAGGAAAAAAATCGCTTGATTAGTCAAATT
This sequence comes from Caligus rogercresseyi, assembly GCA_013387185.1. Lineage (NCBI taxonomy): Eukaryota > Metazoa > Arthropoda > Copepoda > Siphonostomatoida > Caligidae > Caligus > Caligus rogercresseyi. The sequence continues at coordinate 21,022,859 of CP045895.1, forward strand.
AGTCAAAAATGAAAAAGGCCATTTCTAGCCGTGTGGCCTTAAAGGCCTTTTATTTTTTCTAATGTCCCGTCCCCAGGATGAATAGCGACTGCATGCAAATTTGAGCTGCATTGGCCCAGGAGGCATGTGACGCTACTTGTAACAGACAGATAGGACAGGACAGAACGACCCAGACAACCTTCTACTTTATATTATATATATATGCCTATATAAGCAAAGTTATGAAGGGGACAGATGGGAGTTGGGGATTTTGTGGGGATGCCTAAGATTCGATCAAGTGTGGGTGTGTTGGTTGAAGGTATTCGATTCATCAAAGACTGCCTGTCCCTTAATAGCTTAAATACCACATTAATTACTGGTATACACAAATAATATAAACTAAAATTTCGGATAGATGTTTTTCATCAAACTATAATAATAGTTAACTTTAAAGTATGAGATGAATAAACAAATAAATTATAAATATATAATCATGAATGACTAATTTAAAATGAACAGGATCATAGAAAGATTCACAAGAGATCTATAAACTAAGGCGTTAAATAAGCATATTTCACAAATGTAAGAGTAGCAATATCCTTAATAGTGTACGAGTATTCATACGACAGAGCCAAAATTTTAAACAATGAGATGTGAACGAGAAAAGATATTGAACTCATCCTTAAGGCATACTGCTACTAAAAAAGTTACTTCATGAAGAAAGATAATTATTCATAAATATGTATGAAGATATAGTTTTCCTGATGTCGAAAATTCAATATGACAAAAAGAACTCAAATTGATAGCTCCATTTTTTTATGCGTAGTAAACTCTAAATATCTTATAAAGCACTGATGAACTCTTAACTAAAATGGGAATATATATATATATATCAGGGTGATTCTTATTTACGTTTTATAAGATTTGAGATTGGGGCTACCCCTAGGATTTACCTTTGTGCATAGGTATCATCTTGTTAAATCGAACAATTGTAAGTTTTTTTCTCAACAGACCCAAATTATGTAGTAAACTTATTTAGTAAATCTTTTTCGTCATTCGATCGCCTCTATTTCCTCAATAAGAATACTATTTTCAAACAATTAAGTGCAAAATGTAGATATAGCCACAAGAATTCCATTGTGTTTATTTTTTATGTGATGCCAAATTAATAGAGTTAATGTTTTGAAATGGTACTTTTTATCGACAATATCCCATATTGATTGTCATAACACATAACAAGAAGTGAATTGAAATATTGTTTTGTGCAAAAATTAGCATAAATGCTTTGAATAATCACTACGAGAATGGGATTAAATTAAATCAGATAATGTTACCATAAGTATATATGCAAAAAAAAGGCTGAAAACTCATTTCCGGTTATACTTCAAATATATATTTTCCGAAGATATGATTATATTAGGGAATCCTTCGTATTTCCATATCTTTTTGCAAATATTAATATATCTGTTTTGCATTCTCCTATTTTTATATAGTTTTAGGGATTTGTTTTAGTAATGAAATATAGTTCATGTGGACATAGAGTTACATCATTCTAATGACTCAGCATATATAGTACTTCTTTATCTTATGCGTTGCGAATAATATCTTTTGGGAACAGAGCAAAATTTGAATGTCTCTTAATCTGTGATAAGAAATCTATTTATTTAGAAGAGTCAGACATATTTTATACTAGAAAGAACCCTTCACACCCTATTCATTTGTTCATTAGATATATTTGATTATTTTTAGAGTAAATACATTTGCTATTTATTACATAATATTTCTATACACATTTAATTGTTTCTTATATAAACAAACATATTTCTCTTTTCAACAGCTGACTTATAAAATGAAATGGAAAAAAAGCACCCCTCCATATAAATTAATTGGATTCGTTAAAAATAGGATCGAAACAATATTTTATTTCTTTAGTTATTCCTAGGGCGGAGAAGGATGTGTCGCTTCTGCAACAAATGCACGGAAACTACGGAACTAATATGTTCCATTTCATATTAAAATAAATATTGGTCTTAGTAGAGAAGCCACAACAATGATTTTCTTTCACCTCTGACGTCACGATATATAAATGCAAATATAACAACTATCCAACTAATATTGTTTTTTAAACACTAAATTTACAGTTTTTTTATCTAGATAATATTTTCAATTTTTCTCTGAAACTCCTAAGGGAAAATACGGCATAGAGAAGGAATTTTAAACCTCGTCATCGGAGACGAGGAACTAAAAGTCAACACCATAATCATCAATTTCTGCAAATGACAAATGTGAAGAGATCATTGGAGTACTTGGACGTCGTGGCGATTTTGACTAAAGTGTTTAAAACATTTTCATACTTGGATTTTTTATCTGTTTCTTTAAAATATTATACTTTTCTACTTTATTCTTCTTGTGAGGGTTTTGTCCGAATCCCAATTTTGTTTTCGAAACTGAAGTTCAATTACGCCTTTTGGTCAAGAAAAAAATGTCCTTATTGCTTATATGTGACTGATTTGTGATGCTACGCACTCATTGTTACTGTACGAAGGTTGAATGTATATAATTTGCTTGAGCAATGTTGATTATTTAATGGTTTGCAAAATATAGTATCATTTAGTTTTTTATATACCTATATTTGTCAGAAACAGAATCAAAGCAAACTTTTATGGGTATATGCAAAAAATACAATTACGTTTCGTAAAGATTATATATATATATATATTTTTTAATATATGTGTATTTCGAAGAGTCAGACATCTTTTATACTAGCAAGAACTCGTCAGACCCTATTGCCTATATATATATATATATATATTAAATCTGTTTGTGTTTTTCAAACAACTATAATCCTTTATAAGAACATAAATAAAACTTTCAACAAAAGAACGTATTTCAAAAACATAATCCAAAGACATTATATAAGTTTTTCTTATGGTTTAAAAAAATAAGACCCATGAATTGAACACAACTACAGTATTCAGTTCTAATGATATTTGCTTGAAAAATAAACCCAACATTTCATGAGCTAATACGATCTTTAAAGTATGTACACAATCGAATATGGGTTTTTAAACGCTTCTTTTGAAGTTTGTAGTGATTTATAGTAAAAGCCTCATACCTATACTGCCGCACTGTGGATGGAAAATACTTTATTATTGTGTTTATTTTAAATTTTAATTTTTTTTTTGCCTAAACAGATGTGGCAAGGGTATCAGCTGTCCCAACTAGCCAAAACAGTTATTGACGATTCTTAGACTCCATTGACTCACCTTAGCATTGGATGCTTTTATTTCTAACGGAAGACGTTAACTAAATTTCAATAAACAGTAAGCTTCAGTTCCAGGTGAAGGAAGTCGTCTGTAAGGTGTTATATAGCTTATGCGCAGCACGAACAAGAAAACGGGGATGCCTTTGGGCCTGGACAAACTTTTGGACAGGACTTTATTTAAATGGGATTGGAGAAGGATTGGAATGAAAATGTTATTCATAGCGGTGAAGCCCCTCCTCCTGGAATGCTTTAAAGTTCGGATTTCTCAGTCACCAATCATATTTAACCTCTGCAACGAATGGATCAAGGGCCGGCTGTCCCTTATAATATATTTTTCTCCTCGTCTTATGTTATTGCAATTATTTGCCGTGACTCTTTTCATATATTTTAATTATTCTGCATGAGTGTGAGAATTGGTATATTGGAATATTATGTATATATTACAAAAGAATAATGAATAAATATTAGACAATTAAAACAACAATAAGCTTGTTATCACATAAACACATATGGAGTTAGTTAGTTTGTTGATATTTATTACTATCATCCACGATAGACATACACACGAAAACGCACATATAACACTAAAGTAGAGAACACAACCACACTACGGGGTATCTGTGTTACAAACAATAATAATAATGATAATAATACCTATGTACATATACTTATTCCTACTTAAATACTAAAATTATTTCAATAATATTTTTCATTATTTTACATTGCATAAATTTGATTATTCTAATGTTTTCGTCCTCCTCTTGAGAAACTTCATGCCTCTCATAGGACAGAGCGGGACATCTGTTTATGAGGTGATCTGCAGTCTGCGGTTCTTCCGTGCAGAGATCGCAAATTGGACTGATGTTCTTCCATTTACTCAAGTGCGAGAGAAAAGGTCCATGGCCAGTGACTGCTTGAACAAGCAGTTTCATATTCTCTCGTCGAAATTTGATCGTATTTTGTTGAGGAGTTTTCAACATTAGACGAGTGTGTTTCATATTACGCTGTTTTTGTGACGGCAGCTCCACCTTTGATAAAACAAACCATCTACTGCCTTCTTTACGTAGCTCGGCGGTACTCCAGTGCATATTTGATTTTGACTCTCACAGCCACTTTTTGCAAGATAATCGGCAAATTCATTTCCAGTTATGTCACTGTGACCTTTACACCATTCAAGGTATATGTTTTTCTCCTTTTTTGCTCTTATCAAAGTTCTTTACATTCTTTGACTATGCAGCTCTTCGTGAGTGGATTGAGGAGAGCCGCACTTGCCGATTGAGAGTCGGATCGTACAACAATATTCCTAGTAGGTTTTTCCAGTTTCAGAAGGTCTTCCACAGATCTTGAAATGGCATATGGAGTATAAAACTAAATTTCTTCCATGCAGGACCGGTTTTAGCTATGGGCAATGTGGGCGACTGCCCAGGGTGTAATCTATTTGGGGCGCCCCTCCAAAAAAAAATCGCCAATTTCTACTGTAAAACCGCTAATTTCCAAGTAGCGGGATGTGGATGCGGCTTCAAAATAAAACATCCAGTGACTATTCAAAGTTTAAAAAAATCTCTGTTCACTAGCAATCTTCTGCATCAAAGGTGTTTAGTAAGAAGAAAAATAACCTACCAAGTACAGGGCCTGACCGATTGGAAACATGCAAGTTTCTTTGCACATCCTCATGAAAACAGTCCAGAACACCTCAACTCAATGAAAAAATGGAAAGAATGGCAGTCAAAATAAAAAAGGGGAAACAATTGATAACCAGAGATGGCACTTCTAGAGGCTGAGAAGACGGATGAAGGAGTGTTGACCACGTTTGACTGCAATCGTGCAGTCTCTGGTAGTGAGAAATTTGGCACTAAGGGGGCATTCAAAACATGTATATACCATATAATGGCAATTTCTTTTAAGAAGTTTAACTGATGGCACAATTTTGATCCAATAATGAAATAATACCTTAACCGTGTCCAAAAAAGTACCTCTGGTCAAACCAGCTACCTCAATCACGCACACCAAATGAACTAGCAACAGGATAGTATCAAAAATGGTGAATGACTTCAAGCAGGCAAATATTTATCCATTATTCTTGACTGCACGCCAGACATCAGCCATACTGAAACAGCTGTCAGTTGTAATTCGTGTGGTATCACTGACAGAGACCTGCATAAAGGAACATTTCATGGGTTTTTTGGAGGCAGAGGAATCAACATGTCTGCATTTAGCAACTCTGATTTCATTGAAACCAGAGGAGCAAAAAGTTCCTTTTGAGGACTGCAGAGGACAGGCTTATGACAATGGGTCAAACATGAAGGGAGAAAACAAGCTTCTACAAATTAATCCAAGGGCTCTTTTTGTGCCATGTGGGGTTCTACCTTGAATTTGGTTGTGGCGAATGCTTCAACAGATGCCATGAATTATTTTGGCATCTTTTCAGCCTCTACTCGAGATGGGTTATTCTGAAAAACATGTGAACATCAATTTGAAGATGTAACTGACAAAAAGGTGGGAGAGTAAAGTGAAGAGTGTCGAGCCCCTGAGATATAGGCAGCTGCTGGTGAGAGGGACACAGATTGAGGTGAGAGATCACACTAAGACCCAACATCAAAGTTGAGGCTCGGTCCTTATCAGACGAGGTGGGATCCTACCGCTTCAGCATCTGTACAGTGGTGTGGTACGACATCTTGAACCAAACACACCATGTGAGCAAGTTGATGTAGTCTCCCAGCATGCAAGTAGATGTGGCAGTCAGTCTTCTTAAAAGATCGAGAAAGACCTCAAAGCTACATGGAGTGTTCGCCCAGGGCTTTTTAAAAGTATCCAGAATCGCCTTCGCTTCCATGAGGTAATCTTTTTTCATATTCGATGGAATTGTGTCTATGTGGGGACCGAATAACCAAAGATGGCTTGACGTCCCTTGGAAGTCATCATGCACTGAATATAATCATGCCAATGAAACATATCAAAATTATCAATTAAAGTATTAAATATGAACAGAGTTCCTTGTAAACATTAAGAATAAGAGTTTTTCTGGATATAAATACGAGTCCCCCGAGATATAGAGAGCTTATTCCCTTCATAGCTGGGAAACATCGTTCAAACGTGATGTGTGTGTGTAATCGAGTATATATTTGCCATGGGGCACATAAGTTCCATTAGTAACTAGTCTAAAAATAAATAATAAAAGTAATAAAATTAAATTGTTTAAAATATATATATATAAATATAAAAATTATTGGTCCGATAAAAACAACGTAATTTGATCTACGTCATCGTAAGCTGATCATATAAATTGAAAGACTTGTTTATATTGGTCACAAAAACGTATTCCTCTGAAGATCAAAAAGCTCTCCGTGTCTTTATATCTCTATAATTCCACCTGGGTGAGCGCAAACATTCTAAATATGATGGGAACTGGCTAAGAAAGTGAATTACACCCCTAAAATGTTTATTCATAAATCTTATTCCAACCCTCTTGTTTTATTCATTAAATTAATTATTAATTAATGCCTAAAAGCTTATATTAATAATTAATTAACTAAAATTCACATATTTCCTAGATAAAAATAAGGCTCAGATGCAAGGAAGTCTCAGAGGTGGGTCTGATAAGACTTTTCCTCAGAGTAGTAAGACGGCGCGAAAGCCCTCACTCACATTTATCCTACGTCCATTTTTGTTTGTTTTTATAATATATTAGACCTGAAAAAAATAATAATGTTCGATATAATATTGTTGTTGTTGTTGCCTAAAGCTGGGTTGATGTATTAATAAACAACAAATGGGGGGGAAGCACATCTACAATTTAATGTATGATGGAACACAACAGGCAGAGAGCAGAAAAAAACACTTTTGATGGCTTAATATTTCCTTCTTGGGCTATGATGAAATGTGTCAACTCGAAAAGTGAGATTGATGAATCCTTTATATTTTCTCTTTCTTTCTTTCTCTCTCTTCGATTCAGCAACTTAAATGATGGAGGGAAAGTTTCCCGCCAAAAAATGATGACGTCATATTCGATAAGGGATAATGACTAAGTTACCACACTGTGGCATCATGTTTTAAATGTTTCCCAGGATGTCTTTAAAAAAAAAGACTAATTGAATAAGACATGTTAAATATAACAGTTTATAAATAAATATTTCACAGTAAATTTCTTATCTAAGTCACGCATATATTCACATATATAACAAAACATCTCAACACACAGTTTCATTTTCCAAAAAATATCATTACTAGTATTTTAGGTATTAAAAAGAAATTTATCAGATAGCAATAACGTGATATTCTTACATAATAAAAAGTGTTCACATGTTGTTTTGATATTTTGTTTACATGTCCCCGTGAAATCCCGATGCAAGAAATGTAACTGACATTTATAAAAATTATCTCTTTACGTGTATGAAAGACTATAAGGTAAAACTATTTAACCCCTTTAGCGTCTGCACGCAGTAGATATGCAGTCTACGTTATTTTAAAAAAATAATGCACGGTTGTTAAAATAGACTCAACTAGACAATTTCATCTCAGTGTTGCCGACAAGGATAATAAATATTTGCCATAGACATGTGTAGGGGTGTTTTTCTTGCGTCAACACAAAAAAGTGATTAATTTTGCACTCACATCTCTAGAAGATAAAGTCAATGAAGTACGTGCTTGACAAAATCCAATATCAGCAGTACCAATGCTGGTCATTTGCGTGACTTCATAACTCCCTTAGATTGGGACAAGACATCGTTCCCATCGATACACATGAAGCATGGGTTACAGTTCAGGCAGCTTTGAATAAGGATGGGAAGTGCTTCAGCTACCTGAGTCAAATATTTCCTGCACTATTTTGGGAACCTAAAGGCGGTATTTTTGACTGGCCCTACAGATACAGCAGAGCATCAAAGACACAGAGTTCCAAATCTCCATGAACCCGCTAGAATGCACCCGGAATCCTTGGTGCAGATGGTCAACAACTTCCTGAGCGAACAAGAAGGCAGCAAATCGTGTCGGACTCATTAGTATAATGGCAGAGGGTTTTCAAAAACTCGGGTGTTTAATGAGCATAAAGATGCACTTCCTATCTCACTATGGAGAAGTTTCCTCAAAACCTTGGGGCGATAAGCTGGGGAAAAAGTTCAATAACGATATACGACAAATGGAGAAAAGGTGTGTATAAGTGGAACACAACCATTCTGGCGGACTACCACTGATCTCTGAAAAGAGACAAACAACGATCCACTCACACATGGAAATCACGAAACACAAATTTATGCAGAGAACGTTACAATTATGTACCACACAATGTTAATTTAGAACTTTTATTTGGTTATCAAATTTGTAAGAATAAATAAAACTGAATAAATATATTTTTTTATGAAAACGAAAATATCTATGCTGATGAGCAGCAAAATTGCCTTCTTTTTACAAAAATTAAATTTTTTAAATATGTAGTCAAATCTTGGCCTGGTTGAGTAAAAAGAAAGTCTTTTTCGGACTAAAAACTTAGTCTAATGAGCTGAAGATCCCTTGACCATTTTCAAACTTTTTTTTTTTGTAACCCTGTGTATCCATCTATATTCCCTAATATAAAGTTTTCAAAACGTAAAATAGAGCTATCAAAAACAGTATATCTAAATTTTTTAAGTAATGATTTAAAAAAATCAATAGTTAGTTATCAACTAATTTATAAATACTGTCGAAAGCATTTTTTAAGTATAGTTCATATCATAAAAAAATTTAAACAAAACTTATAATTTATTTTTAATTAAAATGTCAATTTGTATTATTTCTCTTTACTTTTATAAATTAACACTGAGAAATACTATGGTAATGGGGCTCTGAAAAACAGTTTATGCTCATTAAATATTTAAGGACATAAAATAATAAAATTGAAAGTTATTTTTCATACAATAATTATTTGCAGATCTCACTTATTGTCGAAAATTATGTTTTAAAGTATCGCATGTTCTCATATCTTATAACAAAAAGTCTTTAAGTTTTTTCTCTCTCTCTCTCTCTATATATATATATATATATATATATATATATATATATATAATATAAATATTATACATATTCCCATTTCAGTAAGGAGTACATTATTGCTTATAAGATATTTTACATTTACTAAGCATAATCAAATATTTTCTGAGCCATCAATTTGAGTTTTTTTAATCTTTTTGTCATATTGAATTTTCTACATCAAGGGAAACTAATATTCATACAGATTTATGAATAAAGATATTCCTTTCTTCATATGTAGCTTTTTTGGTAGAATACTGCTTTAAGTATGAGTTCAATTTTCTTTCCCTCTTCAAATTATCATTGCTTTAAAGTTTTGGATCTATGTTCGTATGATAAATGTACAACAATATCAAGGATCTCAAATTGTGAAATTGCTTATTTAACACTTGGGGTATATGTATATCTCGTAGAATCATTGCTATGATTATTATAAAAGTATGTTATTCATGATTTGAATATATTCAGGGTGCGGCAACATAACTTCCTTTTTTCAGAAGGCAATAAAACAAGATGTATAATCAGAAAGGTTTTAATTTTGTTTCATGATTTTAGTACATATTTAAAGTTTTGTTTCACATAGTTTTGAAAATCATATCAGATAGGTGACGTCCCCCATTGTCCATACACTGTATATACCGATTTCGGGTGTTTGCCATGACCCTCACCAGCGTATCAGCGGGTATATTGGCAATTTCTTCTCTGATGTTGGCCTTCAAGTCTGGTAGGCTTCTCGGGCGGTTGACATAAACACGGGATTTCAAATATCCCCACAAATAAAAATCACAAGGGGAAAAATCGGGGGAACGGGCTGGCCACTCCAATCGCCCCTTATTGAAATGAGTGCTCCGGAAAATGTTCCCTCAAAACAGCCATCGATGCCCTTGAAGTGTGAGCCGTTGCTCCATCCTGCTGAAACCAATATCCCCTTGGTCAATTCGTTAATTCGTGGAAGGAAAAACTCCTCCAATATGTTGACATACCGCTCTGAATTCACTGTCACTGTTACCTCATTTTCTTCAAAAAACCAAGGACCAACAATTCCAGTGGAGGAAATTGCACACCACACTGTGAGTTTAGGTGAATGCAAAGGTCTTTCATGCAATTTCCGGGGATTGGTGTCAGCCCAGTAGCGCATGTTTTGTTTGTTGACGCATCCAGTCAAATGAAAATGTGCTTCATCACTTAAGTAAACAATAGCGTCTTTAGGAACGTTTTCGAGAAGTGCCTCACATGCATTCCTTCGTGAAGTGAAATCACGTACTGAGAGTTCCTGCACAATCGCAATCTTGTAAGAATGGTAATGAAGGTCATCTTGAAGTATTCGCCTCACTGAACGATCAGAAAGTCCAAGGGCAGAGGCATGTTTGCGTATAGAACGCCGTGGAGATTGCAAGACTGAAGCCCTTACTGCCTCAATGTTCACAGGTGATCTGATGGGCCGAGGTACTCCAGTTCTTCGTCGTGTCGTACTCCCAGTTTGTTTGAACGTAGTGACCCACGTAACATTGATTTCCGGTCCGGAACAGGGCCTCTCGGAGCTACATTGAAACGATTTCGAAAGGCGCGCTGGGTTGCAACAATAGACTGACGATTCGAAAAGTAAGCTTCGACGGCAAACGCGCGCTCCTCACTGCTCCAACGCATGATGGTGACTGACTGTATTTCCAAGAAAACTTCCTGCCCGGCCCTATCAAATAAAAACACGTCCACCCGCTATTACTTCTACAGACTGATTGCAACCTATTTAAAAAAAGGAAGTTATGCTGCCGCACCCCGTATATTATAGTAATTTCTCAAACATTCCTTTTACTTAGTTTACGGGGTGTTGCATTATATTAAGACAATTTTTATGGATTTTACCTACTTTAATCTAGTTTTTACTGGATTTCTTATAAGAAACTTAACCGATGTCAGAATAAATAATTCGACTTCTCAGTTAGTGACAGGAACTTATGAAAGCGGGTCTGGAAGTCACCAAAACTAGCGCAAGATTGGCTGTGGCCCTGTATTTTCGATACTCTGTTTAGTTTACCCTGCGCACCCCTGTATAATGAATAACCAATACTGTAGAGTAAAAGAAGCAGTTAAGAACCCTTTATGCCCGGATCACAAGAAAGATCGATAGAATATATTGTTCAAGTAGATTATAAAGCTATTGCACCAAGGAGTCTTTTTACTGACTTACTTATACTCTTTTTTCCTCCTTCAAAGGCCATTAAAGTAAACTAAATGAATGGATAGTTTTCCATGGAGAGAGGCATCATGCAATCTTCTCATTCTGCTTTTATAAACGTTCAAATTGGCCTTCAGCATGGTTGTGTATGTACATTCTACATGTATAACTAACGACTTGATTAACCATTTGAGTTTTCCAATATTGAAAGAAAGCAGAATTGTAGGAAAAACACAATAACCCATACATAGTGGGCCTTACACCTATGCAAATACGGCTTCTTTTTTCTTAGCCTTTGTCTGAAGATCCCTCTATTCGTTAAGTAATTCGAGTATATTATTCATATGCACTTTTTATATAATTAACGTTTTCTTTTAAGAAAAAGGCTTTCAACATTTTTTGCTTCTAAAATAATTAAATTATTCAAAAAATACTATTTCTAACAACATATATATATATATATATATATATATATATAACAGACATGCATATGAGATGTGTGAGAGATGGATCGATATGTACAAATTATTTTAATTTGGTTCGTTCAACTAAGGTATGCAATAAGAAATTGTATTTTGGAGTATATTGTTATAATATCAGCCCAGGATTCGCCAGGATTCCCCATAATTGGGAAACTTGCCTATGTGAACTTTACTTGAGACAAAAGCTTGTATTTTTATCCTTTACAATTTACCTTCTGTTTGCTCATATATATTCATAGGGATCGTTATCTAAAAGCTCTGGTAGTCTCAGTCATCCATGTGGTAAAAACAATTTGTTTATTCTTTAAATATTATACTTTGACCTTTCTTTAACTTCCTTGACCCTTGATTCTCTATAATGACATGATGCAACTTTTTATGTCCTAGAAAGGGAACATTCTGTTGTGTATATGGATAAAATGAATATTATTTGTTTATTTGAGGATAAGATTCACCAATCGAATTGAGATGCAGTCCATTGAATTTATTTCCCAGACTATCACAACAATAGTTGGGTGCTGGAAAAAGCTATACCGTTTTTATAGGCCAATGTACTTTTCCAAAACAAAAAAATACTGTATTTTTCACTATTCGCAATTGTTTTATCCAAATATAGATAAAAAATGAGTGCAGATAAAACTAAAAGTCATGAATATAAAACTCAAAGAAATGCGTGGTATCCTGACATAAGTTTATTTTAAAATATACCAAAATAGAATAACGGTACAGTTTATATACAATAATATGTATTATCTATATCTACCATATATATATATATATATATATATATATATATATTATATATATATATATAAAGGTTGGCTGATAAGTCCCGAGACTAACACATAGATGGCGCCAGTGGATTTGTTTTCATATGACTGTCAGCTAGTACCAACCTTCAAAACATACATGCATAAATATAACAGCTGTCTGACAACTAGTTTGTGAGATATTGCGTTTTAAGTGAAGCTACTTTGTTATTGAGAAAAAATGGAAAAAGACGAATTTCGTGTGTTAATAAAACATTTTTTTTATGGGAAAAATACCGTCGAAACAAAAACTTGCCTTGAAGAATGTTATCGGACTCTGCTCCGTCGAAAGCAACTATATGTCGATGATTTGCTGAATTCAAACGTGGTCGTGTGAGCACGAATGATGATAAACACAGTGGACGCCCAAAAGAGGTGGTTACACCAGAAAACATAAAATAATCCACAAAATGATTTTAATGACCGTAAAGTGAAGTTGATCCAGATAGCTGAGACTCTGAAGATATCGAAAGAGCGCGTTGGACATATCGTGCATGAATATTTTGCGAAAGCTCTGTGCAAAGTGGGTGCCGCGAGAACTCACAATCGACCAAAAACAACAACCAATTGATGATTATGAGCAGTGTTTGAAGCTGTTCAATCGTAATCAATCCGATTTTTTTGCGTCGATATGTGACAATGGATGAAACATGGCTCCATCACTTCACTCCCGAGTCCAATCGACAGTCAGCTGAGTGGACTGCTATGATGAACCGAATCCAAAGCGAGGAAAAACGCAACAGTCAGCTGGGAAGGTTATGGCGTCTGTGTTTTGGGATGCACACGGTATAATATTCATTGACTATCTTGAAAAGGGGAAAACATTCAACAGCGATTATTATATAGCCTTGTTGGAGCGTTTGAATGATGAAATTGTTGAAAAACGGCCCCATTTGAAGAAAAAAAGTGTTGTTTCACCAAGACAATGCACCGTGTCACAAGTCAATGAAAACAATGGCTAAATTAATAAATTGGGCTACGAATTGCTTCCCCCATCCACCGTACTCTCCACATCTGGCCCCAGCGACTATTTCCTGTTTGCAGACCTGAAGAGAATGCTCGCTGGCCAGAAAATTTAAGGACAATGATGGAGTAATCGCCGAGACAGAAGCCTATTTTTCGGATATAAACGAAAGATTACTATAAATGGAATCGAAAAATTGAAAGGTCGCTATAATCGCTGCATCGCCCTCCAAGGCAACTATGTTGAATAATAAAATCGAATTTTGTCAAGAAAAAAATATATATATATATATAACCTACTTGATACACGAAGAATAAAATTATTTTCTAGAAAAGCATTGTCCTTGAGATCTAAAATTTCTATTTGAGTATTTTTTACTTTTTTTACGAACATAAGCAATTCTTAGAATAACATGTTTTCCTTACTTTTATCTCATCGAATAGGTTTATTTATTTTCCATATGACTACTTTTGTTTCTCCTTTTTGTGTACAACTTAGTTCTGAGGAATTGGTGCTTTATTGTTTGTATTTATAACTACTTTTTTTTGTATTCCTATATAAGGGCATAACACAGGGACTTTACCAGAGGATACACAGCGTATCCTACATATCTTTATAGACTGGCGAAAATCAAACGGTGATTAAGGCTTGTACATTGACTTATCATGCATATATGTATCACTGACTATAGTGTTTGAGGCGCATTGAAGTGATATTACAGGAAAGGATCAAAAATATCAAAGTTGAAAAAGATAAAAAACCAACTTGTTTTATGGATTCAGCGATCAACGGTTGAATCAAAGAATTATACATACACCAAATAGATTCGAATATATTGTAAGAAAACACCATCGGAAGTACACATTCATTGTTTAAGTCTCTACTTTTCCAAGATAAGTCGTTTCAATATGTCAGTTGTTCTTTATATTTTAAATTTTCATAGGCTTAACAATTTTATTTAACCTTTTTTCCTGACGAAGAAAAAATGGCTGATTGTACATAGTTCATCCGAAGAGTCTATGTACTTTCTAGCGGACGCCGTTCTCAACAAGGTTATTTCTACGAGAATGGAGATGAAAGCCTTGACCAATTCCATCTAACAATGGGTCCTTCTACTCCAAATTTTATTATTTTTAAAGTATTGATACACATTCTTGAATGTTATGGAATGTATATTGGTTAAATAATAATAAATAAAATATATATATATTATTTTTTTTTTTTGGGGGGTGTTTGCCATGACCCTCACCGATCAGCGGGTATATTGGAAATTTCTTCTCTCATGTTGGCCTTCAAGTCTGGTAGGCTTCTCGGGCGGTTGACATTAACACGGGATTTCAAATATCCCTACAAATAACAATCACAAGGGACAAATCGGGGAACGGGCAGATACGCTGGTGAGGGTCATGGCAAACACCCAAAATCGTATATACAGTGTATGGACAATGGGGGACGTCACCTATCTGATATGATTTTCAAAACTATGTTTAACAAAACTTTAAATATGTAATAAAATCATGAAACAAAATTAAACCTTTCTGATTTATACATCTGTTTTATTGCCTTCTGAAAAAAGGAAGTTATGTTGCCGCACCCTGTATATATATATATATATATATATATATATATATATATATATATATATATATATATATATATATATATATATATATATATATATAGTATTAGGGTTGTTCTTATTTTTCAAATGTTTGAAATGTTAGCAACATTGTGGATTTTCTGTTTCTTGGTGATAAAAGAAGACGACATACAAAGTTTGAACAAAATCGGTCAACATTACGAGGTCGCGCAACGAGGTCAAAGTTTTAAAAATTTAGTAAAAATATAGTTTTCCGCAAATTTCTTCAAAATGGTGGACTTACAGACTTCAATAATGATTATAATTTAAAGGAAATCTAATTTACTACCAGACGGAGAGAGTATTTTGCCACACTCTCTCCCTTCTTTTTTTTTCTATCAGGTAACACTAACAGCAGTTACCAAGTGGTAATTGTATATTCTCATATCAAAGATCAATTTTTGGGAAGAGTACGTGCAAAAATGTATTTGCTTATATCTCTTAAAGTATAGCGATTTTTTAGAACACCAAACATATCAAATGAAAGCTTGGTTAACCAGCTTTAATATTTTGGTATACTAAATCATGTCAATTTAATAAGAAAATTGAAGAAATTTGCGGAAAACTATATTTTTACTAATTTTGAAACTTTGACCTCGTTGCGCGACCTCGTAATGTTGACCGATTTTATCAAACTTTGTATGTCGTCTTCTTTATCACCAAGAAACAGAAAATCCACAATGTCGCTAACATTTCAAACATTTGAAAAATAAGAACAACCCTAATATATATATATATATATATATATATATATATATAGATATATATATATATATATATATATATATATATATATATATATATATATATATATATATATATATATATGCGACGACATATGTATTTATTGTATATAAAAATTCCATATTTTGTAAAAGATTATTATAAAAAAAGTAAGCAGCAATATTTTTAGAGATATACTCAATATAATTAACAGTTCATTCATATTTTAGTGACTTAATTAGAGTAGTTTTTCGTTAAACAATGGCATCACATTCTCTTATTTCCTTAATAAAATCTTAGTTAATACTTTAACTCGATGAATCAATGTTTAGATACACAATGAATTTAAATACCGTATTCAGACACTTGGATATATAGTAATCCCTATGGTAGGGCATCATCAACTGAGAATTTTCACTAAAAGATTAAAAGGTGACATTCTTTATCCTTTAATTTTTGGCGCCAAGACTTTGCGTCTATTCTTTTTTAATAAATGACATACAAACTGAAATCAATATACACCATATAAAATAACATTTAATCTCACAGTACTGTAATATATGGTCCAAATTGTAATAAGATAAATGTACTCTTCGATAGTTCAAAGATTCGTTTCAAATATCAAAGTATATATAAACTAACTTTAAATAAAAGTGTCGAAAAAAATATAAATATATTTAATGGCATTTTTTGGAATAAGTATTAACTTATTCATTTATTCAAAAATAATCAATGACATAGGTATATATTTTGTAATCTAACTCATTTTCCTCCACAAATTGTAAGAACCCCTCCAATTGTAAGGCTGTTTCACAATATACATATATACCTACAAAATACATGGCATCGATATTAGAACACTAGAATTAATCACTCGAACCTAGGACTTTGAAATTGGCCTTCCCCTCTCGGAAGTCGAGCCTAGGCTCTCATACAAAACCAGGAAAAGGTTGACATCTATCCAAAAGGTCGTCCAAGACCATCAAATCCGTTCAAAAAAGCTCCAGCCAGTAGTTAGCCAAGATGTATACCTCGATTTATTAGTGGCTTTTAAACAGTATTTTTTTCAATATCATAGACTTTTTTTGTAATAATAAAGGCCATTTCATTTAAAGAATCCTTTAGTGTAGTAGCTTCTACCATACAGAAAAGTTGTGTGCCATCATTTCCTAAAGAGCAGGCCTGCTTAAAATGCAAGAGATTATATTAGCATAATAGTGTATATTGGAAAATCACTCATCAATCGAAAGTAGTAAACGCTGAGGATAAGAGAAAAAGAGGATGATTCAATAAATTTAAAGGCAATAATTTAGTGCTTCTCCTTGAAAAAATTAGCATATTCAAACGATGATAATATTTTGCTGCTTTATTATTTATTCAAGTAATGAATTGGCAGACTTTCCTATATAAAAACTATCTTATGCTGTTTTTAAAATGTCTAGTAATTCTTTGTGTTGATTTATGTATTTCTTATGAGGAGTCGTGAGGGTTTCTTCTTAGTTTGACCTGGAGTGCAACTAATATGTGAAATTATAGTTCAATATGCAAGAATTATTTGGGTAGCTTTAAATATGTTAGGCCGTTACTTAATTTATCAAGTATTTAAGAACATGTATCTTAAGTATCTTATTCAACCCATTTTACTTTAAATTTCAAGATAATTGTTTTTGCTGATATATTTTATCGAATACAATCAACGAAGTTAAGTGTTACTTCAGGTCGACTAATCTTTTTCTTCCTTAATCATGCATTATGCAAAATACAGTAAGTATATATTTATGAGGTCTGTAGATTTCATAAAATTAAAAATTAATAACTTAAGAATCGCTTTTCTTTTAGTGATAAAATTCTCTTTAAACGAAACTAATAAATTTAGTATTTTTATAATTATAGAAAAATCCTCCATTAGTTTCATGTTTCATCTTCAACGCTTACAAAATAATAACATTAAATAACTTTTTCCCCGCTATAAAATTTTGAAATCACAGAACATGTTCGAGAACATGAGTTTTTATAAATCTTAAACCCTAAACCAGGCTCTAAAAAACTGTATCTCTACAAATTTTTGTTGAGATATTATGATAAGCTTTCAAAAAATTACAATGTCAATAAAATTAACCCTTTCACAAACTACAGTTTATAATTATTATTTTTAATTACGTAACTGCTCAAATGTTTTTCCTAATATAAAATAATTTATACGTAACTCTTCAAGGTTTTACGTTAGTGTTTAGATTTGATTTTATGTTACCTATATCTTATAGAGTATAGTATATTTTTTTTCCACAGTCCATAAAAAATGTACATGTACAAAAAGAGTATTGTATAGTAAATTATGTTAATGCATACAAACATAATTAAACATCTAAATTTAAATTGTTTACATACATATGAACCAAAACTAAAATACAATTATAACTAGAGGCATATATACACTCAGAGAGTGTGTACCTCCGCCGATCCCCACAACATTCTCATTCAAACATTCTCCCTTTCACACGCCCGATTTTCTATCTCTAATCATTATTTCCTCTCTGTTAGCTCTTTTTGCATATTAAAAAAGCACTCAGAGACGGGAAGAGGAAGAAGTTTAAGCTACGTCACTGGGTTAACATAGTCCTGAGCTGATATATGAACAATAATACGTCAATGAATATTTTTTTAGCGTTTGTTCTTGCCTACTCCCTGAATAGAGACCCCATTTCATTTAGTATTTTGCTCATTTTGCATATTAAAAAAGCACTTAGAGATGCCAAAATTTAATCACTTGTTCCTTTTGGCATTTCCAACAACTCCACAAAGTTTCATTCGAATCCGTTCCGTACTTTTTGAGTTATCCTTCTGACAAACAAACCAACAAACGCCAGTGAAAACAATACCTCCTTCGGCGGAGGTAATAAAGCAACCTGTATACAAACTTGAATAAAAACCATATTTAAATATTTATTTTTAAATCTTTTAATGTACGAAAAAAAATCCACCTGGGAGGGAATATCAGGAAAAGTAACGAATTTCTTCGGCTGCGAATCTCCACTTTACATCGATGACATAGGGGATCTTGAGGTCAATCGCCGCGTATCTACCCGCCGCCGTCGCTAGGATGATCGCCCTTACCTCCCACAGACTGATTGGAGAGTGAGGTGCTAACCTCTTACCTAGAAGAGACTTGGCATTTAAAAGAGTATTATTAATTGCTCTAGATTTTGCAGAGGAGGATCTGGCAAGGCCAAACAGGATGATAGCTCTGAAGTGTATTTTATATTTTACATTGTATCTATTAAACGATTATATTTCAAATGATTTGAATCATTATAAATGAAATTGGAAGTTTTTGTTACCCTCTTTGTAAATAATACATTGATTTCAAAATCCAAAACGAAAAGTTGTTTCTAGAGTTATGGAAACTATTTAATAAAATAAATAGAGCAAACATATCAAACTAAAAACCATTTGTTCTCCTCCTAGTTTTATTGGTTGTTTGTATGTACATTTCAATATATTTTTAAATAAATGTATGTATTATAAAAATGCAACTATACATCAAAGGAATACGGGATAACTTAATTTTAAAAATAATATTAAAAATAATTAGAACCTCATAGAATATCATATAAAACTTCAGATTCCTAACCTCTAAATGAGCTTGTTTAAGAGAAGGCCTTTCTAGGAGTTTGTTTCTATTCTGTACCTAAAAACCTTTATTTTTAAAGGTATTTATTAATTGAGTAGGAAATAAGCCAATTAAGGTTGCTTGTGTAGTTCTACGAAAATGGCTGGATTTTTTTTATTAGATAGAAAGTTTTTTAATGATAGTCTTTCTAATTTCATCAAGAAAGGAAAAACTTAAGAAATTAGGAGAAAACTTTGCCTCCATGACAATTCTCCTTTTTAGTTTCTAGGCCTTGATTAAGAGATGGGAGTTTAAGTGGTAAAACGGTTGTATCTATATTTTGGGCAGCATACATATTTGTATACATTTTTATAAATGTATTAGCCTGAGTCATAAAGAATGAGCTTGGTTCATTATCTTGAAATGTAATCAAGATAGCTAAAAAAATTGCAACGGGAGCGTTCATATTGCATATTTTGTGTGCGAAGCGACTTTGTGGCGCCACTCAGTTTGTATAATTAGTCAACACTCGAACCATTTCTATCTCTTACCCCACTCGCCTCTCCAAATGGATACGACCGACTTTCGCTCCTACTTCTCCGGATCAATCTGATCCACGGATACCTCATTTCTACTTTCACTGAGTCTCTTCACTATCAAGAGATGGAGAAGGGACTTTGATAAGGCAATTTTGCTCTGGAGAAGAATACATCATCAAGAAGACACTGGGAGACGAGGACATCGGAGGTGATCGCCGCTGTGAAGCACTTTATCGAGAATAATCCCCAAATGACTACTTGACAGATTGCCGCCGAGGTCGTAGAGGGTAAACTGCCAGCCAACCTATGAATCGATCCACAACGACAATATAGTTTTTTCCGGTGCACTGGAATAGATCAACTGAAATTGAAGAAAGTGGACGAGATGTATATGTACATTTGAGGGGTTCTTGTGGTTGCGAAGATTTGTATTCAATACACTTGCAATGTTTAATATATCGTTATTAATTATCGGCCAATAATACAACATATTTGTCATTTCTCTTGCTCTTTGTATGCCTTGAAGAGAGCAGCTTTGTTAATATTGTCCGTCTGAAAGAAACATGAACTATTATCCTATTAGCATTTAGAAGAAAGAGACTAGACAATTCATCAATGAATGAATTGCTCCATATTTTAACATAAGCCTTTGATGGTTGACATAAAGTTAAGTTTTTAAAACTAATACCATTAGTTAGAATAGATTTAAGAATTTGATAGTCGCTATCCTCTTTAGCTGTTTTTATCATAGGCTGTAGAGTTGGATCTATATGCGTTATTGAAAATTAGCAACAGATGTATCACATTGCTCATCAGAAATCAGGTTGTTCTTAACATATGTCTATTTTATATCAAACGTGTAACCAGCCAATTTTTCCATGATACGTTGAATTCTTGCATTATCTATAGCGTCTAAGTTTCTTACATCGAAGATTCCCGTTAAAGGTTTGTGGTCAGTGATGACTGAAAAAGAATTGTCTATTAAATATATTTTACACTTTTTACAGCAAATTGAATAGCCAATGCTTCAAGTTCAAAGGTGGCATATCTAGATTCCGTTTCACTTATGAATCGTGACGTACACTAGACTAGTTTTGAAGTTCCATCAGGATGGAATTGAGCTATGGCAAAATTGAGTCCCTTCAATCTGGAAGCATCCGTAAGAATAACTTTGCATCAAAGTGTGACAAAACTGGTCCATTAGGAAGAGTGAGTATTTTTTCAAATTTGTGTGAATGTATTTTCGAGTTTATATGACCATAAAAATCGTTATTTTGCTTTAATAATTGACGAAGAGAATCTGTAATGTGAGTTAGATTATGTACAAAACTACCTAACTGGTTTGTTAGTCTCATGAATGAACGTAGTTCTCTTTTATCTGTGGGTGTTACGAATTTGCTAATAGCTTTTGTTTTGGCTGGGTCAGGGGATATTCCATTTGAGCTTACAATGAACTCAGCAAATTTTACAGAAGTTCCGCTCTGTGCCTTAGGAAGGGATAGCGTAATATTATTGGTAAAACATTTTTATAACATATAACAAGTGTGTTGAGTCCATTGATTTTTAGTTTCTGCAAATATTTGGATATCATCTACCATTTTTAAAATTCCTGAAAGCCCATGTAAAGCCTAGTCAATTCGACGAATAAACTCATCTCCTGAAGCATTAGGGCCCATTAAAGCAAAACCTTCTGAAAGGAGTTAGGAAAGTAGTTAAATAACTCGACTTTTTGAATTTTCCAATATTCCTTTATAGCGTCCAATGTAGCAATATACTTTTGAGTTGAAGGTATTAAGGATGAAAGTTCACTTGGTGAAGGAAATGAGGTTCCGGACGAGAAACAACACTTATTTAGGCCTGTATAATCTACAACGAGACGAATTGAAGATCCATCGGCTTTAGGAACTACTAGTGATGGGCTGACCCATTCATTAGGTACATCTACAGGTTCTATAATTTTTGAGCTCACCATATAATCTAATTCCTTTTTTTAATTTTTAGAGAGAGAGAGAAACTTCTCTCTCTCTCTCCCTCCCTCTTTCCTTCTATCCTCTCTTTACCCCTCTCTCTTTTTCACGGCCAAAAACAGTCAGTGAATCTGTAAGCACCAAGGCTAAGCTCCAGATTCCCATTCTAGTCATGACCGTACCATGTCAAAGAAACAAATATGGCGTGATTCTGGAAACCTATGAACATACAATATTTTCAATGGTCATGAAAATTTAAAAAGTAACACTGATAGACACCCTAGTCTGTAGCTCATTGTAAAAAATACGATTGCTTTCCATCCCATTTAAAGGTAATTGCGGAGTGGAGGTGACGAACATTTTTTCTCCTTTGCATGAGTAATAGTAGTAATAGCGCTACAGTGATAATACGTAATTAGAGATTATGGGTGTTCATTGTGATCATCGAGCCAGAGTATTTGTTTATCAAGGGTCCAACAATGAATACTTAGGCTTCACCGACCATATTTCATATGTCGACATCAAGCATCACAAAGCCTTTGGACATTTACAGGAGTTTAGGGATTTAAATCTATGGATCATGGGGTTCTGAATATATCTATATTACCATATTGAGGTCTCAAAATGAGTTATTTGGTTATATTAATATTATATACATATAATGGTTTGACAAAGCATTCCTAATGGTGTCATTATATATATTTAATAATATTTACAGCAGCACAATGGAAGAGGAGAGGATAATGTTCTCTTTCATGTTGTTACTGATCTATGTAAGTCGATACAATCGAACAAAGCATATGTCTGTTCCCATTGTGAGCATGTGTGCATATCGTCGTGTACACTTGCTTTGCTTTTCAAAATGCACCATTACACAAAAGAAGGAGGGGATTTCACACTCCCTTTAGGATTATTTTGACCTCTTAAAAAGAATATATATACAAGCTTTCTCTTCTGTCTTTTGTATGGCCCAGAGCCTTATAAGTAGAGTTACGTCGTAAGAACTGTCTGTGTAGCAGCTGACTAAAAAAGTCAGGCTCACAACATTCATAATTTATCGAAGGGAGTTATAAATAAACAGACTTTAGAGGTATTTTTTTCGTAGTATAAAAACAAAATAAACTTTAAAGATCTATTAAAAACACAAACATTCCTGCTTGTAGTGCTGTGGATTATACAAATCGCTCAGGAGCCCAAGGAATTTATCTCTTTTTATTTCCCATGGAACAATCCTCCAATAAATGAAAGGTTTTATAAACATATGTTTTGTCATAGATTCCAATTTATTTATCCTTACAATAACAAAGGAACAATAATAATGGTTATTTTTATTTCATGCATTGTTTTGAGCCCAAAATACTTTTTTCACCAGGTGACGCTCCAATCTATTGTCGTAGCTCTTCTTATAGGGCTTGGGTATGGCCTAGCTGGGATCAATTCAAGGATTGTTGGGGGAGATTTGGGTTTCCATAGGGCTTGAAGAGTTTACTTGTATCTCTATAATAATGTTTAATTATTATCCATTGAATATAATTAACTAAGTATTTATGGTGGTTCTCTTTAGCTCACCCATCATATAATTTTAGTAGTTGGCATCCCTTATATCCCTTTTGTGAGTAGTTTTTATGTCAATAAATATATAAGGTGAAACAAATATTTATTCTGGTAATGATTTACTTTATTTAATTCATATTTCAATCCATTTTGATTTAAGAGGAGTTCATTCAAGGAATTAGTAATTGCCAAGGATCTAGCTCCATAAAAAAATTAACATTAAATATATAACCAACAGCCACGAGTTAAAGCGTTAAAGTAAAGTGGCGGATGTAAGGAAAAAGTAAACAAAAAAAATTGGCCAAAATTTTGGTAATTTTCTTGAACATTAGATGTCGTTGTCCATGAAATTTCGTCACTATCCTATTTAAGACCGGTATAAAGAGATTAAATTTGATGATTGGAAATATATCAAATCACTACAGATAAAAAACGTCTCCAAATATAAATAATAAAAGGACTGTTATTATTTTCAAAGAGCTCTAGCATAAAAGCGTCCCTTACGGACTACAGAAGAACTAAAAAATTGGCCAATTTCTTTTGGGAAAAAAGGAATAATTTATGTTATGCATGCGCTACTTTACTTTAACGCTTTACCACGAGTGAAATAATGTTTTTGATATGACGCCAAATTATTTACTATTGTCAAAAAACATTATTGAATAAAGTCCCTGAGTTGTATATAACGAATAATATGATTGGTCAAGAACTATGGCTATATGAACTTTCCTCTGATGTTTTGTATTTAAAGCTTATAAAATTCAAGGACTCATAGACCATTAGGGATTAATGTACTATTTCACACTGATTTAGTTCCCTTCATCATGGGCTAATGACGACACCCAAACATCACAAAGAAACTAAATTCGTAAATGATTGGTTTAAAAAAAATTCTCTGTAAAAAAGAGGAAAAAAATCAGGGGCTCATACTGAGTAGATACCAAGGAACTTTAACTCAACAATGAATATTTCATTTTTTAGCTTGAAATTTATATATTTTTTAAATATGTTTATGCCTGATTATCGTTTTCCTTTTGTAAGAATTTTATGGTTGCTTTTTAGTTATACATAATTATCATGTAATACGTCAGATGTGGAGATGAATTAAATATATGAATGCCTTTGAGCAAAAACATCAACATTAGAAGTAAGATGATGACTTTCTTATCCATAACTAAGAGTCAAAATTACTGATTGTAATAAATTAACTCTTGACAATAGTATTTTTAAATAATCATAATCTTTATCTTATCATTATTTTATACGAATAATAAAGAATCAAACATGCAATATGATATATATATATAAATACACAAATACAAACAAAAAATAGGATACAATTTTAAAAGAACATTTAAGGAGGCCGCGTGTTTACTTTTTTGATTAATAATTCTTCTAAATAATGTCATAGATGGGAGTCTTGGTTGTTTCAGGATGAATATCGGAATTTGAGCATATTACCAATCAATGATTGGCATATGGGGGAACAACCCATTTTGTGTAATCATCTTTTAATTTTCTTTAATGTTCTTGTTTTGACAATTCTCAAAAATATAGACACGCTTTTTCACAAAAAAATAATTATATTTAATGTGTTCCTCTTTTATTTATCATGAGTTGACCGGCAAGCAATCTCATAAGGCGTGTAAATATACACGCGCGCGCTCAAATAAAGGAAGAATCCGCATTATATTCTTTCTTTTTAGGTAAGGACTACTAAACCCTTAGAAGGAAGGGTTCCAAAGTCTTAGGCTTCTATGTGATGACCATTTTCTTTATCTCCTCCCTAGGCTTGGTATGTCTAACATTTCTTACACAGATATAATGGAACCTTGTTATGATTTAATAAATATTACTTTACCTAAGGAGGCATAGAGAAGGATCAGTAAAGGTTTATATGACCAGTACTATCATTTTACTTTATTTATAGCTCTATGTTATGTAGAAAACAAAATATATCAATGACGTCATTTGGTTTTTAAAATGCCATCATATACGTATATGCATTTCTAAAAATAATTGATGATTGAATTAAACTAAAACCTCATTGTTTAGGACTTTCAGGTGTCTAGCATTCCTTGTATGAGTTGACCGGCATGCAATCTCATAGGGCGTGCGTGATTACGAATAAAGGAAGAATACTTTTTTCCTTTGTTCTTGGGTGAATGAGGATGAAGACATAGAACAATAAATAGGCTCCAACAAATTGAATGATATGAACTAAACAAACATTAAAAACAACAACGACGAGTAAAGCTGGATTGATTTTGATAGAGCTCCAAATTAATCTTTTTGTGAGGATGAAGCACTCATTTTGAATCCATTTTTAGAGAGATGTTTTAAGGTTGTGCCTGCAGCGTCCTCTTTGCTCTCCTGAGGGGTGGTTCCAGAACCGTGAAAGGCCTGAAAGAAAACAAAGGAAGTGATATGTTAAAATTATTCCATTCCCAAAGTAGGCAAAGGTTAAGTGACTATTTGAAGCTAAATAGTTCTCCATCATCGTTTGTGAAAAATATTGCAGAAAAGACTTACTAATGTCATTGATGAAGTTTGTAGTTTCCTAACAAGGGCTAACATATTTCGTCCATATTAAGGCAACATAGGATATAACATTGAATTTTTTTTTTTAAGTTGCTCATATAAATGATGAATATTTTCAAATAAATAAAAAAAGCTTTAATATCCTTATATATATTCTAGTATGAAATTAAATGCTTTTCTTACGAAGCACACTTAAATTGGATAAAGCATTTAATGAATAATGTGTATTGTATTAGCATTTAAAAAAATCGATATGGATAATAAAAAAGAAACGAACATATTTTGTATCTCTCTCTATTTTGAAGAATCTATATAATTTTTTATGTCGCAACTTGTCACACCTCAAATATTTGTTGGTTGGCCGTCACAACTTGATTTTTAAATAGTCTTCCCATAAGTATCGAAAACATTTCATGAAAAAATATGGCTTCCAGTCAATTTTTTATTTTAAATAAATAATCTAATGTTTACTGGCATACATATTAAACAATCCTCTGGATTGCACTGAATAAATGTTTTATTAACAACAGAAAATGTATATTTAACGTAGATTTATATCCATATGGTAATAGTGGGCAAGATGATGAAAGATTGTTTATTAAGAACTCTTACAAATATCAGAGAATATAGTCAAACATTGTAAGTAGATACAAACCTTTCTCTCATATGAATGTCAAGAGAGTGCTAGATAGAATTCATAATATATGACCAATGCGACGAAAAGCCCAACACATAGAAAGAGTAGAATGTTTATCAAGAAGTACACCAAATATTATATAGTGTAGGGGGGGGGGGGGGGGGGGGCAAACATGCCATATCCCTTCTCTCATATGAAAGCCATCTGAAGCAGCATGATGGCTTGGAAATAAACATCCATTAGGTTTATTACCTCTTTTTATTATTTGTAGGTAATGGAGTAAGCAAGATAAGCCTTCTAGGAGACATCAACAAATTGAGTTAAGGAAGGTCAGAAGCAAATACATATTACTAAGATTACTTTAGTACCCTTATAAGAAAAGGCCATTTTATATTTTTACAACAATATAGGATGTCACAAACTTGGGTCTTCCTCTTTGAATGTCGTCATTCATATACCCGATTCTATAAGTGTGGAAAATTATGGTTCGGAGATTTTTAAAATATATTGGAGGGATCTCTGGTGCCGTTGGAAAGAAATGTTGTACAATTTTTACTATTATATATATATATATCAAGAAACGAAACGGGTCGGGCTGGGTTTTTTTAAGGAACATCCTGTCTAAAAATCACCGGGCCGGGACTTAAATATTTTCGTTCATTCGTCATTCTGTAAGTGATGACGTTTTTTTAGAAAATAATTTTGAAATTAAAAAAAATATATTAGAAACTGTTTTCTAAAAAAAAGGTCGTCACTTTCAGAATGACGAAGGAAAGAAAATATACTGAAGTCCCAGCCCGGCTAGAAAAACTTAAGTCCCGGTCGTTTCCTGATATATACTTATATATACACATATATATATATAAGTATATATATAAAGAGAGAGAGAGAGGGAGCGATAGATTAATAGTAACACTGTATTGTTGATTTTCAGCAAGCATTAATACTAAGTTTGTATGTTTATCGTTGTATATTTCTAGGCAATAACTTATTTGACATCAAAGAAGCAAAATATAATCACATCTATTACCACATCATTTTTCAACACAAATGATATTAGAGTTATGATACAAAGAAACAAAACGTTCCTTTCATTGCAATCGAGTGACATGTCCTCACTACTTTTTCATTTCTCATGAAAGGTAAATAATATGTAATAAAGTAATATTATGAATCGAGTCCATTGAAAGCATTATAATAAGATTGCATGGATATGAAGCCATCTATTTATAGAAAGGACTTTTGTTGGGTGGTGATAGAGATTGATTCACTTGAGGCCTGAAACTAACATATTTTGATGATATAATAAATCAAGATAGATCTTTGCGAATTGAGTAAAAAGTTGATTCGGCTTCCTTATTGTGTGTTCTATGAGCAATGACATACAAATGCATGTGTTTTATAAAGGTTTTCTCTTAAAGTATTTTTTGCTACGTGAATGGAACTATGAAAAACAACTTTATATCAAATAAATTTCAAATGTTAGGAAACATTATCGTTCGGCATAATAAAATGACACTTTAGGTAAATGCATGCAACAATAATTAACAGTAAATTTTAATGAGATACAAACATTGTTAATTAATGTATTTGTTGATTGTGATGCCCAGGTCGATCAATCATCATTCAACTAACATAATGAAATAATAAAGTTGCATTCCAGCTCTTTTTAACACTCTTTTATCCCTAGTGAAAGGGAGAAGTTGCAAAAATAAGTCTCAACCATAAATTAGATGAAAAATATGATTAATTAATTTTTTCATCTAATTTAAAAGTTCGAAAAAGGCTGCATTAACTCTTTTTATTAACTTTTGTATGCATTATGATTAGTATTCCATTTAGCCTCATTTGATGTAACCTATCCACGTCTATTCTATTCTGAAAATAAATAATATAAGCTTGGAGGCACTACAAAGAGTGAATAAAGAGAAAATGAAAGCAGCGTGTTTTGAGTAGGAAAATAATATATTTACTCCTGAGAGTTGATGATAATAATTAATTGTATTGCTACAATGTATCAATTCTTAAATTTATTCATAATACAATTATGAATGAATGAGTCCATTCAATATATTTCTCTTTAAGGAGTTCAGGGGTTTGAATGCTAAATGATGTACCTTTAATTGATTTTTAAAACGAATTAAGGGGTAATAAGTGATTAACATTCTGTGTACATATGCTGGCCGTAAATACCAATATACACCATGCAAAATATAGAAATACAAAGTATATATATATATAATAACAAAAGCACCAATGATAGTTGACTTCGAAGCAATGTCACTCGGAGCAATATCTGATTAAAAACAAGGAATATAAAATACAAACCAAGTAGTGTATTCAATGTTTTCATGGAAGGTGAAACATTAGATATCTTAGTATTATTCTATGACGGATCAAAAATAGTTGCATAGTTGTATTTTTCTATTTCCTAAGACCCTACAAGACAATACCATTTTTTCCTCAGATATATATATATATAGATAATTCTGCTCTAAAATTATGTTTTTTTGCCTGGATCCAATAGAAAATAAAAACTCAATAAATACTTTTTTTGTCACTCTTGGAGATCAAAGAGGTAAATATGATTAGCTTTCTAAAGGGCTTTCAAATTTCAAGGGAGCTGTATTTATACTGAGAAAGTTTTACACATACTTACTTTGAATAGTAAAAAAATAACTAGAAATCTCCTTCATATTCCTGAAGAAAGTTTCCACATCATTTTAGCATATAATCAAATAGGGGTATAAAAAGTTATATTATAGAAAGTGTTAAATTTTTGGGTCAATGTAGGATGTATTCATATAGAGATATTTAACCCATTAGTGCCGAAAGTAAAAAAAATGATCCCACACTTTGAAACTTTGAACACAAGTCCAATATGATGCAAAGACTTTGAATGTCAAAAATTATTTAATACTATAATGACATATCGAGAAATTAACACGTAGAAAAATCTACGCTTCGGCACTAGAGACCAAAAAACTCAATAAAAAAGAAAAAATTATGTATTTTAATCTTTATTTACCATACATATTAAAAGGAATTGAATGAATGAGTTTTCTTATTTTCTATTAACATAGAACAATGAAATAAATATAAAATATAATAGTTTTAAGATGTTTGATGAATAATTTCAAAACATCTAGAATGAAGAACTACATCGTACTTCATATAAAATATGATGCTCTTCCACTGTAATGCTTACAAACTTTTGCAACATTGTAGCTTTCTATGCAATGATTTTTTTGACTTTGAAGATTTTTCTCCGTATTTGAAATGGTGCTTGTCCGAGAGATTTGCAAAATTAGAGTGTCAATAGTTCAATAAATTCATATAGAGACATTTTTGATCCATTTTTTTATAAATTGTTGAGCGTTATATATGCCCTGTTGTAAGAAAATTTAGGCCAACACCATTTTTGCCTTATTCTAGTGTTTATGTGCCTGTAGCCCGGTCCATCACGTCTACATATTCCATGTGAAGATTATAATTTTTGAAAACATAAAAGCTGAACATATACACAAAAGATGTGAGAGAAAAATCCACCCAACAATACTTTCAATTCATCCACAGTTAGATCCAAAGGGCCATTTTTAGGGGTATATTCATTGTTTCATCAATTATTTTTTCGTCGTCTGATTTATCACTGCCTCCATCGGAAAGACAGTTAACTTCTGGTAGCCCCATATACACATTCCCAATTTCATCGATATCTTTGAGAATACTCAATATTTCTTTCGTTGTGATTCTCGAAAAATGATTTGGTTTTCGAGGGAGCTCGATAGCCGTGCGTGTTAAGGCGTGTTCAACTCTCAATTTTGGGGGCGCAGGTTCGAATCCTGAGGGGGGATGGTCATTTTTGGTATACCTCATTGATAAGATCCTAGGTTCGATAGACTAATTTTAATGCTATAATGCTTATTTATATCCTACCGGATGCAAATCTATCGAACCATATAGGCAAAAAAAAGTTATAATGCTATATGCTTATTTATATCCTATCGGGTGCAATTCTATTGAACCATATAAGCAAAAAAAAAATGTTTGATTTCCAAAACTTTGGAAAAAAAATAATAAAATTGTTGAATTTTCAAATTCAAATGAAAAAGAAAAGTATATTTGAAGTTCAAAGTAACTTAGATTGAATATGGACAAAATTTATCATAGCTATGATTTTTTGTGCTGTAGTGCCGAAGCGTAGATTTTTCGACGTATCATTTTGAAACAAAAATAAGAGACTCTTATTTTCTAATTTGAGGTTTAAGTATTTATATATTTGAAAGATATGTATCTTAAAAATAATTTAAAGAAATAAAATTAAAATTATTTATGCCATAAGACCACTATCGAACACAAATAGTACTGACCAATCAGAAAATAATGAGATACTTGCAACCATCGCAAATCAATTGCTTATTTTCAACCGAAACAAATAACTTATGGGATCACCTTTTTTGTGATTTCTAAATACTGAAATAAAGACATAAGCATGCGTTTTGCGTATAATTTATGCATTTATATGTGCTGTAGAGCTATTTTACTGCCACGTAGAAAAATCTACGTTCCGGCACTAATGGGTTAAATCCATATAGTGAAATATTTTACTGATCTATAATGTAGTAAAGAGTAAATAAACATAAGCATGATTCAGTATTTTTTAAATTAGAAGGCTCTTAAGGACCTATATAAATCTTTTATAGAGATTAGGAAATCTACACAATTGCGAAACTTATAAGCCCTTCTTTATTTTTTTATTGACACAGCTCATATAAATATATAAAACAAAGGAAATATATATAAAGTGATGCTAATGCGAATTAATCATGTATCCTTTTAATAATGATTTGTTAAGCTTTCACTTCATGTACTGGAGATGAGCAAAAAAATATAGCACTCATTGTAAATATCTATTTCAGAGTATCCAAGAAAGTATCATAACTACTCACAAGATCTATTGGATTTCCTATGGGTCTCCAGGACTGAGCAAACGAACAAATGACGTCGAAGAAAAGCTAACGGTGCACCGGGATCTTTTATCTCAACAGTTCAACTGGGGCTCTTAATAATTATTTATAGAACTTTTTAACACCCTTTTTCTCATCTCATTAACACGTTCCTTCCCATATTATATTTTCTTGTCTATTTTAATACCCGTACAAAAGGTCGTTATGTGATTTTACATTATATTCCAATTGACCATTAATTAGATTTACATTATCCAAAATCAAAAGGAGTATATTATGTTATATGTATATACATTTATTATGTGTACATGAAGATAGTCATAACCCCCCCCCCCCCAAAAAAAAAGGGGGAAATATTTTTTTTTTCGGTTATAATTTTTTTTATTCGGCTATCAAATGTTATAAGACAGTGTAACATATTAACTACACTAAAATACAAGACAACTAATAAATATAAAAATACTCTCGACAGTTGCGTTAAAATAAATAACATGAATGAAATTTTTTTTTTTGCCTATATGGTTCGATAGAATCACCTCCGATTGAATATAAATAAGCAATATAGCATTATAATTAGTCTATCGACCTAGGATCTTATCAATGAGGTAGACCAAAAATGGCCATCCCCTCTCGGGATTCGAACCTGCGCCCCCAACATTGAGAGTTGGACAAGCCTTAACACGCACGGCTATCGAGCTCCCTAAAATAATTTAAAACTAGCAATATTATTTAGGTTTTACTAAACATAATTTTCATTCTATATTTTTTGTATGCGTCATTTATTACGATACATATAATAAACACTTTGCTGATGAGAAAAAATAATATCTAAACTTGGAATAATAAATGTACGTATTGAAGTGATTATATTCGTCGAATCTGGTAGCCAATGTAAAAAATGTAGCTACCATATATATTTTAATTTTGATAGTTTATTTGTCTTGGATGAATATGTGTATTGCTGATTCCAACACATTTGATTTGAAATATGATATATTATTCAAAAATTATTATAGCTTTCTAACATCTCAAAGTCTTATAAAATAGTTTTATGATATATAAAAGTAGTTTTTTGAAATAAATAATTAGTTTCTTGATATATATAATTATTTTCTTAAATATAAGATAAGTTCCGTAAAATATTAAATAGTTCCAAAAATTAAATATTTTTGGAATATATTAAAAAGTTTACTATTTAATATTATATTTTATAAAGTATTAAATTGTTTTTTTAAAGTATAAAATATTTTGGTAAGATATAACATAAAATTTTTAATGAAATAGTGGTATTATTAAATATAAAATAGTAATTTCAAAATAAAGTAGTTATTTTGCATATAAAGTAGTTATTTTGCATATAAAGTAGTATTTTAAAATATTAAATGTTATCACACAATATAAATTACTATTGTTTTTAAAAGAATTTAATAATATATTACTCAAAAATTCAAAAGATTATTGCATAATATAAAATATGATTTAAAAAAATATATGTTATTCTGAAATATAAAATATTGAGTGCGATATCCGTGTACGTTAAGGCGTGTTCAATTCTCAATGTTGGGGGCGCAGGTTCGAATACTCCCGAGAGGGGGTGGTCATTTTTGGTATAACTCATTGATAAGATCCTAGGTTCGAGTGAAAATTTTTAATGTTATAATGCTTATCTATATCTTGTAGGATGCAATTCTATCTAACCATATAGGCAATAAAAAATTATTAGAAAAAATACCAAAAAAATCACATATATTATATGTCTTGAAATTAAATATATCTTTCTTTGTGAGGCTGAAATGAATTACACATTTTTTCATTGTTGTCGTCGAAAAAAATGTTTATTAGCATGTGAAAAGCAAGAAACCTTCGCCCTATGTGGTTTAGAAAAGTAAAAAGGCCTTCCTAGGTAACCAATATAATAAGAAAGCCCATAAGCATGCCAAGACATTAACTTGATAAATGTTTTCAGTGCTTAACTTTAAATCTATTTATACACCGACGCACGTGTAAACAAGGGCCTAACAAATATTTTTTATGACTTGTAGTAGAGACTTTTAATAACCTTCCCTTCATCAGAGTTGGCACGACCATAAAATAGGTGATATATTTTTAAAAAGAAATGTACAAGTATTTTTGTAAGGACGTTTATTACAATTAATGATTTTTTTTAATGATAAGTTACAAAAGTCGTCCTTTCATGTAAAAAAATAACGATGTTTACTCATGTTAGTGTAAAAATAAGACGCACGGGTTAATATTACAAACAATTTAACAGGGTCAAATAACTCATACTATTTTTTCAAGAATGGCTCTGTATTAATATATATATATATATGTATATATATAAACTGCTGTGATTGCCGTGGATTTTCAAAGGCCTTTGATCCCATTATACATAGTCAAGTTATGAGGGCTGTGAAAAACCTCCTCCCAAGGCAGTTTTTTAACCCGGTGCGAGCCTTGTTAAAAACGGAACATCTACGATTTCAATTAATGGTATGGAAAGTAAACCTATAACTCTCAAAAGGAGCTGCCGACAGGGGTGCCCTTCAGCTCCCTTTCTATTTATAGCTGCGGTCGAGGATCTCGTTAGAGGAATTAATAGGAAATACGGAGGATTTGGCATTGATTTTGGTGGGTCTCGACATTTAATCGATCTCTATGCAGATGACGTTACCCTAACCCTTGAAGGTAATTCAGAGGCACAACTCATTGCAAGAATTAAAGTCCTTGTTAATTTTCTCGAGAAGTTTAAAAAAAATCTGGGCTGGCTGTCAATAGAAAAAAAACCTACCAATCTTCCTCTTGGTGCACGAACCCTCAAGAAGGATTAAGTATCATTCCATTCCAATATCAAACTCAGTTGGAATTCTAGGGATTAAGTGGGGTCGAAATGGATTTCATGAAAAAAACTGGTCGAAAGTCTCAACAGTTATCGGCCATAGAATCTATAAATGGAAGACCTTAAGCTTTCAAAAAAGAGTACAAATGTGCAACATGCAAGTGGCTCAATTAGTCATTTACAAGGCTTCTGCAAACCCTTTATTTGCAGAAAAGGCCGTGAAAGTAGAAGAACGATGGCTGAAAGGTTTGTTCTTTAATAATGACGTGGAGATAATGAAACGACCGAAACGCTTTCTTGGAGGACGGATTTCTCTACTCTCTAACATTTTACCCAAAATCTATACCAAATGTTTGGTGGACTTTTCAAGAAATCCAACAGTAGAATGGCGAAGGACAATTAAGGATGATCTCTACAATATGCTTATGATGTGCATTAACTTATCAAATAAAGTAATTGATGATATTTCTCCAGTTTGGGGAGCAGCACATCGAATAATTTGGATGAGAGAACCGTCATATGTTAACCTGTAAATGATTCAGTTACCGACATTTTAAGAAAAACAGAAATAAAAAGTTATTTTTCAAAAATCTTGGCGATCCCTCACTTTTAGAAGAAATAGCAATAGCTAACAGTGTTTTATCAATTCATGATGTAAACTCCCAGTCCGATTTTAATGATGGAAGATTTCGATTCCCCCTAGCGCGTGCATCTTATAATTTTCTCATGCCCATCCCGTGGCATATCAAGATGGTTTAAATAAGTTATGAGGAAGAGGTGGATCGACTTTGGAACATACACCGTGTCCGATTAAATCTCCCTTTTAAGTGGAAGAAAAAGGTTGAATCATCGTTACGAGGAATCTTCGACAATAGGAAATTTACAGTTCAACTGCAAATTCCAACCGACTGCATAAAATTTTACAGGCCTTGCAAGGATTGCGGATTATTGTACAACACCATCCTTCATGCATTTGTGGACTGCCATGCAGTGTCAATACTAAAATACTTCTTGAAAAGAAATCTGTCAGGTCTTGAAAGAGGAAATGAAGACTACGTTAAAGGACTCATTTTATTTGGAGTTTCGATAGACAAAATTAGTGCCTCACCAAAAACGAGGGCATTGCACTTTTGAACTGTTAAGCTCTTATAGCTCAAAAGCTAACTCTATATCAACCACTAAATGAAGAGGATGTGAGAGGCATTATACTAGCTGCGTCAGCTAGGTATTTAGCTCCATATGTTGAAGTTCCTATGGTCGAATTCAAATCGTGGAACTACGCTGGAGAATTTGTGCTATTCCTTCCGTCGACATCTTTAAATCAGAAAATTTTAAATAGGATTTTAAACAATTTTAGTAATTTTTATAGATACCTTTATTAATTGTGAATTGTTGGTTTTATTATGAATGTTATTTTAATGATGAGATATAATTCCTTTTCGGAGTATTAATTTTAAACTATAAGGTTTATTCGTGTATTTTCTTTTACATAACTACTCCGGTTTATATATTTATGTATATTTTCTGTTTTGATGTACATAATATATTTTAATAAAGGAAAAAATACTTTAATATGTCTTCATCTAACAAAATACACAATGCCCAGGCATGCCAGCCTTTTTCAGTAAAATATCATGAGCTGTCTACTTTTTTTCACTTTGATTTATTTGTATTAAAGGTGAGTACTTATAACAAAATTGCTTACAACACACTTCTTTGCCTTTATTTTCTCAGCAAAATATTTTGAAGTGACAATTATTTTCTCTCTCTATTGATGTATTTTACCCAATGTGTAGTTGATCCATTGTCCAGATGTTACACAAATACTTTGTTTCAATAATCTGATTTATTCAGAGCCTAGAAAAACAGATCTATATTTGTTGTAGTACATCTCCCTCCTCTGTTTTTCATACAAAAATAATCAGATTAAGCAGATAGAGTAGCTTACTCAGAGCGAAAAACAATCTCCAAAGGGATCTCCTCTAGGGAGGGAAGCAATGGCCTTTACAACAAAAAAATCCTCCAGATAAACAAGTTGTAATGAGGGACCACAAGGATCCAAGTGCTTTAAGATGAAAAATAATGAGACTGATGATGGATTATATATATATAGAAATCTGTTATGATTACACTTGGAAAAAGAGGACATTCCGGGAGGGCGTTAGAATAAGAGTGCACGCGAAACTACAAAAGCAAAAATAATAGAAGTGCAATACTTTTTCCTTTGAAGCGCTTATAATTGTAAGAAGGGGAGAGTGAATAGGATTTAAAGCAGTTGGTATTATAATATAAAGCATCACTGCACTCGCAGAATATCAATTCAGTGGGGAAAAAAAAATACCATCCTCAGGACTACAAAGAATGTTTTTCAGTGGCCTCGATCCATGCCATTTGCTAATCCTTTGATTTCCATTATCAGATAGTATTACTTATTATTAAATATTGGAGCTCCTTATACTTCGAAAAAATGTTCTTGTTATTATTTTTTCATATATGTCGATAAATGGATCACTACTCGGACTAGTAGACGTAGAAAAGGATTGTGTTATCAACTAAAAAAATATTTTCATTGCTTGAGTTTACGACAACTTCCTTTTTATTCCTATACATAACGTATTTCAAAAGGAAAACAATTACTTGAGATAACAATATCGTAGTTCTTGCTGATTTTTCAGTTGGTACTCCAATTTCTTTATTTTTCTATGTCCTAGAGCCAGAATGATTTTTCCATGTATCGGCCGATAGTATGAGACAAAATAAACATGAAAAAAAATCCGAGTATGAGGAGTTGAGCTATTTAATCTTCAATTATCGATAATTGATATGGAGAAAAGCCATTCAAAGTATACATAAACGATACATGACAAGAGACCATTTGTGTAATAAAGATGATATATAATCCAAAAGTTGATGTTCTCGCCAACACAGCTTTTTTTCCTTTTCTTACGTTCAAGAAAAATGTCCTTGTTTGTTATCTTTAAAGATGACTACAGTTAAAAGTCATTCCAAGAAAGAGTTAATAGTTTATCTATTTCCTAATGACATATCCATTGAAATATATAAAATAAAAAGGCATTTAACCCCTTTCTTCAAATAAGAGATGAAGTAACAGTTTATTTATTCCAAAAGTAAAATTATTCTAGATGTAACAAAAATAAAATAAATAATTCTTGGTTGATAAAATGCATTCCCAATTATCCTATTTAAGGTTTATAAATATATGATTTCAAATAAAAATAGCATTCAAAAAAAATAGCCTTATAAAAAGGAACATATCGTTCCAATATATAACAGTATTTCAAAGTATAAAATAAACTGTAACAATACAAAATATTCTTTCAAATATGAAATATATATCCTGGCTATAGAATGATATTTCAAAATATAAAATGTTTTATTGGTCCAAGTTAGAAAATGTTCACATTATTAACATTATTCCACAAAATATGTAAAATATTTTTCTAAAACATTTTTAAAATATTTTTCTAAAGTATTTTTAAAATATTTTTCGAAAATAGAAATAATTATTCCCAAATATAAACTATTAATTTATATTACAAAATATACTTCTAAAATATAAAATATTATTCCAAAATACACAAGAAAAACATCGTTCAATGAAACATAAAAGATTAAGAAATATATGTATTTTTCCTGACATGTCATTTATTATATTATAAGTCTTATAAAGTATTCCCATCATTGAGCACTTTTCTGACGTTTTTGTCATTCATACGCTCAAATTTCTATTTACCCAAGAAAATATATGTAAATTATTAATGATGTCATAAAAAGCACAATAATTGATCCTTTATTTTTCCTATTTACATGGATTACTTTTCAGTGCACGCTTATGATATTGTAAGATTGCTGTCGTTTATTTCCTTACTTTCTTGTACAACAAGAAGCAATCAAATCAATAAACTTGTGTAATCTTTATTAAACAATACCCTTTGGTCCCAGGCATTGGTTCCCATGGGACGTACGCTTTGATTTATTGAACTCTAGTGAGTACAAAGTAGGGAGAAGGCAAAGAAAATAATAATACAGCATTTTTATTTCAGCTATATTTTATTTTTTGCATTAATAGTATAGCAAAGAGCTCTCTCTCTTTCTCTCAGCTCATATTTGTCCTTCTACTCCTATCTGTCCCTCCTTTTCTTAATTATTTACAAATACAAAACCAGATGGAGCGATAATCGTTTTCTTTCTCTTTTCTCAAACAGAGACTTTGTATATAAATAGTGACGATCGGCATACATCTTAGATTAAACCCGATAAATGAAGGTTCTTTACCCATCCGTTTAATATAGTTTAAGCAAATACATCTCATGTGGAGCCAGTGGACTTCTCCCTCTACTTTTTATGACGTCACAAAGGAAGCAAATTATTTTGTACCTTTGCCTGGTGTTCATATTTGTGTTAGTCAGCATGGTTTCGATCCATTTGTAGGCTTTTAAATCAACAAAATTAAACAATGAGTTGTTAAAACCCTCTACAGATGCTTACTTTATCCCAAGTTCAAGCCATTGGAAGGATATATATATATGGTTCAAATTTGCCCTTTACCTCTGTTTGATCATATTTATGAATTAATCTGACATTTGTTTTTCTGTTGTATGAAAACGAGTCCAACTGAACTAAGCATCATACAGGGTTAAGAATAACAAAACTGGTGGACCTTTTTCTCTAACGTGATTAGCGGAGAGGAAAAAAAGTGCCAATATAATTAAAAACATCATGAAACAAAGTATCACTTTCTGAGAGCATATGCATATATTTAGAGTTCATTTGCATAATTATTCGACTCTTTAAATCATAATCAAATTCTCTCATTAATTATTCAAATGCCACACACAGAAACTTGATTAAATCATTCATTGATATTTTAATTATGAGGAATTCTATTTTCTACAACCAAAAGTTAATTGAACAAATGTTTAAACTGTAGTGCCACAAATGATCATATATCAAATTTGAATAAAGTGTTTGAGTGCAAGTAATCCTAATTGATGTAATATTTGTCTATCAGAGTCTAGATAATTATTAGACGAAAACGTAGAATGTAATCTTTAAGGATATACTGCGGATTAAGCAGTTCTATACGATTATTCTTGACATAGTTTGAAAACAACTTTTTTTTGCTCTCATTCTCATGGTTTTAAACATATAAAAATATATTTATAGCGATCAGGAGCTCAATAAAGTGTTTGCAGTAAAAGTCAATTTATTTTCAAGAGGACTCCTCTTTAAATTGAGTCAATTATGTTCTTAGTTGATAAAAGAAAAATCCTTTTTTCCATAAGCATGATTTATTTTATTTTCAAATGGCCTCTTTTAAGGCCTTTAAATCAAGAACTTTCCTCGCCTTTAATGGTCTTCTTTATTGTTAATGAGTATTTCTTTAATAGCCCCCGAAAGTTTATGTGATTGAGCAAAAGCGTACAATCCATTGCTTAGAGGTAGTTGAAATATTACCAGGCCATGACTTGAAATTTTTATTTTGTATGCTTCAAAACTACGCAATAAAAACAGCAATTACATTTGTTGTCGAATGTCAAGTGTTAATTGATTTAAAGTAAAAAACACTTTGAAGCCAGATTCTCTGATTGAATGAGATTCAATGTTGATGTTTTAAAAAATTAATTACTTTTGTAGATTACATGAAATGCAGTAAAGTCCAGGTTTTAATACTATATTTTTATTTAATCATGACTGTGCAATAAAACATCAATATTATAAGTTTCCAATGCTTTTGTAGGTATATTGATGTTGCTGGTTGAGTATGATTCACTATGTCGGTTTGACGTTTTCTTTTTGTTAATATATGTTCCTATCTATCAAATGAAAAATACGGAAAAGATTCCAATATCATATTCTATTTTTCCCCTTTAAACATGCATTTCATTTTTTATTTGCTGATCCAAAAAGGTATGGGGTCCTTCGTATCTTTAGATAGTTGCCACACCATCTGATGTGACATTTTGGGGTGTCATTGCGGATTATGTGCATACAAATAAAATATTCGGTTATTCAAATTAATCAGGTAGCCTTAATGGTTAATATATATCTACAATTTTATTTATCTATTAACGCATGCATTAGATGTGGACATATAAATCCAACACATTGGCGGATTTATAAGAACGAAATAGCTCTTCTCAGTCAAAACAATGAACATTCATTTTATAAGGATCCAGACATAGCTCTTAACTTATTATTTTTTATCGATGAATTGACATGCGTCATAAGAATGTATTTACTATTGTTTAAAATTATACTTGTTTGTCTATCCTTGTGGATATGAAACGTATAGCATTACACAAATGAGTCTATAGGACCTGGATGAATGAAGTGTATCAAAATTGATCTTCCTCTCTCAGGAGGAGGAGGCTCCTCATCATTGGGAACTCCACACACTTCCCTGAGCTAACATGCTCACTCACTATATTCAAACCATGACAATTACAAAGATAAAACCATAGTAATATAAAAATGTTCAAAATATAATAAATAAATATGCCAAAATAAGTTGAGTAACTCTAAAAAAATAAACATATGGGACAAGGTAAAAAAAACCCACTAAAGTACTTCTTTTCAAATTCTTTAATTTACTGAAGCAGGAATGAATAAATCCCCTAGAAGCAGGAACCTTTATAATGATAAAATATAGATACTAAAACATTTTGTCAAATTTATATTATCCACCCAATTAATCAGTCGGGCTTAAGTAAGTATAACTATTAAAGCGGAGGCAAGCATTTAGTGCTATATAAATTTGTGTATGTTGATGAAAAATGATTGTCCCTTATTATATATTTAATGGATCAGAGGTAAGGTATTAAATAAACTAATGTTGTAATTCATCCTACTATTTTATAGAATTTGAAAAACCTTAAGGATTGACAAACTCAAGCACTCAATTTTTAGGCGAAGAATACCGTTCACTAATGCAGATATAATTACTTAGGTAAGCACAATCTATATATTGGTTGCATTTGTTTGCAATGAGACCAACTATATTTTATGGACGGATAACTGTTTGCACATATTTGAAAACATATATACCCTTAATTCCTATTTTTCCTATAGTATCATGTTGTTTGTTTGTTTTTCCCACGGACATTATTATTGATTTTATCTTGAGAGAAATAAGCAAGGAAGTAACCACGATTGGTGGAAGAAGTGCTCTTGAGGAAGCCTAGAAATATTGAGAGTTGGAGAGGTTATAATATCCAAAAAAGAATAGACCTTTATAATTTACAAAATATCCCAACCGTTTTATATAAGCTTTTGCTTCTCCTTGGTTGGCAGAAAAGCATTAATAGAGGAGGAAGTTTGACTCCTAAAAAAATTCCACAAACTATATCTATCAGCTATTAAGCGTCCAATTAAGCAAATTGACGGAGGTTTAGCTCTTGTATTCCACATACTCCCTAAGGTCTATATAAAAACATTTATTGACATTACAAGGAATTCAGACATGGAGTGGAGGACAACGATATTTCAAAATGGTCTGTATATGCGCCTTATGTTTGAATCAGACTTAACAAATTCGTCAACAAGGAGCTCGATAGCCGTGAGCGTTAAGGCGTGTCCAACTCTCAATGTGGGGTGTACAGGTTCGAATACTCCCGAGAGGGGATGGTCATTTTTGGTCTACCTCATTGATAAGATCCTAGGTTCGATAGATTAATTTTAATGCTATAATGCTTATTTATATCCTATCAGATGCAATTCTATCGAACCATATAGACAACAAAAAAAATCGTCAACAAACG
The DNA here is from genome assembly GCA_013387185.1 of Caligus rogercresseyi. Lineage (NCBI taxonomy): Eukaryota > Metazoa > Arthropoda > Copepoda > Siphonostomatoida > Caligidae > Caligus > Caligus rogercresseyi. The sequence continues at coordinate 21,065,331 of CP045895.1, forward strand.
CAATTTCAAAAATTTGGGCTGCTGCACAGCGAGTTGTCTGGAGGTTTGTTCCAAAATTTCAAGGGGACTCTACCGTAGATATAGTTCGTAAGAATTGCGTAAAAAAGTTATTTTTCGAAAATCTCAAGAGCCCAAATTCGTAGGAAGAAGAAGCCATCAACAATATTTTTTATCAATTCATAATATAACATGTTCAGATAATTTTATAGATGGGAGATTTAAGTTTTGTTCCTTAAAAGCAGCCCGTGAACACAAACCACTATGTCCGTGGCATCATAAACTGGTACCCCAAGCTCACAGGAGGAAGCTAATTCCATTGCTAGTACACATATTAAAAAATTGTTCCTCCCTGAGAAATGAAGGAATATAAGTTTACATTATTTGACGGGAATCCATGATGGAAATAAATTTACAGCGCATTTACAGATTTCTGGTAACTGTATCTATTTATCAATCCATTGCATAAACTGTGACAAACTGTAAAATACCGTACTACACGCTTTTGTGGATTGTCCTTATGTATCCATCCTCAAAAAGTTTGTGGTTCTTAATGTGAGAGGCCTGGATATAAGTGGAGACAATTATGTGAGAAGAATTATTTTATTTGGATTGGCGAAGACAACTGGGCCCCTGTCACCCAAGGCAAATTCGATTGGATTCGCCATTCTCAACTCAAAGGCGTGGATTGCCAACTGCATCACAAACAACAGAGTTGTGAGGAACGACGATTTGAGGAAAATAATAATATCAGCTGCAGCACGTTATTCTACCCTGGCACTCAAAACACCTTCCCTTTTAGATGACTCCTGGACCAGCGCCGCCAGCATTGTAAAGCTTCACCCATCAGCATCAAGTCACTATTTTAAGTTAATCAAAAAAATTATGAAATTTTATAAATAATCATTCACATGTATTGTGTTGTCTGTTTTTATATTGTTTTATAGTCGATAATGTCTTTGTTCAGAGTTTTATTATAATTATAATGTTTATTTTATTTTTATTCATGTATATATGTCCATTTATATCTATCTATATATATATATATATATATATATATATATATATATATATATATATAATATATATATATATATATAATATATATATATATATATATATATATATATGTCCTCTCTGATCAAATAAAGGAAAAGAAAAAAATATTAAATTAAGACCTTCTTGAAAAAGGGCTCTCGACGTTAGTTAATAATCGCTCCAAAAACAGGGGTTCTTCAATGTATCTAGGTTCACTCACATTATCTACTCAAAGCAACATTTAGAATATGACTTAGCATTATGATAATAGGCTATTATACTCATTGACAAAAGGAAATCCCCGTATTATGAAGAATGAAGCTCTATAAGTAGGATTATTCAAGTAGAAAAATAAATGAACTGGAATACATATTTATAATATATGAATATACACACAGTGTCTTGATAGATTTTATAGGGATCTAATCAAACAATCAAATTATAAGTCTCAGCTTATTTGGGCATAGATGAACTTACAAAAAATAAATTTTCTAAAGAAGGTAGACAATAGGGCATTTATGTCCATTTAGACATATATTTATATATAATGTGAAGACACGTGGTTCAGCGTCTGACTGTCACAAATAGCTATTTGGCACACACAAAACCTGGCCGCCGAGGCTGACAACTTTGCAAGTATCCAAACAGGCACTCTGCTGTAACTCAGACTTTTTTGATGTATCCTTATTTGAATACAATTTATATACTTTAGGCCATAAAATGTTTATATGAAAATGATCAGCAACATCTATGTACATAGTTTTTAAACGTAAACGCCTTCATATTTTAAATAAGCGCTTGAGTCAACAACCATTTTATTTTTAACGTTTAAACCTGAGGAAGTACTGTTTTTATATATTCATTTTACATTATATGCATTCAATGGTCCTAAATTATAGCGTAAAAACACCATCAAAACAATAAAGATAGGTACATAGACTACAGACGATAGTTAGTAATTGAAATGGTCATTTCCTATGTATCAAAGATTTTAAAAAACATTTTTTAAACCTCGCTTTAATATTATTTCAATCGTTTTTGGAGTTTTCTTTCAGAAATTTTGACACTGAACTTTGGTTTTTCAACTTCATTAATAATATTTCATGGTTGTCTTTTTATAATCACTTCATAGGACAAGAATTATGTTATCTCTTACGACTTTCATATATTTATGGGCATATTTGAAACTACACTAACGAACTTGTTAAAATAGTTGAATTTTACATACGTTTTCAAAGGATCTAAACTCATGGATCTCAAGTCAGTGCCACTCAATGATAATGTAGAGGAATTAAAACTTAACTGAGCTTAACTTTCTTAGTATGTGATGACGTATAAGTCGTAAAAGTGTACTTTTACATTCTGTCAAGAAAGTACCGGGAATTGTCGATTAAAACAACATTTTTACATTTAATCATCAAAATTTATTGGGTCGCCTTCAAAATAGGCTCCATTTGCTCCAATACATCTATGCCAACGGCACTTCCAATCATCGAAACATTTTTTATAGGCGCTTTCCGGGATGGACTTTAGCTCTCGCGCCGAATTTTGTTTTATGGCTTCAATCGACTCAAAACGGGTGCCACGAAGGGGCAATTTAGTTTTGGGAAGAGGAAAAAGTCGCAGGGAGCCAAATCCGGCGAATACGGTGGTTGCTGAAGCACGTTCGTTGAGTTTTTGGCGAGGAAGTGAGTCACAATCGTAGCTCGGTGAGAAGGCGCGTTATCGTCATGCAAAATCCATGAGTTGTTCGCCCACAAATTTGGTCGCTTCTTACGGATACGCTCACGCAAACGTTTCAAAACGCCTAGGTAATACTCCTTGTTTACCGTCTGACCCTCTGGAACGAATTCGTAGTGCACCACACCACGGATATCGAAGAAAACAATGAGCATCACTTCATTTTCGAGCGGCTTTGGCGTGGTTTTTTCGGTTTCGGCTCATTTTTTTTTCACCCATTCCGATGCTTGCTGGCTTGTTTGCATATCGTACTCGTAGACCCAGGTCTCATCACCAGTTATAATGCGTTCCATGAATGTAGAATCGGAATTACAGCGATCCAGCATATCTGAAGCAACCTGTTCGCGATGACGTTTTTGAAGAAAACTCAGCTCTTTCGGTACGAGTCGTGCGGCCACCTTTCTCATGCCCAAAATATCAATCAAAATCATACGTGCGGACTCGTGGGATATCTTAAGATCATGTGCTATCTCTCTCAAGCTGGTACGACGGTTTTCAAGCACCCTTTCCTTAATTTTATCGACGTTATCTTCGGTCGAAGCCGTCGATGGGCGTCCGGAACGAGGCAAGTCTTCGACCACTTCACGACCGTCCTTGAAGTCTCTGTACCACTGATATGCACGAGTTTTCGATAGAGCATTATCACCAAAGGCCTTTTGCAACATTTTCAATGCATTGGCACACGAAAATTCATTTGCAACACAAAACTTTAAACAAATTCTTTGCTCAACGTAATCACCCATAGTAAAAAATCGGCACGCACTACTGACATCGACTGACTTAAACAGCTGTTGCAAATACACTAGTTGACAGATCCCGCTCAAGCTTGGCATAGTAATTAAGGACAGTAGTACCAACCTAGGAAAAAAAATTTTACCTGCCTCATTGCCCCGCCAGATTTAAATCGACAATTCCCGGTACTTTCTTGACAGAGAGTATATGAAAATGTTTTATTATTTTTATATAGTGCATTCCTTTCGTTGAAGCTATGAAAGAAATGTAATGAGTGTTTATCTTGTTAACATCAAGTGGACATGCTCAAAGTAAACAAAACTATTGTGAATGAAAATAATACAAAGCTCTTTATTAATTTGTTTGCTTACCTACTTCGGAAATATCAAATAAATTATGTATACAGGGTTAGGCAGAATTAGTGAAACATGGGATTGACGCAATAGATCCCAAATATATATTTAGAAAATATATTATTTGGTAAATTGGGTTGACATCAAATTACTTTAAAATATATTTTTAAATTATTCCACGTGTCCACCACTTGCATGAACTTCAACCTTAAGTCTTTGACCACACTAGTGCAGTTGTTACGCACAATATCTTCGTGAATCTTGTTCCAGGCAGCCTCAACTGTGGCCGTCAGCTGGTCCTTATTGGGCCTTGGTTTAGTATTGACCACCTTCTCCACAATCCTCTATATGGTAAAGTCAAGGGGGTTGTAATCAGGAGATGAGGGAGGGCAAAGCTCCTTGATCCAAAGTGGTAAAAATTGGCTGGACATAAATCCTGCACAATCTTTGCGGTATGGGTCGGTGCTCCGTCCTGCTGGAAGCAGACAGAGACTCCACCAAACTTTTTCCGGATCTACGGGTATTCTTTGGTCTTCAGGCAGTCCAAGTACACGATTTTGTTTGATTTTAACACCGTCTGGAATTTGGAGCAAGGGTGATTTCTTGCCATTTGAGGCCACTGCCCCCCAAACCATTACAGATGCCAGATTGTGCATCCGGTAGACGTTTCTGGTATTCTCTGGGATCTTGGAGGCATCCTGGAACAATATACGGTCACTCTGAGTATTGAACTTATTTGCTGTCTCGAAAAGTTTCTCATCAGAGAAATCACAGCGACACTGGGGTTATCCGCATACCATTTGTGGAGCAACTTTGATCTAGCCTTCCTCTTGACCCTGATGGACTCGATTAGTAAATTTATCTTCCAGTACTTGAACGGCTTCATGCCCAGGTCAGCTTTGACCACCCTCCCGATGGTCCTCGCAGATACGTTGTACTCCTGAGCTATCCAATTAATGGAGCTAGCCGGGTTACGAAGTATCATGCCGGCTACGGCCTTGGTCAGCCTTGGCGTCCTCACTGATCACTTTTCTTCCTTGCTCAGACCTCCTTGTGATTTTGCCCGTCTCTTAGATAGCTTTTTTTGGTACGCCAGATGAAGGTGCAGCTTACCCCGAGCATGTTCATGATAGCCTTGTGGGACTGGCCAGAGTCCAACAACTTGAGGACGGCCGTTTGCTAGCTTTGAAGGTCCATTTCGTCGTTGTTTTTAAAGAAAAGGTTGTAAATACAACCAAGCAGATGTATGTACAAATGTCCGAAAAACATAATTTTATATCATAACCAAACCTCTCAAACTCATATTTAGAGAGATATTGCACTAATTATGCTAAGATACAAAATTGACAGTTTGTAGGGAAAATATTAGCAAAAAAAAATGCCTTTTTTGGGCCAAAAGAGGCCTACTTAACGGGCCAAAAACCATAGAAATATTTATTTGCTTGATTGTTCCAAAAAATTCTTAAAAGATGAGACTTCTAGCACTCCTTAGAAGAAAAAATTAACTCGATTTCACTAAAACTCAGACAACACAAGCCACTTGAAAATCGTCATTTATCACCCCAAAAACGGCCTTTTTGAAACATTGAGTGGCTTTCTCATTTTTTCATTACTACGCAGCAGAAAATTGCTTGGAGCAAAAAATCGTAACGCTTGACCTAAAAACGGGACAGGCTAATATATACTCTAAATAAGGGCGTTAAATAAGGAGTTAAATGATATACTACGTAATATGGGAGATTTTTTATGACTCTATTGCATGTATTTGACTTACTATCAAAATAAAAGATATTGAATATTTTGAATTGTAAAAATTTTTTTAGTTGAAATGTTGACTAATATTCAAATTAATAATCACTTAATAATTTTCATTCCTTAACTTTTGAAACATGGAATTGAATTACCAATAAACATTGTGTCAATAAAGAAAACTTTTTTAAGAAATAACAAGCCTATAGTTTATAGCACACGATATTTGCATACAAAAATATAATTAGAAACGTCATTTATGTTATATAGGTTTAATGTGTATCATAGATATATTCACAAAAATATATGATCATCCTCGTTCAATGCGTATAAAAGTATCCGTTAAAAGTAACATTTAAAAAAAATGAAAACGTAATCCATTACATAATTCAAGAAAAGGATAAATTCATCAGTTGCACCATATTTTTCTTTCTCAAGGCGTTACATTCAATAATTAACGATCGACAAAATTAATTTAAGAAACATATAGCAGATTTATCTACACATGGATCCAACTAAACTAAGAGCTATGAATGTCAGCTGTAGATTGAGTCAGCACATTTGAAAGGCAGTTTTTTTAAATAGATATCCAAACCATGTTTTTTGCTAAGTAATCAAATGAAATATCAGAGCATATATATCCCCCCTCCAATCAATATATGAGATGTGAATGAAAATATTAAATAGATTGTTGGATTAAGAACTTTATTTTATGTAGTAGAGCCTGGAATAAATTAGGAGGAAAGTACATTTATTCTCAAGAGTGTGTGTAGTCTGAAGCAAAGTAAAACTTTATTTGTGAGTTTTGGGAGGTAAATGAATTAGAGATTGAGTTAAGCCAGTATTAAGGATGTACTACATTTATTCAGTTGAATTACTATTTTTATAGAAAGATTTAATTTTGATCGTGTAATGGCTTCATGTTGAGCACTTGGGGTGATAGAACAAGTTATATATTGACTAGAATACTCATATATTTTAAGCATAATAAAATCAAATATTGGGATACCGGATTTCATTGATATCGTAATAGACTTAACCTTAGCTTGAAATGTGTTAGATATTTAACGTGATGTATAAGTTTTTAAGGAATATTTATAACTCCATATCAATGAAAATAGCCTACACAGGCCATGGGCCATTTCTGGCCCATCTGAGCAAATGGAAAAACACAAATGCCATTTGTAATATATGCATGGAGGAGTCCCAAACCGCTGACCACCTAATCAACAGATGCCCATCGCTTTCATATGAGAGATACCAAGTCATGCAGAGGAGGATGAAGATCTTCGTATTATTAAATTTATTAAATGTAAAAAGATGCAACGAATCATTGATTCTAACTTTAATTTAAATGCTTCATAAGTAGATTATAAAATAATTTATTTAATGCAATGCTCAATATCCATTTTTGTTGTTGTAGCACATATACCCCTTTGTGTGGTCGTGTTCTTTTGCTGTATGTATGTATTTGCTTTTATCATTGTATAATTGTAATATTTGTATGTACTATGGTAAGACAGCAATAAATTATTAACTAAAAAAATCAATGAAAATGGGATGGAACGTGATATGAAAGACATTATAAACCTGGCAGTATCTTCCAAATGTAATTGATGGTAAAGGCATTAAATTATTTGGTTTGGCCCCCCATGCTCATACTATATAGCTTGAAAATTTGAAAAAGTCAATGTATATATATATATAACAATGATAGTCGAGTAGGCTTCCAAAGAGACAAGGCGTTATCTTAATACATATTTTTGTGGTCAATCATCCGTCAACACTTCAGCCAAAGTTATCATTTTAAGTTAAACAATTGTGTACTCAATGGACATTCCAAATCCCCGAAATGATTTTAAAAAATGTTAAATAAATATGACGTAATATGGACTAAGCCCCTTATTAATTGCATTCGTTACAAACAAACAATTGCATAGGATGCACATTGTAGGTTAATATTATTGCTTGTATAGTTAAATAAAAAATCAAAAGCATATCAAGCAGTTTATATAGTGATCCCAGTGTCCAATAGTACCATTTTACAATTCAAAATAATCTATCACTTCCAATACTTTTGACTGACGTTCAACTCAGCCTCATCTCATAATTAGACATAAGCTCCACTTTTTTTTTTTTTCATTTTATATAAGGCTACATTATTATGATTTAATTGAACGAATATTACTTACCTCAGAGTACTTTCCATGGGAGATGCAGAGGAGTGTCATATATTCCATTGATTTGGGAGCGTTATTTTCCTTCCTCTGGAAGTCCGTGTATGAGACCGAGGCCTGCAGGATCTTTGAGATCTCTTCCAACCTCTCCACCGAGTTTACCCCTTCTTTTCTAAAGGCATCAGTAGCCTTTTGAATGGGGGATTTTGAAGGTTCGTTGTTGAGGTTCTTTTGCTTGTGTACTGGGGCTCCATTTTTGTCTAAGTCTTCAGTTTCTTCATGGATCTAATTGAAAGAAAAGGGAAAGTTAGTGGAATGGAATGAAATAGGAATTGATTAGGATTTAAGCATTGTGCTATTGGACTTATGTGATGAGAAATGTATGATTTTTACTTTGCGGAAACATTTAGAACAATACAATCAAGGGTAATTGACACAAGATCATGAAGTTAAAAGCTGAAATATATTCAACAGAATCTGAACAGCAGTTTTTCCGAAGTTTTGGCAAAATATTTTATGATGCTTAAAAATACGAATAAAATTTTGCTAAGCTATATAAAGGTATTATATAATAACAATTATTGTAGTTCAATGTGTTTTTTATGCATCATCATTTTCAAACTGTACTCGTGATTTGCACTTTTATCCTTGTTAAGATAATTCTTCAACTAAAAGTTGTTTCTTAGTCAAGCCATTATTTAATAATTTTAGCAATATATTCTATATATTTTATAATATGATTGAAATTACGTGATATTTTTACAGTTATTGAATTCGACTGTCCTTTTATACAAACATATTTGTTAAACTGTAATCACGGATTGTGCATTTAGTTTTCGCTAAACAAAATCCTCATCTGAAATGCAATCTTTTTAAGTAGTGTTAATTTTTATTTTAAAAGAATTGAATAAAAGTCCGTGCAACAAAATAATTAAACTAATAAACAGGATGAACAATCTTGTCAAAGCTACCAAAAATGGTTCGCCTATCTGTGGTCACCGGATCCCTTGAAATGTCTCCTATCGTTAGTGGTGACACTCAATATACATTATACAAAGAAGTTAAGAAAACAAGTGTGTATATCTTCTACTCGAGTGCAAAGTTCTTTTTCCGCTTTATGAAATTATGAAAGTGGAAATAGAGGTTCGGGACCTCCTTTGAGAGAAGAGACTTTTTACACTTTTGGCCGAGGACAGATTTCTTCAGCATGGCGTAATTGTAAAGCTCCAAGTCTGTATGACCGCCGACAAAACAAAAGAGAAAGAAATTTGCAGATCCATACAAAACAGAGCAAGAAAATCTTGAAAAATTTAATGCAAAATTAATGGTTTAAGTGTAGTTTGTTCTTTATATTGATAATTTATTTTGCCATAATTATAGCCTGATAAATGGACCATTTATGGATGTAAGATATTTAGAAAATATTACTTTTTAATATGTAAGATGTCGAGATATATCAAATTAAATATATGAATGCAAATGGACCAAAAAGTATATATATATATTCATATAGTATATTATTGTATTTTAACATAATTATATATATTTGGTGAAATTGATAATAAAAATTATAACATCATCAAAGTTTTGAATCATTTTACTTTAATTCTAACATCTTACACTTTAGCTAAATTATTTTTTGAAGTAGTATTTTGAATACGTGTGTGACCTGCGTTTGTAAAGTTAAAATACCTTGTTGTCCTATAAAATTTAGTGGCAAGAAATACGCTTTCAATAATCACCAATAAATAAATATAAAGACAAATTTTCTAATAGAACATTAGAAATTAGGATTTTGAAAAGGTTTTCATAGGATATGATACAATATATGCATAGATTTGCCTCTCAAAACATCTTTAAAAAGAGTATTTATTATATGTTTGACATATCAACTTATATGACGTAATTTTTATTCATATGAATACAATTCCCTCAAAGTATATTAAATACATGCATTTCCTAAATACCTAGCAAACTCCTTTTTTTAATCAATGAAGAGACTGCATTTCTTCACTTTCTAATGTTTATCAAACCTATGAGAATATAAAATAGCGGCCTTCAATCAAATAGAAAAAATATAAATTAATGGAGGCATTATTAATTGCAGGGGAAATATATTTGTCGTAATTGTTTAAAAAAGATGTGAAAAAATATTGACAAAATGATGGCGCACTTATTAGATCTTAACTTCATCAAAGATTTGAAGTCCTTTAACACTCAAAACAAAGATTGAAGTAAGCTATATCAATCGATATATTTATGGTACATGCCTAACCCATTCATGATCAAAGCAATCAACTACTTTTTCAAATAATCGAATAAAAATAGTAAAAATATATACGTTTGAAGAACTAAAGAAAATTGGACACTCAGCAGAAGATATAAAATCCACACACACACAAGCATTTACACCGTTTTCCCTCTCGTAAAAAGAAGTAGAAAGAGTTTAGATGATATGATATCACACTGGAGCAAAAAAGATTGCTTTACTTTATATGTGCGAAATAAGACTGTCATACAAACATATAGAACTAAATGGATAATTGAAAAAAATCCTCGTCAACGATCAGACTTTTGTTCATCTATGATAAAAAGTAACTAAAATTATAAATTTTAAATGTCACTTTTCATTTCTTGAACAAAATAATACTTTTATATTTATATAATGTATCCTATAAGTTATACAATATATCATATAAGTATGATCAAATACTATTTAATCAAATAATTACACTCTCATCCATAAAAATAAAAATACATATTTATAATCAGTCTTTTACCTCTTTACAAGTACTTAGAAGGATTTGGAGTTTGAAGATATTATATTTCATAAACTGTTACAAAAAAACCTTTAGTCTTTGATATACAAAAACCAATTCATATGACAGTTCCTTGTTCATAGCAACATAACCACCTAATACTAGACGCTCAATACAACATTTAGTCCCTTTTAAATATCTTCCTCTCACACTTTTAAAATGATGTACTTGATGTTGTATGTTCTTTGCCTGACACTTGACCGGGGAAAATCCAAATGGAATAATGAGTTCGTAAATGAATATTAACATTTATATTTTCTTATGAGTTATCTAATTTGAAATAAAGAAGCTGCAGTTTCTTACCTTTGAGGTATGTTCCAAGCGGAGTATTCCAGGAACGTTGTTGCTCTTGGAGGGATTTTTAATGAGATTCCCGTGGCTTTCGGCGGAGGAAGAGTCAGAGGAGACAGCCGACGTCAACTACGAACAGAATGACGAGCAACAAAGTTTTATGTTTTGAAATATATAAAAAAATATCCATGACATTAAAATAATATCAATTATTCCACCACACAGATTATACCCCGTGGATATACTTGTTTGTTGTATATTAAATTACTACTTCCTAGGCTCACAAAACCGATGATCTAAATTCGTTACTATCATTATTTGGACAAAGACCCGTGATGACAACGCTGTCAGAGTTGAAGGAAGGCATTCGGGAGGTCCAAGAGGATCTCTTGGAGTTTGCAGATGGGGATCCCAGAGTAGCAGATGCGGGGTTTGCTGGGGCTCCGCCCTTCACTGAATGTCCTCCTGGATTGCTTGGGTTAGGATTACTTGTGGAGGAGGGGTTGTCAATGATTCGGGTCTGTTTAACGACGTTGTTAGCAGAGGAGCCTCGAAAGCCCATGAAGTTGTTGTTGTTTGTATTGGTTGTGATATTTGTGTTGGTGGGTGGAGGATTGCTGCAGCCCCCACCACAGCCCCCGCCGCCTTTTGCCGAGGCATTTCGACAACAGCAACAACAACAGATATGGTGGTGTTGGAGATACTGAAGGTCCATTGGAGGGAACATCTAGAGGGGGATAAAACACTACATGACAACGATCCCTTAAGTTAAGGGACTATGCCATCGCCATCTGGTAGCTCCATTAAAAAGACAGGGTAAAAGGAAGGGTTCGAATATGTATTTGACTACAGTAAGCGCATTATTCAAAAATAAAATTTCCATTTTCGGACAACTTTGCAGCTTAACATTGCTGAATATATTTTGGTTTTGGTATGCACTACTTGCTATCGGTTCAATATGTATCGGTTTCTCACAAACCATGTATTAATATAATGCTCATGAAAAAGATAACTTTTAAACATTATTAGACAATGCAGTGATGTATATATATATCTGTATTTTTATCATAGATTAGTGTATTAGAATTATTCAATACTTTATTTCCTCAAAAATATGGATTCCCTGAATATATATTTTTTTTACTATTTTACTGAGCAAATTGACCACCTTTTTATCTGTGGCTCATTTGAAAATGACATTCGCTTATGCTTTTTTTAAAAGTGTATATATTACTTAGCAAATAAAATCTCTCATAAGCTAATGTTAATATAATTATAATTTTTTTTAATTCATTTGCATATCAATTTGTTATTCTGTTTGCAACTGCTTTTAGAGTGTATATTAATTCATCAACTATAACGGCTTAACGTGTATGTCCTTCTATACACAATTTTTTAAAATATATATTATTATCTTGATCAAATTCATGTTTGTTTTTTGACCAATTAAGGAACTAGAGAGGAGGGATGGCAGTAGTCATGTAGTATTTTCGTCTTTTTTCTGCCTGTGGTGGAACGGGCTGTCAGCAGTAGTACTCCTGCTTTGAAATGGCGTTGATTTTGGCAGCCCGCAGATCCCGGCCGGTGTTGGGGTCCCCTTGGCAGAACCTGCAGCACTTGCAGCAGGCACAAGAGGACTCGCTACACAGCGAGAGAACTAAGAAGACAATGAAACAAAGTGCAAAAAAAGTGACCCAGCACATGGTCACAATAGGCACATTTTGCGGTAGGGTGAATGAAAAAAACAGTAGGAAGAAAGGGGGAAAAAGAAAAAGGTAAGCGCAGGCAGGTCTATGAATCCGAAGGGAACATCATACAGAGCCCAGAAAAAATATTACAAAACATCCTTTTGCGTGATAAGTACGTTATAATCGTCCTTCACAAAGCTACATACCCATTTTTAGACAATGAAAGAAAAAAGTGGACAAAAATGTCTAGATGAAGTTGTTTGAAGTTTAATTTGAAGATTAACCTTTCGCAAGTTATTTATACTCAATATTTCTTAATATACGCATTCACTATTATGTTCCATTAAGTTTTACTTGAAAGGAATTTGATTTTTTGTCTATAAAATACATATTTTTGTAACAAATAAAGTTACTATATAAATATTGATAACTGGGCTTTAAAGTTATTTACGTTATTTCTTGATAAGTTATTTTCTTTTCCTTAGTATCTGGTAATGAAACATATATAAATAAATTGGTTCGTGACTTAAGATATATGAGAGGATCTATTATATGGCTGCAGAAAGTCAACTTAAGCATAAACTTTTAGAAGAGTTTTATTCATAAGCAGCTTGTGATTCTCATTTATAGGCTGGCTTCTTTATTGTGTTTATGTTACTTGTCATTATTTAGTATATTAGAATAGGCCACCCCAAGTTGTCTACCAAGTTTAACTAAAAACCTACATCACCAAGATTGCATTTGTTTTGGTACCTTATTTACCGCCGGAAAAGACGATGGAAAAAAGGAAAAATCTTTTGACACCCTTTCAACTAATGGTTGGTATTCAACTGAACGTTGATGGAGCGCTTATACGGTTTGTTATTTAAGTTAATGTCCGAATTTTCAACTGATCTTGGCGTACACTTTTTCATATCTTAAAGGGGTGTATTATGTCATAAAGAATGCAAAGGGGACAGATAGTTGAAATGAAAATTGCGGGCACGCCGAAAATGCAACAAAATCTCTAGTCATGATTAGTTTTATACATAAAAAGTAATAAAATATCAAAAATGCGACAAAATAAAATATAATTCGTGAGAATGAAAAAGAAAGCAATGGCTGAAATTCCCCTTTGATTATTAGTAAGATGTTTTGAGTTTTATAATAAATGTGATTGAACTGGGTAATAAAAAACCCGGACTTTTTATAAATACTGGGTAGGTCTTTATTATTAACTTTACTCCCCCTCCCCTAAAAAAACGTTTGTTGGGCTAATAAATATTGATAAGGAATCAAATTTTTGGATTATACATACGATGATTTCCTTACATTATGTAAGATGTAAAGAAGTATTGCTTGAAAATATATATCAATATTTTGATATGAAAATAACTAAGAAAACCACAACACCAATCAATTAAGATATATTAGAATGTAATATAATATTTCACTCGGTTACAATAATATTTGCTTATATGTTTTTTAGAGAAATTTAGAATAAGGTTGTTGACTTATGTCACATGACTTTAGAGGAATTTGCATGCCTATGTAATCAACGGCCATATATAATCACATATGAAAGCTTGAGCTTCGAACCATCAAAGAGAGCCAAATTAAGAAAAAGTTTAAAAAAAATTAAAATATTAATCATACGTCTAAGATATTGAAAATAATCATACAAGGATTTCAATGTTAATTAAAAGTTTTACAATTTTTATACATTTATTTGTTCAATTCATTTCGTAATTAAGTAAGGAAAGTCAGGACTCGAATAGGAGGAATTTAAAAGTGGTTCAGTGTTCTGAATGAGACTATTTACCGCAGCCAACAGGATTATTCGACCATTTTAAAAAGCGTAATTGTAAAGTAGGTAGATTTTTTGAAATATCTTTTTTAAATTGGAGAAAAGCATAATACAATTTATATAAAAAATATTTTAAAATGCATATAAATGTAATATTATTTACCTGATAAGGCCAAAACTCAAATAAACATCACATCAAATTTTATATTAGCAAAACAAAATTTCATTTGGGACTTATGAGAAGGATGATATTGGTTTATTACCATCTTCAAAAATAAGTGGCTTTAAACTTTGTTGACTTGTTCTTCTTCAGTTCCTAATATCATGACTTTCTGCTCTCGAACAAGTTTCGAGAGGATGAAACAAGGAAAACGTTAATGGGTAATATCCTAGTAGTCACAATAGGCGCCATTGCTAGAAAACTTATTAGCACGTAGCATTTTTTCTTTGATTCATGTCGCAATAAATAAAAAACAATGTTTATATAAGAAAAGGTTATTGTTCTCATCTTTTTACTAAATAACAGATAAATTACTGATGGGGAAAAAAGTTTTGCTCATAACGAAATCTTTGGTCGCAAAATGGGGAGCACTAAAGTACATTTATCTACCAATTTTTCCTTCACGAAACCCCATTTTTGTCTAGCTTACACGCTTGATATATAAAATGCCAATAAGATACCCGCGAATCGCGTTGCGATTGAACGTGTTGAAACATGTATATTGAAAGGCTTCACATTTTTTCTCTTCATTATGACATATGTGCAAGAATGCTATGATAAAATATGCTAATTTAATTATCACACTTTTAATAAACCCAATAACTTCTTTTATAGTTTCATAATTAAAAGTGTATAGCTTTAAATAAGAATTTTTATATAAAAATAGAGAGTATTTCTCATAATAAGTAACTTTAAAACTGGCAAAAAATAGGCATTAGTTAATTGCTCCAGCATGTTTTGAAAAAAAGTATTATAATTTTTCAAGAGAAAAACGTAGTAACTTATGCAGCATAAAAAAGACTAACTCATGATGATACGTTTTCATTCATAAAAATCAACTGGCCTCCAAATATGTAATATGTAGTTTTGGCAAGTAAACTTTAAATTTAAATCCAATCGCTTTTAAAATATTGGGATACTCTGGGGCCATTATTGGCTTATAAAGCTTAAGCATCAGTCCTTTCTGAGTCGTGATTAGAAAATTTTAATAAAAGCAAGCTATGTTGAAATATGTTCATATTGCAAAAGAGCTGAGTTTTCGCTTGCCGGTGGTTTTAAATGACGTCAGACTGGCAAGCGAGAAGAATAATATTATTATATTGATATATTCGTACTTTCATCGTCAAAAAATATATTACTAAACTTTTTTCTATAACGTCAAAAATAATAGTAAGACTACTAACAGTTCACTTTCCATTAAATAAACATACTTTGTCTTCTACATATATACCTTGGTTAAAAGGATATGCTACAAAAGAAAAATCTGTTGATACATATTTTTTAAATTATGCAGCATTTCATAGTTCATGTAATTACTAGTATTTAAACTAGTACAATTATAATGAACTTTAACATGTTTAAAAAAAGCATTTTAAAGCAATATGCATGTAACAATTACTATGATATGTAGGACATGTATTTTTTTTTAAATTTGACATTTGATGAATGACTGTAGACAAAAAAACAGTTGACAGTATTATTTTTACATAACGGTTCTGCAGGCGTCTTAGCATTATATTTATGTACTTTAACAAGGATACCTGCAAAGCACTTGGACTACTCTATGTATATAGAACACATCATTCTTAATCAACACATTCGTATTCTTGGAGCATTTGATGTTTGATATATAAAATGCATGTGTTATAAAGGAATTGCCCAAATACGCATTGCAAAATAAATATATTTGTCTGATGCCTTTTAGTGATTAGTTAGCTGTTTAGTTATGTCTTTCAACTATTATTATTTAAGGAATGTATATCAAAAGGCATATATATCATTGAAAATATAAACTCTTTTTGTTACACTAATATCATGCAACTGTAGGTTAATTGATACATAGTTGATGAATCATAAAGCCTGAATCCAAGAGTCCGTGAAATTAAACTCTGTTTGAATACAGCATTTTCCGATTTTGTTATTTAATTCATTTTGTGAATTACGATGAACCCACAAAAAAACAAGGCCTACGTCATTGCCTCCAAACCATTGAATTTAAAAGACTACCATCAATTATATATTGATCAGCGATGTCTTTGATTTTAATTGATGTTCTTACAATGTAATCCTATTATTTGTCCGAAAATGGGTCAATGGAGTTGCATCAATACGGGCATAAATAAGTAAATTACCATTGTAGGTAATTACTCACCAAGGATTGTTTTTTTGGGGAAACTACTGCATTCTCACACATTAAGAGATCAAGCTTACATCACGTTTTATTTAGTCTAAGGGCATTCAAAATATATTCTAGGGTAGTATAATATTCAATAAAATTGTGTTCTCTATATTACTAGCCTTAAGGTTTTTAATAACTTCATGAAAAAAGATTGATTCCTCTATTTGAACTATGATTATTTGGTCTTATGACATCAATATCAAGTTGTAAGGGATGAGATTTTATCCTCCTACGATATACATCCAATCAACGATTAAGGCTGTCAATCCTATATTATTAATATCTATTTATTTTCAAAGTTTTTCCCATATAATATAGATGAACAATAACTCATTCAAACTCCCAACTCTATTTCTTACATAATAGTTATTTTTATAACCATGGAAAGAGTTCCATATGTAAGTACTCTTGTTTATAATATTGAACATAAAAATTTGAACAAATATGACATTGATTTTCGTTTTTAGCATCCATTTTATTATTAACTGAAACATATTTTGTTGATGTTTTTAAGATTACAAAGTTAGAAAAGTACATTTACAGCTTTCTAAGTTCTTTGTAATCTAATGTATTTATGATGGGCGGATTGATTTAGATGGATAGATATGTAAGGTCCCCATGGATGTTCCTAAGAACATACTATTCCGTTACAAGACTGGAGCTCTAGGCCATCCTCGTCCCATTTCTTTACTTTTATATTTCTAGTTTTAAATGGTACACACTTGCTTTTATTAACCAATGAAATATTTACACTTTTATACGGACATCACGGTCACATCGTTTTTTTTAATAAGGGGCTCTGATATCAGTTCACTCAATATCATTTATGGTTATGATGTTTTAAGACCCTTGTTTTAGGTCATAATGACCCTTCAAACTCATAGACTTTGGCATTAGATGGAATACCATGACGCTATCCTCCGGGACGCTTGGTCCTTGCTCTCGTCGGGGGTCCATGACTGAATGTAAGGAGCTATAACTTTATAAAAATGCACACAGCACGCACGCACACACACTGTCTTTTATGTAAATCTCATGATGATTGTTAATGTGTTCCTTAGGAGGGGGGAAATGTCAGCCTAAGAAAGGATCTACTATATTTGGTTGTCGTTTAAAAAGGGAGGGAAATAAATAAATATTATTCCGGGAGGGGAGAGGGTTTGAGCGGGAAGAAGATGAATGCAAACTGATGAAGAAGAGGAGGATGTTTTCGCGAGGGCTCCTTTTCTCTCTCACCTCCGTGTGTGTGTGTGTGTGGAAGAGAGGAACAACTTTAGAGAAGAAGGAGAGTTTTTTAAAGGATGTGGAATAAGAGCAGAGGCGGACGACCATCAGGGTGGTTGTACAGTAGACATTGTAGCACCCATCAACCATTGCTAAGAAAATGTCATTTCAAAAAAGGTCTCTCTATCTCCATTTTCCTCTCTCACTCTAAAACACTTAAGCAAAGTGAAAGGTAAATGATGAGAACAGGTGTCAAGGCTCTTTGAATGCTTTGAAAACTTATCTTCTCTTCTTTTATGTTAGTATGTCCCATGAATGACTGCCAATGGAAAAATGAGATATAAAAAGTAAATCTCAATATATTTATTTATTGCAACATAGTCAAAATGAAGGCTATTGTCACTCAATGGAAGGAAGAAGAAGAAAGCAAATATGAATCCTTTTGTGTGGTCGTTTATGCATAGTACCTTTCAGTATTCGGGAGATCATTATTCATATTGTGCCTTCATAATAGCATCGATCGTCTTGTACAACATACAATCCATATCAACAACCAAAGCGCATCTGTTTTCAAATGGAGAGCTTCTGTTCCTAGAGTCATTATGGCTTTCTAACAGGGATCCCTCATAAAAACCATTAAAAAGAACATTACAAACAAAAAATTAATAAACTTCCTGAAGACACTTATAAGAAATAGAAATAAACACCTTTTGTCATTTGAGCAGTCTTCTTAAAGGAACTTCCATTTGTTGGGAAGACTTTTTTCACAATATAATTAGACATTTTTAAAACATGGACTTGAAGGACTCTTCGCTCAATCAAATATAAACACTGCTTTTCCTTATAAGCACTGATGAAATATGCACTTGTATGCACTTGTATGCAGCGCAATATTTAAATGGTTAAAAAAGGTTTATAGGAATCATGCTCCTTTTTTAAGGAGAAAATGTTTTTTGGCATTTTATATTATGTATAATCTTTAGAATGTAATTTTACTCTCAATTGTTCAATGATAATTTAAAAAAACGGTCTGTTATATTTATTTTTTTGTATTTGTTGTTGTATATCATTAACTCTGTTTTTTCGATAATCAAAGAAATAATTTAGAAAGCAACAAATAAATGATTATAATTAAATACAAAACCCCAGGAATTGAACATTGATTATATATTATTTACCTACTTGATTCGATTGAGTTACAACTGTGAAGATATGAATAAGTGGTGAATTCCACAATTAGGGTTCCCCTAAGTGGTCCATAACCACTATTTTTGAAACTTTACTAATCATCTTTTTTGTTTTCCCTGCAGGTGATATTATGTCTGGGACATCTAAAAATATGTTCGGCTAACCTTAATGGGCATTAATTGACGAGTTAATTGAGATTTATACAAATTAGCTTAAATTGTCATACATTGTGTTTTGATGATCTTATTGCGTCCGTAAAAGTTGAGGTACATCCTCCATCTCTGTCCGTCATCTAAGGCTTGCTCGGACCTGTCCTTCGTATCACTGTCTGTCTGTCTGTCTATCGGTGTGTTCCATGCAACCTAAAGTCCTAAAATTCTTGGATGGAAAGTTTTTTTTCGTTGCATTTTTTTACCCACAGTCTCGTTCATAATGTCTAATTGTTTTTCAATTACCGGGGCTAAAATATTGACCTTTGATTCGTCATTCATTCGATCACCGCCTCTTCATTTTGTAACATCGTCAGTATTGCGAAAAGGGAAACAAATGAATGTTCTAAAAATTATCGATTGCGAATTTGATGCTTTACTGAATGATTATCTCATGTAAATATATGGTTTCTCTTCTGTAAACCAATACTAAAATTTTCCTTGTTTTCATAGTGTGTGAGGTTTTCGTTTACAAATTTTGGTTTTGAGTGTGGTTTCGAATGTTAGGATGTTACAATCTAAGAAAATTGGAAAAAAAAATGTGAAAGGCAAAGAGGCTGAGTGACCTGTAATGTCGCGTGCTGGTGCGACAAGTCGCGCACTAGTGCGACGAAAAAGACTTAGAAAAGACGTAGTGAGGCTTTTGGTCATATTAGATGAGAAATTTTCATTCATATTTCTAAAAAGAATCACTAAAACTTACATTTATTGCGAGGGTAGGCGATTTTCAAAAAAGGTCTAAAAAGGGAAAAATGTCTATAACTCATGATAAGCATTTTTGGTAGCAATATCAATTGTTTTTTAAGGAATAATTTTCTGAAAGACTAATTCTCATTTATACTTTAAATATAATTAAGATTCCGTCATGTAATGCTTCGGCAAAATATTTTTTTCACATGGTAGACAGACTGAAGACAATTAATTTGGGTCTAAAAAGGGAAAAAGTCTATAACTGTCTACAACTTGGGATTCAAAAATTGAAAAGGGAAACATTGAATCTTTGGGTCTTTTGGGCGCGATGTTTACCTAGTATTGTATACTAACAAACAAGATGAAAACTAGCCTTGCCACAGATCTTTTCGTGTAAAAAAATCTCAATTTTTAACTTGCCCCTTTAAAACTGCCAAATTTGCTCGTAAAACAGACGGCTCAATACTTGCACTTAATTTTCTCATTTTTTAGTCTGAATTCATTTCTACATAGTGGTTATTTTTCTACGTCTTTACCCAATGTCCTAGTAGATATTTTCAGTCATAAAAGGTTCTTATATTTCATAAATTTTTCTCCAAGCATGTGAAATAGTGGTTTGTTACATATTTGTTACATAGAAAATTACCGTTTATCTGTAGTCAAAACCGAGTATATTAGAGTAAAAATCCAGTTTTTCTAGTCTTTTTTTTTTCTCGTAAGACTGGAGGAACCTTCTTAATGATAGTTAAAAGTAATAAAGACAAAATTTGTTTCATTTTGGTCTGAATGTGAAGCAAATTAACTAATTTTCTATGCAAATTACGAGGGGAACCTGTTCGTGGAATCCACCAGTATTAAAATGCTCAATAGAAGAAATATTTTTAATTATTAGTATTCCATCTTTTTCTGCAAAGAGATATATTTTAAGAACAGCAATTGATACAATATTCTTCATTTATTTATTATATTTAGTATCTATTATATACAACGTATAAAATAAATATACACGCATATAAAATATACATATATATAAACTATATAACAAACCAAAAAAAAACATTTCCTCGCCAAAACTAAAAAAATATTACTAATTTGTCAACATAAATTCTAAAGACAAAATCCATAAAAATCCATTGAAACAAACTAAATATATATCAGAATAATAGCTAAATATTTTTTTTCGTTCAATATATAATTTGATTACTTCAAGAAACTTTGTATGAATATAGTTTTTTATAAGAAAAAAGGGATATCACTTTCACTAATCCACTAATGATTGAATGGAAATCTCACAAGTTCAAAAGCAATGATAAAATTAGAGGTACTCTGTGAGGTGGTATAAACTAACAAGATTAGTTTTTGTACTAAAGATAAGATAACTCACCTCATTGGAGCCTTTAGTTGAGCCAGAGGAGGCCGACCGGTCCATTAATTCCAGCAGGTTCTCGGCAGCGGATCGCTTGGCAGCCTTCTTATTGGCCCCTGAGCCGGTCGCACTGAGCTCACCCACACTCACCTGAAAAACAAACAAAAATATTACTCAGATAATGCTTTAAAGAAGAGTTTAATATATGAACACCAGAGGCAATAATAAAAATTTACAAAAAGTTTTTGTAAAAAAAATAGTTACGGAAATGAATTACTCAATCAAAATAAATTTTCATTTGAATTAAACTTAAAAGAAGCTCTTTCAACCTTAAAGTGTTTTGAGGCGTCCTCAAAAAAATACTTTTATAAATTTCAAATAAACTTACAACACTTAAAGATTTCTTGTTATGATCATAAATAGTTGTAAGAAACAGTTGTCTATACGTTTAAGTAGAGTTACTTAGAAAGCACTTACATTTTCGAGGAATACTAGAAGAAACATCACTGTGCATTTTATTTTAGTTTTTTATACATAGAATGGTAGTCATATATATGATTTAAGACCTATTGTATTGTTGGGAAACCATTCAATGTCATTCAAATTATACTAAGAGAATGAAAAAGTTAGGGTTTTTTATACTTTTATATTGCTGTTCAAATATCTAAGGTAAGTTTTAAGAACTCTTTTAAAAGATATTAATGTTAATACATTTTAGAAAACCAATAAGATTGTCATTCTATAGGAATCTTGTTTGTAAGAGCAATTGTACTTCAATGCAGCACGCTCTGAATCTTCAAAGAAAGCATATGGCTTTTCCTGTATTTCAGTTCTTAAATAAAAGTCGAAGAGGTCGCGTATAAAATACATAAAAATACATTTTAGTCTTAAACATGTTTTATCGATTGGAAGCCACCATTATTATTTTAACATTTTTTTATACTTAGATTGACCTCAGTTACCAGCTGAAAAATATGTTTATTGATAAGTTTGCAAGAACACATTTTGTAATTCCTACCCATGGATGTCTTTCATAGCTGACGCTTATACATGGCTATACCAGAAACCCATGAATTGTGACCAGCATGATAATGAACAATCTTCGGAGAGTTTATGCATGACTTAGAATAAGATTCAAAATATAGTAGAGTTCACTCATTAAACTCGACAATCCAATATTGAATATATATATATATATATTCTTATATTTATAATGCTTTAAACCTACACCAAAAAACTGCAGTTGCAAAAGAGGAACGCTTACATATGTCTATTTTTACTCTTTAGGAAAGAAAAATCACTTGAATTAAGTGCACCAGCCAAGTAATTGTAGGGGAGAGAGAAAGGGAAGGGTGAGCCCTATGGGGGTAGAAGGTCTACGAAACTGTCTTGGTATATTTTACATATTATTTGGCGAGTCTGCTTTTCCGTAATTATTACTGTCTTAAGGTCGATTTTACTTCATGTGATATGATTGGAAAGTCTGCAATTTATCCACGTTCGAGGATATCTATCGGTACATCATTTTTATGTTATTTTTAATGTTATTTTTTGTACCCAAGGTGAATTAATTTGTAGAAAAAAATCCTAATCTTTGTACTAACAAAATAAATAACATATAAGAGCCCCCGTCTTTTTAATATAATTATCTAAAATAGGGACAAATAATACAGATAATAATATTGAAGACATCACCATTATGTAGTATTTTTATGATGTTATATTTATTAATATATGCACATAAATTATAACTATACATATAATAACAGAAAAGTAAAAAAATATAAACCATATACTTGCGTTGAAATAAAATATATAAACAAATCGTTATCAAATTAACGTGTTGGGGTTAGCTTTGATGTATTTCCAATATAATAACATATTAATAAACGGAGAAATTATACAAAAAATATATAAAGCGGAATAGTTGTGTAAATAGAAAAATTCATAATAGTGTAGAATTAATGATTTGGTGCATAGCCTATGTAATTTTATATTTTTACAAGGGGTGTTCGACTCTTCCAGCATAGGGAATATGTTCGTACTAGGGAAGTTCGATAAACAAAGTTCGTAGATGCAGCCAAATCCAAATTCTTCGTTAGTTGTATAATTTAAGAGAGCACTTTATTCAATAATAAAATCAAGGTTGTCTCATCTTTGAAAGTTAGATACCATTACATTATGTGTGGCTGAGTTTTTAAAGAAAAAATCCTTCACAAGTTGATGAAAGTATGCAAGACCTTGTCGATAATAAACTAGGCCATTAATAGCATTTGCAACTCTTACGGTTGTTGGCATCCATGTGTGATTAGAAATACCATGGTGTCCAAAAATAAAAAATCTCTACCGGAAAATATATATAACTTATACAAAATGTTATTACTTCGAGTCATAGTGGAAACACTTCTTCCACACAACAGAATATCTGTGCTGCTACAACTACAGTCAAATGGAGCTCCTGTCAACAATAAAAGTCACTCCTATTAATACATTTACAATTGGTGTGAAATTATAATTACTTTTTAGATTTTAGCATGAAACATATACAATGCAACAGAAGCATTTTAATCCATTCCACATATCTCATACGAATAAAATCTCTATTTGTTTGGCAGACGGAAAAAAAATTATTTTCCTCATCACGTATTATGATATCCAGAAGGGAGCTGTCTTTGATCCATTAAATTACCGTAGGTGTTCCATGAGAGATGAGGATCACCTTACTACTAGATATGATGTACAAACTGGGATACAAGATATATATATATATATATATATATATATATATATATATATATACATATATATTCATATATATACATATATATATATATATATCTGATCAACTTGGATATATAAATGTAACTACTCATGTATACTTATATAAAGTTGTGGTTATAACTTTCTTGGCAAGGTCTATAAGAAAGAAAATAGTATTCATATTTACTTACTATAAACTTGGAAATATGCAGTGTATCCATTGGACTATGATAGAGATATTTGAAAAAATATTGCTAAGACATACACAGTCAGTTTATACATAAGGTATTTATTTCAAATGCGGATATACTTTTTCAAGATTTTAATTGTAATATAAAATATTTTAATTTAAACATGCATGTAAAACGTATAAAAACCATACAAGCTCTATGAAGCTGCTCTTATCTTGCCAATATATCAACATCAATAACTCATGAATAGTTTGAGAACTGTGCTGAATTTCTGATTTTATCGTTTGCTTAGTTCTCAATATATTTATAGCCTATAAAATACGCTTTATCATGACGGTTGTGAGTCTTCATATAGATTATTTATGGGGAAAAAATTCCCCTCACTAAATTTCAAACTTCATTATCTAATTATTCTATAAAAACGTATTCTTAACTTCTTTATATATCGTAATGTATATTGAAGCTAAGATTAATTCACAATCAATTAAACTAATCGCACAACCGCAAAGCAAACTTTGTTTAAATAGTAAATTTATTTATTAAGTCCAATTGCATTTATAAACATATTTCCAACTTTTAGTTTGAAATCGTATATTTAAACAAAAGTTAAGAGGCAAGAATAATTGAGGATTAGAATAATGAGTAAAAAACCGGTAAATCAAACAAATGATGTATAAAAATAATAATGTAACCCCCAACTTTGTTTATGAATTAAATACCTTTTCATCTCGGGAATAAATGGAAGCTATTTTATGCGACTTTATTGAGAGTTTATAAGTTAAAAGCGAAGACAGGTTTCTCAATGTATGTTATATATGCACGGTAAAGAATGAGCCAGGCTCGTTATGTCAAAAAGTTAACAAAGAAAGACATAAATTTGATTTGATTTTTTGTTCGAACTTTTAAAAGGAATTCCACATTATTGTTGATACACAGTCACCATAGTGTGGTAGCAATATATATTGCAATTTCTGCTTAAAAGATATTATTATATTTTTCTCTAACGCGTTCAAGAGGCCTTTTTATTAGAGTAAATGGCTATATAATCCCGTCGCCAAAGTGATCGTTTAAGTAATTAGTTTCAAATTAAATATGAAAAATCATAGCAACACTTTTTGTTGATTTGAAATGTTAGCACTTAGGAGATAATCGCGAGTAAATAAAAATACAAAAGCTCTGATACCGAACCAACCAGTCTCTAAGACAACCAAAGGCCACTTCAATAATTACACGTGACACGCTTACTTCTTTTTTCTCAACAAAATATTGCCTAGGGACTTTCATATGCTAAATGTAATTTTATATCCCTAAAGGAAAATATTCACCTAATGAAAAAATATATTATTTGTAAATATAGTCACTATTAGAGACGTGCAAACTGATGAAGTACGAGATTAACTTGGTGAAGAAATCGCCGATGGCCTTAATTACTTATTTAATCAAAGAAAGACATATTATCATATGTATAAGTGAATCTAGAACTTCCCGATTTTACAATGATGAAAAATGAATGGCTCTATGAAATACAATTTAAAAATATATATATTGTTAATAATACCTGTCTTCGTCATCACATTTGGCCTGTCGTTTGTCAACATTAAATTTATGAAATTATATATATTATATATATTTGTTCACGAACATTTTTGTGCTTTTTTGTAAACTATATATATTTACAAACGGAAATACAATTTAACTCACAACAAAAGCATATAAACCTATTAACAAAAATAAACAATTTCATATTTAACAATTTAAATAATATGAATCTTGATACATTTTTTTAAAGTTTCAATTTTTTACATATGATGAAACCCATTAAATGTACGTTTTATATCACTTGAAATAAATTATATATATTCGTTCTTTAAAATAAAAAATCCCTGCAAATAGTGTTTATAAATAACTATTTAATACTTGGCCGTCAATAGTCTAATAATAATTATTGCCCCTATACAATTCTATAATTATTTCTAAATATAATAAATAGCTTAATTATAGTATCATTCATGTAAAATAAAAACGCTTTCTATCTGGCCATCTACGTTGGACTCCCTTTTTCGACAAACTTCTAAGAGAATCAAGATACAGTTTTTCTTCATAAATGATGAATGAAGCGTGTATTCTCTCTCAAATCAAATAACAACTTCACAAATACCAGCACAAATATTTTGAATGGAAGCAGTAATCAAGGGTTTTAATTAGTTTAAAGGACCAACAGCATTTCATAGAGATGTTGCATTAGTAGATAGAAGGAAAAAGGTAGCGTTTTTTTAAACGTGATAAAGTAGAGGGAATCATCAAAAAAGGTAGTGTGGAATTTGAAATAAATTATCACTTATCAATAGAATTGAGTATAATATAGTGAAAAACAATTGCCTCTATGAGCTCTTTAAGAAAATTAAGTAGTGTCCTTCCTCAAATGTATAAAGCCATTATAATGTATTGTTTGTTGCATATAGTTATATAATATAATCTATATATTAATTCACCAATCTCTGTCCGTCTGTATGTCCGCACGCTATCTCCTCCCACATTTATGGTCAGATTTGAACTTTGAAGGTACCTATGGAATCCTTGGATCAAGACGGACCTAATAAAACTATTTGCAAAGTGATGGGATCAGAAATGAAAATGAAAAATTTCAGACCTTGTTTGATTTGAACTACCTACTTTTCGAGGTAAAGAGAGGAAAAAAGAATAGGAGGAGGAGGAGTTAGAGAAATAAAAAAAGAAAAAAGCATCTCATGTTACTTAAAACCTACCCATACCCGAAGGGCGAACATATGAGCGCCGTAGGCGCCCAAATATGCCAGTATTATATAATTAGTGTTTTATTATATAATTAGTGTTTTATATTATAATTAGTGTTTTATATTAAATAATTAGTGTTTGTTTTGATGGTTTTTTTATGGGTGTGATGATGTATCAAAATAAATGGATAAAGATGCCTCACTAAGTTTCATCTTCATGGACCATGTCATTGAATAATCCTTCTCATATTCCCCCTATGAATATTAATTAAATATATTCAAAAACAGCTCATTCTTAAGTTCATTTACAAATCCTTTGATTTCCAATATCAAATATTATTATATGTAAAATAAATAAAGAAGCTCCTCATATTTAAAGAAAAAATTATGTTGATTTTGTTTGTTCGTATCTGACGAAAAATGGACATTTCCTCCTCTGCCTATGGGACGTGAAAAAAAGGAAGAAAAGATTGTTATATATGAAAATGGCATGTTTTTCAGGAGATTTTGAAAAGACGTCATTTTTTGTTATATCTATTACTTTGGAGAACCTGCTCTCAAATACGCAGAATTTCTTTTCATTTTTTTCAACAACAAAAAAGCTATAAAACATAGCTTTAGATATTTGACCACAAAGTACTGGATGTACAGTAAAAGAAAATACAGATATATATATTGTATACATGTGAGTACAAAAATAAGGTTCTCATGTAGAATTGAAGAAGGAATTATGATAAGAACATAATAATAATAATATTATTTTTTTGTGTGTTTCATTAAATACGATGACATGCGAACCATTGGCTTAAATTTCAGTCATATATATTTTCGGAGAATAAAAGGCGTACACATCCAGTAATTAGATGTCAGTTCTTATATTTTGACATTGCATGTGACTACTTCTTTTAACTTTTTAATTTTATTTCTTTATTTCAGTGGAAACTAAAAAAACCTCTGAACTAAAAATAATTTTATTATGGCTTTAAATATATTTTTTATAAATAACTTCGATTGTGGATTTACATACTTTACTCAGAGACGTATATATACCCTGTGAAGATGATTTTTTTCTCTGTAGATCTATATAAAACTTCCATTCATTTATTAACTAACTCACTAGAGTATAGATATAACCATAAACAAGACTCAACTATCTATAGCCGCCCTGAAGGAATTTATTTCTTTAGATATTTTAAAAATCAATTTTGGGATTTTTTGTGCTTTTTACAAGATGAGATATTAATATTAAACAATAATTAATTAACAAATTGTCATATTTCTTTATTCCATTAAAATAGTTTGAAATTTTGTGATATTATATTTGTTTAAAAATCCGCCTCGTTTGACTTGTTGGGTAATATGTTATATTGTTACATTACTAATATCTTGTATGTTCTCCTGGGTAACTACAAATGAATCGTCTTTTTTAATCAATTATTTGAGGTAGTTTCAGTATACACATACAACTATATTTTGAAACATAATTCGATTTTCTGGTTCAATGCGAATATCATAATTCATCTATGGTTATGGTATATTAATGTCAATAAAATTGGGACATTGTTGATTTTTAAATTAATCTGACAACAAACATATAGAACAACGTTATTAAATATAAAATAAAAGCCTCACAAGGCACTCGCGTATTTTGAATTATATATATATACATAATTGCTATAAAATTTGAGGGTTTTTTTCAAGGTTGCTTTTTGTTAGAAGCAGGAGTTACATATATTTAAGAAAATATATGCCAATGAGTAATCAATCTTGAAAATCAAACCACAAGCATCAAGCGTAATTAATAAATAGAATGTTGAACTAAGAAAAAATCTTAAATACTAAAACATGAAAGCTGATGGAGGAACTAATATGAAATATTAAGATATAACAAAATTATAATAACAAATTCAGCTGGTATTTAAAATAATTTATAAATAATATAATGACTCCACGAATTAAGACTTACGTGGGCAAATGTTCGTTGGATACGAAGGAGATAACTAAGAAAGTATAAATGAATATTTGTGCATAAAGTGCATGTTTGATGTATCGCATGCAAACGGAGCTCTGAAAAAAAGCTCTCAGAAAAAACTTAAAATGAGATTTTGGCTATCCTGGCTTTTACCATGAGTGTTGAATTGAAGAAGATCCTTAACGTTTGATAAATCAAATCTACCTACTTTTTCAAATTCCGAACTCTACTCATTATAATAATGTTTCCTGTTTTTATTATAAACAATTCTAATTTACGAAAGGGAAGGTTGGTTAAATATAACCCTTTCTTGTTATGAGAATATATTGACTTCAGATAATAATTAAAAAGGAGATTATAATAACAATTAGGATATAAGCCTTCAGAGATAAATGGAAATATATGATAAATAATACAACTATTCTTAAATTACAAACCTTTTCATTATATTAGTTCGATATCCATTTTTTAAACCATTCAAATGTGAACATTTATTTTTGATTTTGAAATATATGTACATGCATTTCCCATCAAAACTTTATTTCAATTTATTTGAAAAGCAATTTATGATGCACTACAATATTATATCAGAGCCCTCATTTCATTTCTTGAAATGGAAACCAATTTCAGCCTTCATTAGGCAATATATTTATTTTATTTAAAAACCAATCAGGGC
The DNA here is from genome assembly GCA_013387185.1 of Caligus rogercresseyi. Taxonomy (NCBI): domain Eukaryota; kingdom Metazoa; phylum Arthropoda; class Copepoda; order Siphonostomatoida; family Caligidae; genus Caligus; species Caligus rogercresseyi. The sequence goes on from CP045895.1 coordinate 21,095,129, forward strand.
TTTCAGAAATTAGTTTTCGAGGTCTTTGCTGCATGAGGAAGTTATAAGATAAACAGGAGGAATTAGGATTTAAAGAACACAACATTTTCCACTTTCCAATTATTTCTACCTAATTCCTATATGGTTTACAATTGACATCCTATCAAGATTGATTCTTGCATTACATGAAATAACGAAATATAGTCAAAAGGCAGACTTGTACATATGAAAATATATCCAAATACAACGTTTAACACAAAAAAACTCAATAAAATATTGTTGCTTTCCAAATACAGTTTTTGTACAAATCGGTATATAAACATTTATAAATAATTATTTGGTAACTTTGAATATTAATATTTGATTTATAGTATATCGTATGTTAGTCCATATTAGCACATAGAAAAGTCGTGTGGAGATATAACTTTTTAAGTGTATTATCTTACGAAACAAAAGCTTTGTGTAAAAAGCATCCTGTTGAGATTATTCTTTGCAATTGTGAACTTGGATATATCCTTTTCGAGTTCTGACAATTTCATTTTTAGACAGAGAAAATAAAACTCCAATGAAACAAATTAATAAATAATACAATAAAATATCATTTGATATTTTGTTTGTAAATTTTAAAAGAAGAAAAATAAGTCTTTTTTGGAATGGACAGTGTCATATTACACTCTCATTTAAAAGCCATGAGAACATAAAATAATTAAATATAAAGTACATGATATCATTGGGCATGAAACACATGCAATTTCCATTCAAAGAGGCCGCAAAACAACTGTTTTTGAACATTTAATTATGTGTTGCTCGTTGTAATTAAAGCCAGATGTGTAAGCACTGCGTGCTCCTTCAAAGTAATTGTCAAGTTGTGTATGTATTGTTGTTTTTGGCAATTAAGTAAATTGTTACTATGGCTTAAAGGAAGGGGGGGGGGACAAATATTATCTGGGATATGCATAAACTACATATTAACAAGGTAAAAGAAGACATTTTATGTAAATCATACGAAAAACAAAATCTGTAATTTATTATTAACTAGCGATTCTTTATGAACTCATAGATTTGTTATGATTAGAAAGCATTGCAGTGTGAATAAAGCCTACTATTAAATATATAATAAATTTTAAAAAAGAGCCTGTAAGCTGAACCCCAATTGCCAGGCAGCAATTTTGAAAGAAATGTATTCATATAATAGGTGGTTCATAGGTTACAAATTCGAAGGAGGACTTCTTTATTTTTGTTGAAATTTACGCTAGTTATGCTCATTTTTTGTCTTCATCAAATCACGTCATTTAAATCATCACCCAACTAGTCATCCAATCACATGGCTATATTATTAAATATTTGTCGTGCATCCATTTCTTGAGTAAAATGGAGTAAAAATCATATATATAAATCGGGAAACGAATGCATATGTACAATTTGGTGCCCCGAAGATATGAACGAGTAAAATATGAGCTAGGAAGAAATGGCCAAAAAGAAAAATAGACCAGGAAGAAATGACCAAAAATTTAAAAAAATTATGACTCAAGGGAAAAAATGGACCAAATGCATGGGTAGGCAAGATTTTCTATGTATGGTAGACATACTATTTTTCATATAGATTAGTCAAGTAATAGCAAAAATCGTTTAATTTTAGTAAACAAACATATATAAATAATTTCCTTGATGTTGTGGTTATTGGAGAGGGCAAATATTTATGAGGCCCATTTTTCCTGTGCGTCGCCATTTTCCTTTTCTAATTTGAGACATTTTTTTCTTGTTTTTTCTGCCGTATTTTCCTTGACCATTTTTTTCTAATATCGTATAATTAATTATTATGCATTAGAATTAAACTTTCTAAATACAATATCCAAAGCCTTTAATGCTCTTAGTGTCTTCAATATGTGTATTGCATGGTGATTATCGTTTAGATAATAATCAATGCATTATGCAATGATTATGTACCATAATCATAGAAGAGTGCTTCTCACATTGTTATTACACATACAATTAAATAGATTTATCTCCTAACTCATAAATTTAGGTGTTTAGGTATATCTATTATATTTATAGAAATTGCATTTATGATAGTCAAAGACAGAATTAAGAGTACGTAAAATTATTTTGTTCTTATTACCAAAAAATTATGCTCTATGTAAATCAAAATAAACATGAATTGTTATCAAATCCAACAGTACAAGCCATAATATATAAAAAATACAATGTTCCTTCAGTATATTCTGCCATTGTAGACAACGAGATTAAATGTTCAGAGTTCTTCAAAAATATTTTTCTAAAAGAAACTTATTGTTAATTTACGCTTTCCTTTATATATATATATATATATATATATATATATATATATATATATATATATATATATATATATATATATATATACATATTTATATATGTACATTTAGATATATGTATATATAATGTTTTTTCTTAAAAACATTAAATTGGAAAATATAAAAAATATTGTATAACCGAAAATAGATGTTCATTACTTTGTTTCAATATTTTACTTCATTTTTATACCGTTTTCTCTCACTCTGTAGTTTATCTACTAAACCTAAAAATATTTTAATAGTTGTCATCCCTTGAGATATTTTTAAAATAGCTACGTCTTTTTTGGGAGAAAAATTACAAAAATATATTGGAGAAATTAGTCATTATCTTCAATAAATAAATATAATTTTTTGTTTGTATGTATATCATTTAGGAAAGTACTTTTAATGGACGAATGGAGTAGGTGGACCGGATGGCTATCATGAATAAAGATCATTTACTTGGAAAGTCCCTCCTAGTAAAAGCGAGGGACCCTAGCCTTAATCAGATAACGCCCTCCTCTCTAAATAGTTAGGTAGCACATACTAGTGAATTAATGGAGGAAAAGGCACTAATAACATTCAATTAAGAAGAAAAAGATGAAGACGAAAGCTTTATTTTGTGTACCCCCTTCATAAAGTTTCCATACGTATGAGTAATAATAATAATAATTGAACACTGAAGTTTTAATAATAAACAGCAGTCAAGGGATACAAGCACTCTTTGTTTCCCTTCTCCCTTTACCCGGGAACAGTCAACTTATGTTTTCTCCATGTTAACAACCAATATTTGTTTATTTTTTCATACGTGTGGGAGTTAAGCGCAAGAGTCTTGGAGACGGATCATTGACTCAGAACGTGGAGGGGACAAATCATGATAGACAGAGCTTATCGATCAAGCAATTCATAGGCTCTGATTAAAACACTCCTACTCCTTTTTTCCTTCCCTTCATTCAGTAGAATGACAGTGGCCTCAAGAGATGAGGAGAAAGGAAGGAAAAAGAGCCGCTCGGGAAGTGTCAAGTCCTGGCCACCAAAGTCCGCTTGGAATGATCCCATTAGCAAAAGGAGTAAGCGGAGATTTGTATTCGATCACCTCTGGGGCATACCCGGAGGAATTCACAGACAGGATCTTCTACTCCTTCGGTAGATTCAGCCATACATTATGTGTATGTAGAAAAATATGTAGTTATGACAATGTTGTCTTTCAGAAACCTCCATCGATCCAATGAGGCGCGTAAAAATCGTGAGGCATATCACCCCTACATCATTCTAGATGAACAAGACATATTAGAGAACCGCGACGCCTGCTGTAACCATTCTTTTGGTCGAACGGCAAGGGAATACACCTGGCACACTCGGCTCCATGGCTTCAAGTACTTGAGCTACCTACGGGAACACCTCTGTCAGCGGGTTCTATGGGGAATACTCTGTGTCATCGCCATCATTTGCGGAATATTCTTCTCCGTTCGGGCTGCAGGCTTCTATTACTCTTCTCCGCGGGTCTTAACCGTGCTTGATCCCAGCCCAGGCTCACGGGATGACTTTCCCAGCATACGCGTCTGTCCCTCAACAATCTCTGCCGATAGCAAGAGAAAGGAGGTCGCCTCAGGGATTCCGCTCATGAGCGTTCTCTGGCAGGACTGGGATGATGTCTTCCAGATGGTCTATGAGCCCCTGAGCCCGAGGGGAGGGGCCTCCATATGGATCAATGAGAGCTCCCTGAGAGTGCGACAGCTGCTTCAAAGGATCATGATTGAAGGGGCTCTTCTGGCGTATCCCTCTTGTGAGGAGACTCTACGGAAATGCAGCATTTCAGGTGTGGAAATAGACTGCTGCTCCTCCATGAAGCAAGAGTTGAGCCCTCGCGGTCCATGTTTTAGGGTCGACTTGAGTCCAAAGCCGAAGAATGTCGTAGAAGAGAATCTATATTTAGGTGAGTTCATGAACCGTGCAAAAGATGAGTTGGATATAAGCATTCGCCTCAGTGGGACGTCTTCCAAAAGAGTTGGATATCCTATAGTAAATGTTTCCTACTGGAAGGAGAGCTATCTTTGTGGCGACAGCTGGGGAAAGAAGGAGGCTGACGTGATTTGCAAGTCCATGGGCTTCACTGGTGGACAAGAGTAAGTGAAAGACATCCAAGTATTACTGAATATTTTATTGAAACCAATGGCACTCATTTGTCTGTCATTTTAAGTAGAAAATACCTTTTACACATATGGCATTTTTTAAAGTCGAATTTAGCATCAAATACTGTACTTTAAATAAAAGAAGTAGTTATATTGTCTTTTCCCAATATTGATTAACATAGATAAATATTTCAGCAAACTTTTTAGTAGCCTTTTAGACTACATTTATAATATCGAATCAAAAGAAAAGACAAAAAATATTTCATTAATAATGTTTTCTTGTCAAGAGATAGTTTTTACCCCAGAATGTTTCATCCAATGAATTTTTATTCAATTATTATTATTTTGAACTATTATAGACACAATGAAAGATATATAAAATAATTCAACATACTTTTATCAAGGGAGAAAATTACTGCTTAATCTGACTTTATATTTTTAGGTACTTCATGAATGTAGGTCCAGCCTTCTCGGCTAATAAAGTTTTGGGCAAACTGGCTTGCACGGGGAACGAGGAACAAATAACAGATTGTCCCAGTTCATACGATGGGATGAGTGGAAAGGATATCAGCTCCTGTGATCGCTTATTTCCTATTGCACTTCTATGTGACTCAGGTGGACTTCACTTCGGCTCCAATATAAAAATCAGGACACGTGGAAAGCCTTATCTCTGGGGTAACAACAAAGAGAAGAGCTACTTCTGTGGAGAGTACTTTGGAGATGATGAGGCCACAGTGTTTTGCAGCATGCTCTCATGGAAATTCGGAAAAGTCATCAAGAATCTCACTGATACGATGGGCACTGTCTCACGATATACAAACACAAAGTGCACAGGAAAGGAGGCACATATTCTGGACTGTTCCCATACTCACAATGCAAGTCCCACGTCCTGTGAGTCCGTTTTTATCGAGTGCTCTCCAGGATTCCCTCTGAGTCTCCGTTTATACAACCCCATCCCTAGCCAACTTTATCCTAACATCAGTTTTGGATATCCTCTTATCGACACGACAGGAAAAGAAGGGTACATTTGCGATTCAGATGATCTGATTAACGTACCCAGTGTGATTTGCAAGTCTCAGGGGTTCAAGTACGGAGTTAAAATCCCTCCAAACATATTTGGGGATCCGCAAAAGACCATTTGTTTGTCTTTAACAAAATTTATTGCGAGGGGTCTGAGGGGTCCCTCTTCGAGTGCGATCTTGGTGCCTGGGGTGATTACGGAAACAAGGACACCTGCTCACAGATTCTCTCCGTCCTTTGTAGCAACGAGGAAACAGATGTCAAAACAGTATTTCTGGACTCGGTGGATTATAAGCAACTTCAAGAGATAGACACTCCCAACGCTCTCATAGCGATTCAAATATTCCGAGGCAAATACGTTCCCCTCTGCGACGACAAAGGAAAAACCTGGTCAGATAAGGAAGCGGACTTCATTTGCAGGAGTGAGGGATTCGACTGTGGTCTCGTGAACCGAAGAGCCTTCTACGCCCTCGGGATCCCCATCCCAAATCGTCGATATCCCCAACTCCTCCCATTCTACGCATCACTTCAATGTAATCATCCGCACAACCGAGGTACAACATCAGATGGCGTTCTCAAAGCTTGTGATCTGACTTTTCTTAAAGGATGTGACTCTGGCCAGGGAACCTCCGCGATATGCCTTCGAGAAAAGGATCCCGAAATTGATACTTGCAGACTCCTTCGCGAACAAGACAACACGTCCACCTACACGACCCTGGTGACCGACTTCGCATCCCTTGAATCACCTGAGATCAAAATGGAGCTATACCTAAGCCCTTCCCTCAGTGAAGAAAGCAGTGAGACCTGCCTTCAAAAGCCAATGGGACGACGACAACACGAATTCTACGTTGAAACATCAAAGGAACCCGTATCAATCATCGGGGAGCGCTCTTTCACGGCTAGGATATTCAGCACAACACTTTCCACTTCCTCCAATGCTCTGTCATACTCCTCTTCAAGTGATAGAGGCTGTACCCCAGGATTGGATGAAGACTCCTGTCGTTGGCGATGCGAGGTGGAGGCTATAAGGATAATCTGCGCTTGTCGTCCTTGGTGGGCTTTTCCAGCTTTAGAAAGGGATTCAATTGAGGAAATGTGCTTCGGAGAGAAGAATACATGTCTCAAAAAGATATATCCATCCCTCCAGTTTCTTTCTCGGAACGTCTCCATCGCCATAGTTGCCATGGAGAAAGTCGGACTCTGGCGCCCAGACTACCGATCTCCCCTTCTGAGCGCCTGTTCATGTGGTCAATCCTGTGATACTCATACAGACTACGATGTCGTATCCGTGGACACTCGGGAAAGTACCTGTTACTTATCCAAAGGATCCAACACGGAGCTGACCCTCCTCATCGACAAAAGTCGATCCCTTCACTACGTGCGGGAGGTCTTCTTTGTTTGGGAATATCTCTTGGGGATAATCGGTGGGATCATGGCACTCTTCATAGGATTTTCCTTCATGGTTCTGGTGGAGATACTTTATTTCTTTACGCTTCGTTGGTGGGAGAATCGAAAGCAACCGCTTCCTCCGCCCTATGACCCCAGCATCGTCAAGGACTGGACTTCGAAATGGAGAAATGAAAAGCTTCATGTTCAAAAGTCTATGAGTCACCCCGACATGAGCGACACGGAGGGAGTGTTTCGGAGGGAGCTGGAGAGAGATATGCAGCTGACGGCGAAAAAGAAGGAGATGAAAAGGGAGGAGAGTAAGAAGGAAGAAGCGACGAGCTCTCCATCACCTCCACCGCCCAAGTCACGTGCTCCCTCACGAGGAGGAAGGAGTTTAAGAAGTGGGATCGGAGTGGGAACAAGAGGAAGAGTGACGTCCGGCCGACCGGCTAGTATCAAAAAACCAGGAACTGCACGTAGTTCGAAGATTAATAAGAAGTGATTTTATAGTTAAATAAATACAAACCATATTAACAAAAAAAAACAATTTTTAAATAATTTAATTTGAAACTGAATTCAGTCTTTCCAAGAAAAGTATATATATATATGCCTATGTAAATTCCTTTGCCATAACCAAAGAGAAGCATTTTAAAACACGTGAATACTATTGTACCCATATCACATTGACCAAAATCATACTTATATGATTATAGTTATATATGATATAGACATAATGTTTTATTATGAAACATATGAATGATCCTTATATTTTGGGTCAACCCTCAACTAACTCAGACGATACCTTAGGCTAGGTTATTCTGTATTTCAAAGTCAATGCACACACACACACATCGAACAGTCTTGGAAAGCAAACAACATGAAACGTATGGCCATATTGTCCTATACATTCTTAAAATGATAATATGATATTTTGACATAAGAGTAGAACATAGAATCAAGAATAGAAAGACGTCCTTGTCAAATAGACAACCATTTATCTCCAAGGATATTTGAAATTTGAAAATATCCTAAAGCGTAATTGGATATATAAAGGAAAAGAAAGAAGGAAGGAAGGAAGACATCGATAAAAGAGATTTACGAGTCAAATCCTCCCAATTCCTCCCCCATAAAATCCTTTTTTATATTAGAAATCCTGAGGGGGTGGAGAGAGAAGGGATTAAGGAAGCTCACAAGAGTAACATCAAGAAGACAAAAAATATCTTAGTATGAGAAGGACTTTACGAACTGTTGGATGGAAGCAGTATTCAAAATGCACCTTCCACCATCAAGGTGACAATATACAGGCGTTATTATAACAAAAGAGAATAAGACTTAAAATTCAGTGACGTCACGGAATTAAATAAATAATTCCTAATAAAATAAATGCAGAATGAAGTTACAAGTAAAAAAATCATATTGTTAGACACTCATCTGTCAAATATAAAATGGCACAAAAATGGATATATTTCTACTTATTATTCTGCTACTTCAAGTTTTATTGAGATTAAATATTCATTAAATTAAATTAGAAACAGCAACAGGAAAATCGTGTTTATTATTACATTCTACATCCCTGCAATTGTTTAACAGCTGCCAAGACGATATCATCGTTTTTTAAGGAACCAATAAATTGCCCTGTCACATTATATACTGGCCATAGCTTTAGAAGAATAAATCTGAACTATAATGTTCTTTTATGTGGACTGTTTGTACACAACTGTTCAAATAGTTTTAATTTTTTTAATTCTGTAATCTTAGTGTATTTTTATTATACTATAGTTTACACATTTTAGATTTAAAAAGTTATAGTTGAAAAAAAACAACTCAGGGAAAATACGTTATTTTGTTTCTTCCTCATTGACGACAAATATTTTTCAACTCTCACTCATTGATAAGTTAGTAAAACAACTTTTTCTCTATCCACCCATTAATAGAAATGCTGTCACTTATATGTAACTAATATTTGAAAATAAAGATATTTATTAATAGAGTCAGTAGAAGGTAATCATTATTATAATCGATCTACAGATTATAGTAAAAGATATATATAAGTTATATTACATAAAAAGTTGAATATAACAATGAAAAATTAACGGAGCAAAACAAAATTGTTGGCACTAAAATAGACAAATAAAATAATAATTTATCAAAAATAAGAAGAAAACATTAATATTCAGCTACATGAAAACACATTACATTTATTGTAAAACATTAGTGACGCTTTATTATGAATGGTTGAAATACATTCCATTATTGATGGTTTTAAAAGAACAAATCATTACTATTTAGATAGTTTTTCAAGAGTATACTTCGAGGGTCTAATCACTCCATATAAATAAACAACTTGCAGACGTTTACGTTTTCAATTTTTCGTATTTTAAAAAACTCCTCTTCAAAGCATGATGTACGTCTTTTCTTGTGTCTTGTGTCCATTAGTGGTTGGTATGTTAGTTGATCTATTACATGGGTTAATGGACATTGCGCTCACACAATGAGACTGCATATAAAAATGATTGAATTTCAGATTTTAACTAGAGGCATATATACACTCAGAGTGCAAACCTCCGCCGACACGGGGTCCTTATGAGCCTTCCGAGACGGATTTTTCACGACTGGGGCGGCGTAGAGGACGGGGAGGGTTCCCCTCGACGAAAATCCCGAGAGGAAGACGCTCCCGGCGCCCGATTTTACAGCACAGCTACATCTATTGGCAGAGTAGGCTAACTTGAAATATTTTTTAGTATTTCGCTCATTTTGCATCTTAATTCTGCACTCAGATATGCCAAAATTTAATCACTTGTTCCTTTTGGCATTTCCAACAACTCCACAAAGTTTCATCCGAATTCATTTGATTTATCCTACTGAAAAACAAACCAACGCCAGGGAAAACAATACCTCCTTCGGCGGAGGTAATAAGATATTTGTATAAATAATCAAACAGTATATTTTTAGTGATAGCTTGAAAATATGCTTTCTGTACTCCTTAGAACGGAAGTAAAGTATTCAACAAATTTGATTTAGGAATCCATACCTCCCTACTTTTGTTGTAGTTTAAAACTAGTAGTTTGGGCGTTAAATAGGCTTTTATTTATATTATTTTGTTGTTGTTGACAACATCATCAATATAACAATTTTTTCACCCTTGAAATAGATTTTTTATGTTTTTTATATTATGAAAAATGTCATTGGTAAAATAAATTTTTGAATTTATCTCGTTTTATTTGAATACCCTTTAAAGTTTATGAGATGCTTTTCCGCCCTAACTCTTATTTCCATTTTAATATTCAAATCCCCCGTGGAACATCAGTGATCAGCTGTTAAAGATATCCCCCAATGTAAATATTTTTTTAGATCCATTGATTATTATCTGTCATCCATTTCATATCTTATTGAATGGTTTGTGCAAGCACCTGATATAACTGAAACATTTGCTAAACATAATCAGAGTTGCTTATCATCGTTTTCACAACTTCGTCTCAGATGCTCGTTTTTATTTATTGTTTTTAATAGCAATTGTTTTTAATAAGGATTTTTTGAGAAGTCAATTAAATATACAAATATAAATTCAATTTAGAATTGTTTTTTTTTAAATACCAATGACAATAAAAGTAGGATATAAATAAGTATTCGCAAATTACAAAATTGTAATTTTATTACTCATATATACATAACCATTTATGGGTCATATCCTAAAAAAAAGACCTTTAATCAGCTGATTCTACAAAATCATGAAAAAAATAAAGAAATGAAAAGGTAGCATGTAAAGAGCATGATGATTCTGGGACAGCCAAAGGGTTAATGAATAAAAAACTTTAAGCATTAAAAACGTCTTATTCTCTTTCAGAGACTTAGAACAATCATAGATGTTGGACTACTGCACTGGTTAACATGTATTCAGCTTTTGTGCAACAGAGGTTATCGTTATATTTCGAGTATGTATGGTTCGATTGAATAGCTTCGTTATGTTATATGAATAAGCACTATAATTAGAGCCATTGTTCCAATAATCTTTTATTCTACGATGACATCATTAGTCAAATCTCAAAGAAGCTATAATTTTTTATACGTCAGACGAGAAAATCAGTTACATGGACTAACTAATGAAATGACTTACTCTTTTATAAGATGGGATATAAGTTTTTGGAGTATGGCTTGCAGGTATGTAAAACGCACTTTTTAAACTGTTTTCACTGTTATTTATTCACAGTTATATATAGCTGAGATATATATTGAAACAAACATGATAGTATTTACTTTAAAAACGAACATTCTATTTTTAAATAAATCATGATTTCACACTATTTTAAAAAGAGGGAGTCAAATTTTATTGAGAACAAAAATTAATTTTATCTTCCCATCCTATCGTAACGTATTTTTCAAATAGCATTGTATAATCAACTATTTTTTTCTATATGGTTCGAGAGAATTGCAGCTGTGTGTGGATATAAATAAGCATACTAGCGTATAAATTAGTTTATCGAACCTAGGATACTCTTATCAATGATTACCTACCTAAATTGACCTTCCCCTCGCAGGATTCGATATCCCAACAATGGGCTTACTAATGAGAAAGAACAATTACAACATATTTAAATTGTGAATATCTGATAATATGAATAAAGATAACAAATTCGGAGATACCCTCCTCGTCTAGTCCAACATATCATGAACGGCTAATAAAATGACTAATAATTAAAAAGTGTTATACCCATCACTCCGGATTCAATGATTGGTTTTGAGCCCTCTTTTAATCAATTTAACACCCTATATGGACATAGATTTGGTCAATCCCTTTACTTGTCATATAAAATAATATTCGTCATTGCTTTGATCATATGGATACAGTCCATGGGGGAGTAGAACTCATGTAAACAAAGAAGGATATTTCCAAAAATAAAAATAATAAAAATGTATCGTCATCACTTAGACGATTTGCCTGTATATCTAATAAAAGTAGTAGTCCTTTCTATCAAACAGACAGAAAGATAATGAGAGAAAAGAAAGAGAATATCATAGAGATATAAAGATATAGAGAGCTTGTGGGACTCGTCAGAGAAATACGTCATTGTGTCAAGAATATAGCTGAACGATGTTTCTCTGCTATTGGAGGGAAGAGAAATACGTCATTGTGTTATGTTATATCTCTATGATCAGCTTACGATGACGTAGTATAAATTACTTTGTTTATAGTGGACTCACAGAATACAGCTGAACGATGTTTCTCTGCTATTGAAGGGAATCAGCTCTTTATATCTCTATGGAGAATATAGATATTTTATGCCATAAATCATAACAAATGGATAATGTGACGTCATGTGTGACGTTTCAGTTTTTATTTCTAATCAGAGGAATCTAAACATTGCGTTCTGCGCATCTTGTATTGTCTATTATCTTTGATACATATAAAGGGAGACATAAATTAGACACAAATCCAAACGCCAAGCACAAAGAACCCTAAATACCTTACTCTTTGCAACTAAGGTTTAAGCAACTTTTCAGCAAGTCTTGCAACCTTGAGCTTGTCCAGAAACTTCTCTTATCCTCTATATCCACCCTAAAGCACTCATCCCATAAATATGTTCAACTGTAGCACATGTGTATCATAATCCTTTATTTTCTGTATCCTCAAGTTTTTATTTGTATGTAGTCCATCTCTAGCAACAACAACAAAAAAAATAAGAGAAGAAACACAAGAAGAGAGTTTGAGCTATGGTAGTTACATCATTATTTATTCAAATCACTTGCTTTCACATTCCCCAAAGTTTGGTGGGGAATGTAAAGGAAAAAATGTCGTAGCTCAAAGAAGAAGTTTTTTAGATGAATGTTATATGCAGAGACAAGGCCTCAGCTCATTATTTTTCTTCGCATATGTAAGCCCAGTCAAAAGTTTGGTGTACAGCATATATATTCCCAACGCCTTTCCATATATATATATATATATATCCAAACGAATTAATCAGAGGAGGAAAAAAACTTTTATGATTAAGAGCGACCAAATTGATTTACCAAAATATTTCGACTCTCTTTTAGTTAGGCTCTGGTAGTTTTATTTTAGAGACCTCCTGTTTTGTTTTACATCTCTTGCGTTTGATTTATTAATGAATCATAATAAATTAATATATCCCGATATATCGGCACAAACTATCATAGAAGTTTTGTATTTGATACGTGTACCTATATGTAGGTAATTGAAAGAGTTTTGGTACGATGTACCACCAAAAAAACTTTATGATTCCAGAAGTGTAAATAAGACTCTTCTATAGTAATAAAAAATAATAATCTGGGTTTACTATTTAGTGAATAAGCAAAATAATTGAAAGACTTATACAATCCATACATATGGCTTTCTAAGTAAGGATCCTAAGCTGAGACTGGCATCGAAATTCATTGCAAAACTTCAATCTATTCTAGCGAGGGCCGAGTTCATGAACCACAAAATTTCCACAAGGATAGCGGAGGCAGCTTTTAAAGAATATAATATCTCTGGAAACATTTTGAAAGATGAATTTACATTATAGTTTTTATAAACCATTACTTCTTCAATTTATTTCAATATTACATGTCTTTCTCCTTTTAGTCTTTGTATAATCTGTGGTTATTTTTTGTTGATTATTAAGATTTTATTGACTGATTGAATAAATGTATGTCTCCCATTGGGATTTAAAAAACACTCCATACAAGAGCCAGGCTATTGGAGACAAAATAGAAAGAAAAGAGTTTGATAAAATTACGTCAATCTTTCAGGGAATTAGCATTTTTCTATTGTACTTACCATAAGATGAATGAAAAATGACTTCAAAGATTGGGGGGATTCTAACTCTCTTTCTAATGATCTGATTGACCTATATAATTTGGGGAAAGTACGCCATTACAGGCATAAATAATAATAAAAATGAATGATTTGATATCGGTAGTTGGTCTACCTTTCATGAGAAGAATATGTGCCCACAAATTCTACGCTATCAGACAATGATATTGCTCTCCAATTTCGTATTTTACCATGTATTAGCCAGAGCTTTATACAAATATGTTTCGAAGTGTACTGTCAAACATATAAATATTTTAACAATAATTGCAACAACGCTCATGTCTAAGGCATAAAATTCATCTGAAAAAATGATGATACACTATTTTCCAAAAGCTGTATATTTTATAAGATGTTTTTCTTGAAGAAAAAAACAGAGAAATATTTTTTTTACCCCAAAAAATCTTTTGAAATAAGATTGGAAAAAAATATGATCAAATATATCTCCAAATATTTGTTCATAAATGAAGGATCAATGAAGAAAATAATTAAAAAAATAGATGATCAAGTAGATTTTCTTTCATGTGATAAAATTATCTTCATCTTTTCAAATATTTGGATCAGACTAGACTTCATAGAGTATGATTTGAGGAATGTTTTCCGAACTCCATTTGTAGCAACACATTTTAGGGTAAATCTCTTTTGAATATTTTGTGTACATATTCTATGTATAGAAAGACATAAGCTTTTTTGATGTAATTCAGGCTCTGCAAGTTTATTGAATATAAATAACTGGTTTATAACAAGATATATAGAATACCAGGTCCGTATTTCATTAATGATGTATCATTTCATATTTTCATGTATAAAGAAATGTCAGTAATTTTGTTATTATCAAAAATGTATTATATATATATACCTATATATACATATATATTGTTGAAGTAATCGGAAATAATGATATTGCAAAATGTTATATTTTCCACTTGCCGCTGTGACGTCATTAAAAATCGCCAGCAAGCTAAAAGTCAGCTGTCTTGGCAATATGATGGACGCGTACCTTGTTTTTAAATATACCTTGGCTTATAAAATTGTCCCAAAATTCGACTGACCTGCATGACAAACTCCAGCTTTCTTTTCCTTCCCTTTTCCTCAACCAGGGTATAAATAGGTTCCTTTTCCTTTCTGGCCTGTTGTATTTGAATGAGGCGGGAAACAGGATGCACTGAGGACTCAGAGGAGATATCATCTGTCTTCTGTAGCTTGACGAGGTGCTTGGCCCGACGCTTGGCCGAGGCAACCAACTTCCGTTTGTGAGCCTTGCTATTCCCCGAGGATCTCTTGGAGACAGAGCAATTCGCCAGGGGAGGAAGGGTTTTGAGGCGGTCAAGCATGAGCTCCGCAGCACGCTTCTTGGATGTCTACATAGAAATAAATAATAAGCACTTAAATGAAGGACGTCAAGGGACAAATTGTATGCTTTATGGCGCCCAAATTCTAATTTCATTTATTTCTTAAATATAAGGATGATTTCTGGTTCTTCAAGGCAAAAATTGAAGATGAAGATTTCCCCCTCTAGTTTGTAGAATAACTTTTCCCAAATATCAATTGGAGCGTTACATCATACCAAAACTTGGCGTCGTAGATATCAAAGTGATTTAATGGGTCTTGTTCAAGGGATAGAAGTGTTTTAAATATTATTCGTAGTCAAGAAATATAATAATTGTAACGATCATTGTAATATATATTGTCATCGAAAGGATTGGTTAGGAGGAAACACATTTAATGTCAGGCTATTGAAAGCAATGATGTATTTTAAAAGTTAGTGAGTAAGTATATCTTCTCAATACTGGTGATCATATGTTTTTTTTATTTTTTAAGGAATGAAAAAATAATCTCAATTCAATTTCGAGATGACGATATAACTTTTGGTTTTTCCTTGTTTTATACATTTATATTTTAAGTGATTTCCATCATTTAAGAGGGAGAAAATAAATCAATGCCATTGCATTATTACAAAACAAAGGCATTGATTCTTGGTCCGCTTTTATTCTATAGCATACACTGAGAGGAAAGTGCGTGATGGGCATTATTTACTCAATATAAAGTTTGCACGAATGTCATCATTTTCTAAAGAAAAAGCGATGTGTCAGCATTTTTAAGGGACATCACTACTTTTTAATAAATAAACAGTTTTTGGGTACTGAGGCTGATAATAGTATAAATACAATAATATTTTCCAATAATTTTGCAACTTCAAATAAGTTGAAAAAAGTTTATTAAAAATGCAAATTGAAAAGAAAGTCGAATGACGTTCTTCCATGTTTGACTGCATTTTCTGATAATTTTATAGTGCAATGAGTTTTAAAAATATTGTTGTCCTGTGTGTTAATGTTATTGTACCTATATTTTATGTTTGTAAATTAATATGTTGGGTGATTATTTTTATTTCTTTAAATGTTCCGTGTATTTTTAAAGTTTTGTTGTGAATATTAAAATAATTATTGATACAATGCCATAAATCGCAGAGGATACGATTAAATAACTGTGCCCTACTATAAACTGACCTCGGGCTTTCCAAACTCTGATGGGAAGTTAAAAGTTGCACTCTTTAAAGTAGGTATTTTGGATATACTATTTGGAGTTTGCTTAACTTCCCGTCAGAGTTTGGAAACCTCAAGGTCGGCTCAGAGGACGGCAATATTGTATTCACAAGGAAACAATAATATCAATAATGTCTTTTTGGTTCTTTCATTTTAAGTCCTCTGGCCTGTTGGCAGTTATATAAGTGACAGGCAAGAAACAATAAAATATACTCTTTATAAATCGCTGACTGAGTTGTCATTCTCCTCCTCTTTCGTGCAACACGTTATCATAATATAAATTCAGTAAAAGGTATTTTTTAAATATTGTATTATTTAAACTGTTTGAATATGAAATTGGGACACCATCTGTGCAGTATTTGAAAGAAAATAATAAAAGGAATATGAAATATTAAAAAGCACAAAAAAATGCAACCGCTCTCACCAATATGCCAGCCGTGAAATATAATATGGATATACAACATGAAGGTTATTAATTAAAAGAAAGAGTGCAATTTTGATGTGTAATCATAATACAAGAGGAATGTCAAGGTATGTATTCGTAGTAAACATTATACAGGAACTGAGTAAATCCTACATTTAATGGTGGAAACTGAATATCATATACATATATATATTTATATTTATATATATAAAGATATAGAGATTTTTTATCACCTATAGGAGAGGCTTTCAATTAAAAATTTATATCCAGTTTTTTAGAAAAAATTCCTATACCAAAAGTCTGGAATAATGTTTAAATTACGTTATATTCTCAAAAATGCTTAAATATCCCAACAATCTGTGTCTTCATGTAATCAACATCTTGGTTGTCAAATCAAGTACGTTCAAAAAAGCTAGAGAATATGCACCGGCTAATAAGTATAGAAATGTATCGTCAAAACTAAAAAGTCATTTATGATTTAACACCTATAGAAGACTGTAGTTATATTACTTGATACGAAACAGATGTACTAAAAAATATTGTCAATAGGTAATCTGAAATATAATTTGAGAGGCCTGGATTACGATATACAGATAGGCCCCGAAGTTAGTGAAAAATATTTTTACTGCCTTGTTGTTTTTGTTATATAAACAGGAACATAAAAACAACAATCCAAATTATGAAACAAAAATACTCTAAGTAAACTACAGGTAGTTGATCCAGGGACTAAAATCATAGAAATTTACAAATATAGAGAGCTTATTGGATTCTTTAACGAATTATGTCATTGTGCCCAATATAAACAAATCTTTCTATCTCTATGATTAAATTACGATGGCGTAGTACAAATTACTTTGTTTATATTGGCCACAGAATACAGCTGAACGATGTTTCTCTGCTATTGAAGGGGAAAAGCTCTCCTTATCGTTATATCTCTATGACTAAAATACGCAATACAAAAATAAGCAAGTCAAATCAAACTCAATTGGCTTAAGATTGGGAATCTAAATATATAAGTATCAATAGGAATTGCTAGGACACTATCAATATGCTCTAATAGCCTGTATAACGTGTGGTTTCGGAATTTAGTCCTGGTGTTAAAGGATGTCGTCCTCTACTTACTTTTTTGGACTTTCCATGTCCCTCTGTACTAAACTCTCCCACTGTGCATTTATTGACGAATGTCTTCATGTGCATTGGTCCAGACTCACTCTCCACACGAAATGTAACGGATAGGTTCCGTTTGAGGGCATTTTCATGGACTAAGGAAATGGGTGACTTGGACTCCGAGATGCTCCCCTTGGAGCTTAGAGGGCTTCCCGGAACAAAGGGTGCAGAGGAAGGATCCAACTCGAACTTGTTGGAGGAGACCGGAGCAGTCTAACAGGAGAAGAAAAAAATAATATCATGGTATGAAAGATCAAGGACTCGTGTTGATATTAATTGTGATTTTATTGATAACAGGAAATGGCATTCATAAAAATAATTGACACATATCCAAAATTCTTAAAGTATTTATCTATAATTTAAGAATACATTTAAAAAATTAAGAATTATTAGTCATTTTATGTACCTCTAATAAACTAATTGATCTTCTTGTTTTCTTGTCCAGGCTTGAATAGGACATATTCTCTCAATTTAAAAAAATATTAAGTTCGTTTATTGCACGAAATGTTTCCAAATTTATTTTGTACATTAATTTCATCAAGTACATAAATAGTTCAATAATTTAAATATAAAACGTCCAGAAAATCGAGAATAAAGACTTCAGGTTAAGAATTTCATTTTAATATATAAGATTGAATTATATATATATATATATATATTTTTTACCAAGTAAAACTTTATTCACATGAGATTATATCTTATAATATTCATAAAAATACATTAATACGTCATGTTATGAACAATGTGATCAACCAGAGAAGTAAAAATTTTATGTAAAGGAACTCGAGTAGATCTCTTTTTATACATAAAATATTGGGTTTTAGTGGTAATAAAATTAATTTCTTCTTGGTACGGTCCATTATAAAAGAATTATATATTTATATATGTAGAAACTTGAAACGAATCATCATAGAATCCTTAATTAGTTCATTCCTTATTTTTGACCAATCAACAAGAGGAAAAACGATAATCCACTAATCCTATTAAGGCGTTTATTGTATTTTTCCTTGTTGCTTTAATTTGAAATTCTATTACTTTGTGCTTGACTTTTTTACTCGGAAAATAATGAGGAAAATCCTGAAATATTCATGCTATAAATCGAAATATAAAGGATGTGGAATAATAAATTATATTTGTATTGTTTCTTTATGCCTTTGTTTTGTTTTTCTTGCCCAATTATTTATATATAAAAGCGGAAAAGCTACTGAAATAAAGTATGTCCCTTAATTTCTTAAGTATCTACGACAATATTAATTTAATGCGTCATTCAAATCCTTTAAAAAAGCCTCACATGTGCAGAGTAAAAAAATAAGATTTTTTTAAGTTTTGCAAAATAACATATGCATAACACCTGGTGACGGTTACATTTTCTAAGTTCCCACACAAATATAAATATTTTAGTCCCCCTATTACTGTGTCTTATTGCCAAATACAATAGAATTTATTTAAATATTATCGTTGTAGATGTTACAATAATGTTTTGATTCATTGAGCATGATTAGTAGTAAGAAGATGAGCAAAAAAGAAAACCAAACTTAAAGCAGCTACCTATCATTATAAATATACATTCGTTTTCTGTACCTATCTTTATTTATTAAATCAATCCAACAAACCACATAGTTCCTAACTTATTATTCATTATATTTGGGAAGAAAAATGCGTGTAGGGACATTAAATGTGTTAAGACCAGGCTTGTGAGCGTTCAGCTTTTGTTGCGTTCAGCGTTAAAAAAAATAGCGTTCCGTTCAATGTTTTTGCGTTCAGCGTTCCGTTAGCGTTCAGCGTTAAATATTTAAAAAAAGTGACGACGTTTTTTTAGAAAAGAATTTCCGAAAAAAAGTGATGACGTTTTTTTTAGAAAAGAATTTCCAAAAAAAGTGATGCCGTTTTTTTAGAAAAGAATTTCCGAAAAAATTGATGACTTTTTAAAGAAAAGAATGACGTTTTTTAGAAAAGAATCTCCAAAAAAGTCCAAGAAATGGTTAGAAAATTGAACGCTGAACGCAAAACTCTTTTTTTTTGCGTTCAACGTTCAGCGTTCAAAAAAAGTTGCGTTTCGTTCATTGAAAGTGCGTTCAGCTGAACGCCGTTCAATTTTGCGTCCCGTTCACAAGCTTGGTTAAGACATATATAATTATTAGGCTCTTGAAGTATTTTAGAAGCTTTAAAGACATATAAATTCACATTAGTATGTAAGATGATATTATGATTACAATATTTAATATGTAGCGGGACAAAAATTTATTATTCGTCCATGTAGATTTTCTAATAAGATAAGCAACATAATAGCCGAAACCAATTTTAAGTATTTCTTTTAATGCAAGAATGACACGCATGATAGTGAAATGTTACACATTTTTACTGCAAAGGATAATAGAGATAGGAAGATTTTTTTATATTGGAAACGTATTCCTCTGAAGAATCCAATAAGCCCTTTATGTCTTTATATCTCTATGGATTCTTCAGAGGAATACGTTTTTGTGTCCAATATAAACAAATCTTTCTATCTCTATGATCAGCTTACGATGACGTAGTACATATTATTTTGTTTATATTGGACACAGAATACAGCTGAACGATGTTTCTCTGCTATTGAAGGGAATCAGCTCTCTATATCTTTACTTCTCTATGGTTTTTTGTCATTGTTTTTGCTTATTTTATAAATAAAATTGAGCTATACTTTTGTTTCAAAAAAGGTACCACGCATATTTTTTATCATTTTTTTCGTTACATTTGGTAAATGGATACCAAATATGTCCAAATAAATACGAAGGCATTATTTGGTGGGAGAAAAAATTATTATATCAGTTTTTGGTGATTTATATGGACAATAGGGGGTATTATAGAAACCTAATATTAAGATATCAAAATTTATCCCCCCGCGAAAGTTGCGTCATAAGAAACTAAATGATCGTAGAAAATGGATTTTGGGTTGACCCCCCCCTTACCCCCCCCCCCAAATTGCGTTCAAAGGTTTCGTTATGAAGCAAAACTTTTTTGTTATTACTTATTTTTTAAAAAATAAGTTTTACTAAGTTTAGCTATGATTCATTTATGACTTTGTAATTTTTTTACAAATTTTCGTCAAATAATATTTAGTGCCAATAAATGAACAAAAGTGCTGACGCACCAACCATTTTTTAAATAACGGCTCCTACTAGAGTTCTTTTATAGTTTCAAGAAGGAAAAAGAAAAAGAGGGTACTCATGTTGATGTTTTTAAGTTATTTTTTAAATAAGTTTGCTTAAGAGGATTTAACTTGGTTTGAAACCATATAGGAGCGTAAAAATTTAGTAAAATTTTTACAAGTTTTATGTGAGACTCACATGGACTTTTTTGTGAAATATAGGTTCTTAAATTTTGTTGGCTTTGGTAAGACATTTTGCCTCATGTAATGCTCCTGGAGACCTGTAGCAAAAGCTTGAATTCGAAAATTTTCCTGTTTGTATTTCTAATGGAATTTCGTATATATATTTATATCTGAGCCTAAAGAAGACAGTAAACTTTCATTTAAGTATTTACTTTTCCTACAAGTATTTAAAAACTTTTTATTGATTTTTTGGTAAAGTCTGTATTAATTAATTTTCCTATGGTACCGAGGTCCTTTTTGTGCGCCATCTAAATGTTTAACAACTTCTTTAAAGGGTAACTCATTCATGTGTAGAAGACAAATAATCCACTGAAGTGGTCTTTTAAGACATAACTCGAGTCTTTTTATTACTCCTTACCATATTTTGACATTGGTGTTGCATCTGTAACACACAACAGTGACCAAAGTGTCAAGTCATTAATGTTCTTCGACTACTGAAAGTAGTTATTTCGCTTGATCTTCCGCTATGCCACTTTTTAGTAATACGTGATCAATGTATTCATGGTGGAGTTCTAAAAATATTTTTTTCGTCATTATATTATTATCTGCAAAAGTTTATGGATATAATCAACGTCATAGATTTATATTCTCAACCATGTGAGGGAGTTACTGTATGACAATTAAGATGTTAAAAGCAAACGTATTTAAAAAATTACTTAAAACCATCAACATGAGTACCCACTTTTTCTTTTTCTTTCTCGAAACTATAAAAGTACCCTAGTAGGAGTCGTTATTTAAAAAATGGTTAGTGCGTCAGCACTTTTTTCATTTATTGGCAATAAATATTATTTGATGAAAATTTGCAAAAAATTACAAAGTCATAAATTGATCATAGCTAAATTTTGTTAACCTTATTTTTTTCAAAATAAGTAATAACAAAAAAGTTTGCTTCATAACGAAACCTTTGAACGCAATTTGGGGGGGTAAGGGGGGTCAACCCAAAATCCATTTTTCTACGATCATTTAGTTTCTTATGACGCAACTTTCGCGGGGGATAAATTTTGATATCTTGATATTAGGTTTCTATAATACCCCCTAATGGACAAGCAAGGGATTTAAAAATGATATGGACTTAGTTAACGAGAAGCATCTTACCCTTAGACATAGGAGTGCTGCGTTGGCCGCAGCATGTTTAGCAACCTTGAGTGATCCTCCTTCCCCTGTGAAGACCTTTTCTCCCACTTTGAGATTGACTATGTACTTTCTGAGATCCACAATTGTTCCTTCCTTGGAGTTTGTCAGGGATATATCTCCATTCTTAAGAGCCTTTCTACTATTTCTGAATATAAATCAAACAAAAAATTAATCTTAGATTTTGTTATAAATGCATTACTAAAAACCTTTGCAAAACAAGATTGGACATAATTACTCAGACTATCGTTTGTAGATCACTACTTTCAACCTTTGATAGTTTATTAAGTCTTATAACAGGATGTAAAAAATATCGCTCGGAAAAAGATACAAATAGATTTGTAATGACTATCGTATGAAATTTACATTTGGTAAATGCAGAGTTGTGGATTGAACGGAAAAATAAATGCCGTTTGCGAACGCACGTTCAAAATCGAAAATCTGAACGAAATATAAACGAACGGAATTTTTTTGGTTGGCATTCGTCCGTTCAATTGATATTGTTTTCAAAAGTGTGGACGCTTTTTATAAAAGAAGTTCAATCAATTTTTCTTATGTCACTTCAGAAAAAAATGAGAATGGTTTTTTTTAATTCAAAAATAAGTGCAATTGAAATTACTGCGATTCGTTCTGGGATAAAAGTGAGGACGGTTTTTTTAATAATGGATTTTTTTCAAATTTGAAATAGGAAAAAGTTCATATTTTTAACGAACGGCAAATGAACGAACGAGGGCTAAAAAATTGAACGGACGAACGACTGAACGGATTTTTTTAATCGAACAGACGAATGCTCAGGTTGCGAACGCCCATCAGGCCTGGGTAAATGCTAGTCAATAAATTTGCTACAGAGGAATTTATCGATATAAGGCAACATATTTTTGATAATCCCAATCACAACTCTTAGATTTCATTGTCCTACAGAGTACTTAAAGTCTGTTAGGTCATCTGTTACTTATCAATGGTGAAATACTCAGATTTATTTTTTTCCAAATCCTACCAGGTATTTCAATAAAATAAAATAAATTGACAAAAAAAAAATAAACTTTAAAAATATCGACATACTTTCTCATATCCTTTCGTTGACATTTTGGATCATGATATGGGTGAATGAGTTCATACTGGATTTTCTCTCGTCTCTTCATGGCTAGTGTATTCAGTTCCACAGTAGGCAGAGGGGATCCTAGGTAATAAATAACAGATAAATAACATTGTGAGATATTATTTTAGGTATATGAGAGCGTGCCTTAATTTATTTTCTATATTTATATATAGTAGAGGTTTACTCCATAACTTTTTAAAAAATAAAAAAATAACGTTTCGACAAAGGATAAAGTTTTCAAAACTCACCTAGACATAAGCAATAAAACAAGAAAATAATTTATATTAACTTACTATAGGCGGTTGCAATTCGTTTCAAACTAAAATCAAGATTCGTTGCCTTTCAATATTTGTCGACGGGGTGTAATTTTTAACAAATTCTTACTTTGAATGTATCGTATATTGTTCTTAACTTTTTTAAGTAGCGTAAAATTTCTAAGTTTATAAAGCCTAGCAATAACTTTAAATATATTTTTAAAACTTAGCGATAATTTAATAAAACTTAGCAATAAACGACAAAAACTTTATCCCAGGGATAACATTATTATTCGCTCATTTATCTTGTATATTTTCTGGACACTAACTTGAAATAAAAATAATGATATTTCAAGGCTCTTAAATATAAGTTAAATATTTGAAAAATAAATTCGCTGAATTAAATATAGAGGAATAAGCATATTTAATTTTTTTGGAGTCAAAGAAGGCATTGTTTCTTGAGAGACGGTTGGTGCTCAGAACTCTGATATCATTTTCTAGTGCAACAGATGACAACAACTTGTTTTATTAACATGTAAAGCTATTTATTATATATTGTCTAGCTTTTGTATCTAAAAAATTCTTTCAGAATTGAAAGAATTTATCGTCAGATAAATCGGCTATCGGCATGTTTCTGGGGAAAAAACTATCGGATATATATTGGTCCTTAAAATACACGATCGGTCGACCTCTAACATATATGATAATATAGTACTTCAACGTTGTTAAGTATTTATTCGTCTATTATGTATTTATTTATTTTCACGCTTCTAATACATTTAATAAAGCAACTTGTGGAAAAAATAATGAGTTTATTTTGTTTCATCATATCTGATGATAAATAATCCTCACTTTCTGACGACAAGACGCACAAAGAGAAAAAATATGGCCTGCCAACTGGAAAATATATTTTATAGATGAATTTGTGATAAATACTATGATGATATCTTTAAGCATATCACTCAATGACAAAAAAATACTTTTTTTCTCTCCATTTTCTCGGTTTTGACAGTTTGGATCCTTATAACTTCAAAAATAAGATAATAAAATACTTTACCTAGCTTAAAAAGTTAATTATTATTTCATGACTCGATGGTGGATTACAACTGGTATAATTATTTCATTATTATTTAGTGTGTCGTTCATGAGCTCTTCTGAAATGATTCACTTGAAGGAGTGATTCATAAGTTTTATTTCTCAAAAAGTGGAGACTAATATTTTAAGTAAAAGAATCTTTTCCATGAACTAAAGTTAAAGACTCAAATATTTTGAAAGAGTCGGTTTGTTCAAACTTATTTGAATATCAAGCATAATACATATCAAGGTAGTGAACGGAACAGAAAATGAAACGCTGTTCCGCGGAATGATCACTCTATGAACAAAACTATAGCTCTTTAATCGGAAAGATAAAAACATATTTTTAGCATTCCGTTCCTCTATTTGTTAATATAATTTATGTAAAAATTGTATTAGCATATCCAATACAGTCTATTGGTTCTTTTAATGGTTAGTAAATGAAATTCCTGAAATAGATTTGAAAGTTTCTGTTTTACCTTTTTCGCAGTTTAAATCGGCAAAAATATATAAACCAAAACATCTATAAGTTACAAAAAAAAATCTGAAATTTCCTGGCCGCGGAATGAAATCATTATTTATGGAAGGGAACACGGAACGAAATGCAAAAAAAAATATTATGAACGGAACAATGGAACGTCCAAAACTCACAAACCTGATATTTATATATTGAATGACCCTATATTTAAAAATTATTTTGGGCTCAATCTCAATTTTACCGCTAATTTGAGTTTGGCCTTCAATACGGGATGCTTGAGCTTGGTTCCTCCAGAGCCAGAGCAGCAGCTGCATGTTGGGCCTTCTTGATGCTGAGTCCGGAAGCAGCGTATCCTCGTACTCATCAGAGTCCTCAGGTCCAAGCTTGAGGAGAACAGTAAAACTCCTCTTATGGGAGGGCCCAGATCATCCGTCAACGGTATGATACTTGATTTTGTTGAAGCGAACGAGCTCGTTGATCAAACACATGGGGGTCTTCTCTGAAAAAAGAAAACAAAATATGATATTTATTAAATTGATGACATATTTTAATAAATAAATTATTATATTGATCATTAAATCTGCAAATATAAACAAAGTTATTCTGAACTGGAATATGTAGAAATAAAAAGGAAACTTCCAAATCATTGAATCAGTTGGAATCACAAAAAATGGTTCAGAACTCTCTTTTAAAAAACAGGCTTACAATGGACAGGCAATTGTTAGAAATATGAACTTGTTTGAACAACAAAAGTAGCTGGACACAGTTTTCTAAAGACGGTATAAAAACGGTTGAAATATATATTATATATTTGAAACTGTGAATTTGGTGTTGGGAAAAGTTTAAAA
Source organism: Caligus rogercresseyi (assembly GCA_013387185.1). Classification (NCBI taxonomy): domain Eukaryota; kingdom Metazoa; phylum Arthropoda; class Copepoda; order Siphonostomatoida; family Caligidae; genus Caligus; species Caligus rogercresseyi. The sequence goes on from CP045895.1 coordinate 21,121,154, forward strand.
AAAAACAGGCTGCATTTGGCAAAAAATTATTATTTTATAACCATAATCACTTTTTTGGGAAGGAAGACTTATTTTTTGCCTTAGTTTTTCATTGAAGTTTTATTATTCTACTATATATCAAAGTACAAAAATAAAAATTGTTTAAAATTAGATATTATAATAAATAATTTAAAAAAAACCTAATTTATATGGTACATATGATTAAGTGGAACATGCCGTATAGATAATTACATAATTGAATCTTAGTTGTGATTAGTAATTATTTAAAAAAAATCATAATCATATCGTATTTTATGTACTGATGTACCTTTTTTGTTGACTGATATTTGTGGTTTAGTTCTTTGATTTGGCACATCACAATGAAGCTAATCAGGTATAATCCAGTAAATATAAAGATTATTATCTATTTAATAATAGGAATAATTCATTTCTTGTCCAACGTTATTGTACACATCTTTTGAAGTACTTTTTATTTAAAACATTTAAAATTAAATATAATGTTCAATCCCTCATCTGATATTTCTTCAAATGCATATATAATTATTAAGTTTGCAAAGGATTCGTCTTATTAAACCCTGTCCCAAGGAAGGAATCGTTATTGAACGGAACTCTGAATACTATGATTTTGTAATGTACAGCGAAAAAACAACAAAAAACATACTTTTATCACGCTGCTTATCTAATAAATACAGGAATTGTGAACGGAATGATAGAGAATGCGCAAATTAAACCATATTTTTCTTTGATCTTTAAGGCTTAAAAATCTATTTGAAGAAGTTGAGCCAGGTATACAACTTTAAATTATATCGCAGGAGGATAATCCCTTATTGGGCCTTCAACCAAATAAAATATCATTCAACAATGACGCTAGAACAAAAAGAAATTATTTCGAATAATCAAAAACTTTTTTAAAATATATTAAAAAACTCACTTCATTACTATTTGCTTTGTTACTTCATTAATATATCATTAGTGCATTTTTTATTACTATTTGATGGGTTTCTGTGATTTTATACCCTATTTATATCCTTGCTTTATTGATATGTGTGGATTACTAATGACAACTCTATTGTTATTTTCAGCAAGCAATACTTTGATATAAAAAACTGTTGTAAGAAGTATATAAATATATTTAGGCAATCACTAGTTTGAAATAAATAAAACTAACTGTGGACTTATCTTAAAAGCCAGATATTTAATATCTACTAAGAAAAATAAGAATTTCGTTCCTCTCTTAGTTAGCTTTCCTGACTCCCCAAAGCAATTCGTTATATCTTGATAGGATTTATAGTGAATAACTTTGAGGTTTGAAGAAGTGTGGTGTGGCGGGTGACACTCCCGGAAATAAATTATGACTAAATGCTTATTTATTCGTCAAAACAACCTTTGCGACTTCTAAAAAAGTATCTACATAGATTTGGAGCAAGTTTTCTGCGAGTAACTTTGATGGTGTTTTGGACAATTGACTATTCCGGATATAATTAGGGTAATATCCAGGTGTTGTTAATAATAATAATAAAATTGAATCATTACCCCTATTGAATATATATTAATATATAAATATATTTCGGGAAACAATATAACATTTATTGCTACCTTTTAAGGGTGGTTTTTGACGTATTGGTAGGGAAGTGGATGAGGGTTGTATAATGGGTGGTGGAAGGCTATGGCGAGGAAGGGCCGAGGTAGGGTTGATGGAGGTGAAGGGCTGGGGGTGATGGTGATGAAAGTGTATGGAGGGTGGAGGAGGCGGAGGTCGAACCCGAGGGCTTTGAGAAGAGTGGCCTTGATGATGATAATGGTTATGAGAGGAAGAATGACTATGATGAATCCCGTTGGATGCTCCTGTTGTCGGTCCCGGGACACCCGGTGATGCTGATGGACCTCACTCCGACTAGAGGAAGACGAGAAATGTCCCATGCCATTTGGAGTACTTCCCTCCCCATTGGACGAGTACATTACAACGGGATGATGCCGTACTCTATGATGAAGGGGCCCATTAGAGTTTCCATGATGATGAGTGGACGTGAATCGAGGAAGCACAGTCATGGGAGAGCTTAATATCTTGGTCTCCGATTTGTAAAAATTAAACAGATGGAAAACGGCCTTTATTAGATAAGTATCCTTGTCATAGATGATTTTACCCCTGACAGCTGCTACACGTCTTCTTCTCATATAAATAATATATATTGATGTAACTACAACATTTATCGGGTTTTTTTTTTACTTGAGCAATTACTCTCTCATAACTTTTACATCATCCTCAATAAAGTATTATATTAATGGTCTATAGAGAGGATAGGTAAATAAGTTTGTTATCTATAAATACATGAATAAGACTCAAACAAGTTGTCATTTAAAAGATATTATAATGAAATATCATTTAAGTATTATAAATATCATATGGAATAAGCAAGTCTATAGGACTTTGAGTAACATGATTTTATAGATAACCTTGCTGTTGGTATAATTGGCATCAAGTGTCGGTCTCGAAAAATGTATGGAATGACGGGACTTAGTTGAAATTTTCATTTGCTCGAGGAAAAATGTTTGACATTTGTATTATTTTGATTATATATTTATCAAATCTTCGATACTTTCTTTCTTTTGAAATCACGCAAACCTTTATGTTGTTGTTATTTGACTCTCTTTCTCTCTCTCTCTCACTCGATCTAAATATCGGCATACATGCTTTATAGCCAAACAGACCCATTTCATATATACGGCCTTTTCTCGAGATTTAAACGAGATACTTCTGCAGACAGTTGATTTTTATGGATCAAATTCTTCTCCAAAATACTTATTATAGACCAAAAAAAAAGGGGAAAAATACAAAATTGCTAAAGGAAGCAAAATATAAAACAATTTTCAAATTAAAAAGTATATTTTAGGTTCAAATATGATACATTGTTAATCACAATAATAAAACTTATGACTAAATAGTAATTTAATTATAGCGACTGTGTTAAAACTGTTTTATGGAGAAAATGAGGGGGAACTGAGCACAGATTTCATGTAATAAAATCAAAAAGAATTATTTATATGGTATGTATTTAATAATATCAAAATTATGATAGCGAGGCTTAGGCATTGTTTACTATCTCTAAATGATGAAAAAACATGCTCAATCACGTTAGAAAGATTATTTAAAGCTCCTCAGCTAACGAATATAATGTTTTATCTACTAAACTTAGTCTTTTCGGCCTTAAGGATTACGAATAATCAAAGAAAGTAACTACGACTAATGGCCAATTCATGTTGGCACCCATGTTGAGAGGTTCCGTGAAGGTCTAAGAACAGGCATGATTTTCATATAGGGACTTCTCTCTCTTTCCTCTTTCTTTTCGGTCAGCGTTTCCACGCGAGAAGATCTTTTTCCAGGATGAGAGCAAAGGGGAACTTTAAGGAATACTGCGTGATCGGGCGCAAGCTGCCCACCGAGAAGGAGGCTGTGACTCCCCTCTACCGTATGAGGATCTTCGCACCCGACGTTGTCGTCGCCAAGTCCCGTTTCTGGTACTTTCTTCGTCAACTCCGGAAGTTCAAGAAGACCACTGGAGAAATCGTCTCAGTTAAATTGATCCGTGAGAGGAAGCCTCTCAGGATCAAGAACTTTGGTATTTGGCTGAGGTGAGTGACTTGGTCTTCGTCTTATAGAACTCCTATATAACACGCTCCTTAGATCCTCTTACGGAACGAGGATAATATCCTCGTTCGGCAACCTCACGTGTTGTTTTAATCGTTTGAGATTGAGTCATTGGCGTGTGAGATTACCAGCTGCGATCTGCATGGTCTGCTAATACAGATCCATTCTTCTTTGAGGCATCAAACTCTGAGAAATTCATAGTGGATTTTGAAGCGGCCATTTGGACAATACTACTATTATGTGATGCTTACGTTTCACTTGATAATAATTTTTACGAGTTCAACCTCATCCTAAAATATTTATAGTGCATGCGGAGGAAGTCTACACAGTTAGCTTCAAGAGGAAATAATTCAAGCATATCAATAAATCACTATACACTATTGAAGTCTATGTTAAAGACAATGTGATGTTTATTAATTACTTATTTTATCAAAAACTGTGCGTATATGAATATTTGATACTGACCTTAATTAGTTTTAATTTTAATTCATCTTAGCGTACAAATGTACGGCATACGCCAACACTTCCTCTAAGAATATATGAGGATTAATTAACTGCCTTTAAATTGGATCATCTCTTCATGATTATTTTTTTCTTTGCTGTATGATGGACGAATGAACTATATATATTTTCATTCCTCCATGAATGCTTTTTAACCATCTTATAAATGTATGTCAATTAATTTAGATACGACTCTCGCTCTGGAACCCACAACATGTACCGTGAGTACCGTGACTTGAACGTCTCTGATGCCGTCACTCAGTGCTACCGTGACATGGGTGCCCGTCACCGTGCTCGTGCCCACTCCATCCAAATCATCAAGGTGGAGCCCGTTCACTCCTCTGCCTGCCGACGACCCCTCGTCAAGCAGATGCACGACTCCAAGATCCGGTTCCCTCTTCCCTCCCGGGTACAGAAGTCTGGAGGATCCCTCTTCAAGGCAAAGAGACCCAATACCTATTTCTTGTAAATCTCGACCTCTTGGTTTCTTGAATTATATGCTATAAGTTCCAAAAATACTGTATATACAACCTCGTCTACTATTATTATTATTCTCTAACTGAGCTGTTGTATGAGGGGTATTGGAATGTTTTAGGTACCGTCAGATTATGTACAGAAAAAGAAAAGCCCTTGTATTATCTTCATGCAAGCTCTGAATAATTAGCCGTTCTATGACAATTTTGAATATTAAATGAACTAAGAGTCCACTAATCATAAACCTAGAAAATATGCTATTTATATTTCAAGACGACTTAATTAAATCTAACGTCTTAGTGTTTTTCGTTACACCCTGTCAACAGGAGATGGAATATGCAGCTTGGAAAACTATATTGATAAACTTGTTAGTGGCGATAAAAACTAAGTGGATGCTAAAAAATGGAATCGTATTTAGTCTAACTGGATCTCTAGAATTTTTTTACTCAAGCCTATTAAAGAACTGATAAGTATATTTTAAGTTGTGGGCCTTGTTAATTAAATCTTATAAAAATATATATATTGTTGACTTTCATTTCTAATCGTTTTTCGTCCGCGAACAACAAGAAATTCGTATCGTTCGGTTAAAAACTTATATAAGTTGCAGGTTTGTACTTGTTCACAATATTTTCATGAATTCTACCCCCTGGCGCTAAAAAAAGAAGAAAATTACTCTCCATAGACTAGTAGTATTGTACTTTTTGACGTCAAAGAATTCCCTTCTAAAAACGTCACTTTTATTGAGAATGGCAACGACAAACGAACGATTAAAATTTTAAATGAACGACCAATTTTCGCGAAAGTCAACAAGTCTGATATATTTATAAATGTGATACAACTTTTTCCACAAATATGTCAAACAAGCCCCAGACATAATCGTACGTTCTTTATACTATCCCTGTTGGCGTTTCTCAAATTCCATCGTTTTTTAGATGTAACGATCTCTATGTTCTTCTAAATAATCTCCCTTATTGAATTTCATGGAATCCAAATAGGAGTGCGATAAATGAAGCTTCAGGTACATTCTGTAACCAATCTTCTCAAGACTTCAGAAGATCGTCGATCATTTCACATTAGTTTTTTACTTGTTTTACTCTAGAAGCCTCCGACAACAACAAGTTTATCTATTGCCAACAACTTTCTGAAGAATTCCAGGTCCTGAATTAGTTTCTTCCATAGAGATAAAGATATAGAGAGCTTATTCCCTACAATTAGCAGATAAACATCGTTCAGCTGTATTCTGGACACAATGACGTATTTCTCTGAAGAATCCATAAAGATATAGAGAGTTTATTCCTTCCAATAGCAGAGAACATCTCATTCAACTGTATTCCGGACACAATGACGTATTTCTCTGAAGAATCCAATAAGCTCTTTATATCTATATATATCTATGGTTTCTTCATTTGCAGCCCAATAGATAAACTTGTTTTCATTTTGACCTTCAACCACCTCGTAAATATTGCTTCCATACATTTAAAGGCATCGAACTTGAGATCTCTGAAGAAGTACTGGCTCGACTAATCTTCAACTATATTATTGAAATCTATATATTATAATTATTACTAAAATAATATAGTTGAAGATTAGTCGAGCCAGTACTTCTTCAGAGATCTCAAGTTCGATGCCTTTAAATGTATGGAAGCAATATTTACGAGGTGGTGGTACTACTAGATCGGAGTGGGCTGTCTTGGAGAAAAGGCCCCACGATCACTACCTTATAAAGTCGACGGCACGGGAAGGGTTACTTTAAGAAACAGACGTTTCTTAAAAAGGTTCATGGACCCACTCAGGACAACCCAGATAGAAACCAATCAGTACCTAACCATTTGTTCTGCAGGGGAAAAGTTTTTTAGAGACACTTATGAAGCGTCTGAAGAGAAAATTCTACCCTTCAATGGACTAGAGGTTACGAACACAGGAGAACCAATAAATCCGAACCTGTTGGTAGAATCTACCCCTCGGCTTGAAGACGGAGTTCCATCTATTCCCACACAAGATCCTAAGTGTCGCGGCAAATCTATCATATTAGTATGGTTTGAATAATATAACCCACGTTAGTATTATTATTACTATATCAAGCAGGGACTTGTTCTCTTTATTTACTCTTTCTCTAATGGCGGCATCTCCCGGCATTAGTTGAGTACTTAAAGTACACCATTGCATCAAAGCGATCTGATTGGTTGATAACAGCATGATGCATTACTTGGGAGAGCATTTTCGCGGGTTTTTATTATTATTATTCCCGGAATACTCAGTTGATACCTTCACTTGAAATAAAGAACACCTATCTCTCTCATCTCTGTCTCTTTATTTATTGAGGTAATCATTTAATTAGGTTTTGCCGCTGCATCAGGGATACAGCATCACAGTCCTTTTGGGGTTTGGTATATCATCATCTTATACAGTCCACTTCGCTTTACATGGTCCTTCGAGCCGGATCTTGAGAGAAATCTTGAGATCTTACGTACGCGGATATTTTTTTATCAGCCCAAAAGTTATTTGTGAGCATAACTTAATTTCAATTAGTGTTTTCAAGGGTTCTGACTGTAGTGTATTTTGTAGTCAAAATACTCTACCTAAATCGTGCCTGGAGAATTTTTCAGTTCTCCCGAATTCACTCCTTTTTTTATATTAACTAATTCAATTTGTGTTTTCAAGGGTTCTGACTGTAGTGTATTTTGTAGTCAAAATACTCTACCTAAATCGTGCCTGGAGAATTTTTCAGTTCTCCCGAATTCACTCCTTTTTTTATATTAACTAATTCAATTTGTGTTTTCAAGGGTTCTGACTGTAGTGTATTTTGTAGTCAAAATACTCTACCTAAATCGTGCCTGGAGAATTTTTCAGTTCTCCCGAATTCACTCCTTTTTTTATATTAACTAATTCAATTTGTGTTTTCAAGGGTTCTGACTGTAGTGTATTTTGTAGTCAAAATACTCTACCTAAATCGTGCCTGGAGAATTTTTCAGTTCTCCCGAATTCACTCCTTTTTTTATATTAACTAATTCAAATTGTGTTTTCAAGGGTTCTGACTGTAGTGTATTTTGTGGTCAAAATACTCTACCTAAATCGTGCCTGGAGAATTTTTCAGTTCTCCCGAATTCACTCCTTTTTTATATTAACTAATTCAAATTGTGTTTTCAAGGGTTCTGACTGTAGTGTATTTTGTAGTCAAAATACTCTACCTAAATCGTGCCTGGAGAATTTTTCAGTTCTCCCGAATTCACTCCTTTTTTTATATTAACTAATTCAATTGTGTTTTCAAGGGTTCTGACTGTAGTGTATTTTGTGGTCAAAATACTCTACCTAAATCGTGCCTGGAGAATTTTTCAGTTCTCCCGAATTCACTCCTTTTTTATATTAACTAATTCAAATTGTGTTTTCAAGGGTTCTGACTGTAGTGTATTTTGTGGTCAAAATACTCTACCTAAATCGTGCCTGGAGAATTTTTCAGTTCTCCCGAAATCACTTCTTTTTTTCTATTAACTATTTAAATTTGTGTTTTCAAGGGTTCTGACTGTAGTGTATTTTGTGGTCAAAATACTCTACCTAAATCGTGCCTGGAGAATTTTTCAGTTCTCCCAAAATCACTCCTTTTTTTTCTATTAACTATTTGAGTTTGTGTTTTCAAGGGTTCTGACTGTAGTGTATTTTGTAGTCAAAATACTCTACCTAAATCGTGCCTGGAGAATTTTTCAGTTCTCCCGAATTCACTCCTTTTTTTTATATTAACTAATTCAATTTGTGTTTTCAAGGGTTCTGACTGTAGTGTATTTTGTAGTCAAAATACTCTACCTAAATCGTGCCTGGAGAATTTTTCAGTTCTCCCGAATTCACTCCTTTTTTTATATTAACTAATTCAAATTGTGTTTTCAAGGGTTCTGACTGTAGTGTATTTTGTAGTCAAAATACTCTACCTAAATCGTGCCTGGAGAATTTTCAGTTCTCCCGAATTCACTCCTTTTTTTATATTAGCTAATTCAATTTGTGTTTTCAAGGGTTCTGACTGTAGTGTATTTTGTAGTCAAAATACTCTACCTAAATCGTGCCTGGAGAATTTTTCAGTTCTCCCGAATCACTCCTTTTTTTCTATAAACTATTGAGTTTGTGTTTCAAGGGTTCTGACTGTAGTGTATTTTGTGGTCAAAATATTCTACCTAAATCGTGCCTGGAGAATTTTTCAGTTCTCCCGAAATCACTCCTTTTTTCTATCAACTATTTGAGTTTGTGTTTCAAGGGTTCTGACTGTAGTGTATTTTGTGGTCAAAATATTCTACCTAAATCGTGCCTGGAGAATTTTTCAGTTCTCCCGAAATCACTCCTTTTTTTCTATCAACTATTTAGATTTGTGTTTTCAAGGGTTCTGACTGTAGTTTATTTTGTGGTCAAAATACTCTACCTAAATCGTGCCTGGAGAATTTTTCAGTTCTCCAGAGATCACTTTTTTGTTCTATTAACAATTTAAATTTGTGTTTTCAAGGGTTCTGAGTGTAGTGTATTTTGTGGTCAAATAACATTACCTTTAGACTGCCCTGACCTTATGTTGAATTGTATTATTTGTAATTCATTAATAATTGGTTATATATATGGTTATATATGGCATCTGATGTCATTGATAAAATGACCTACATGGACGATATTCATATCGTTCAAGATACGATCGAAGGTGCCACCCGAACAACTCTAGAGGTATTGAAAATTCTGGAAAGTGGAGGTTTTTATGGTCATAAGATCGCAGCTACTCATCCAGAGATACTTTCGCTGATTGAAGCGGACCGAGTAGCTGTCCCAAGAGATGATATTTCAATTCTAGGGTTGAAGTTAAATATAAGTTTGGATGAATTTAAATTTGATCTTGGAGACAAATTTGATAAGTTCAATCCTGAGTCAACTTCATTATCTCGAAGGGATATTGTGTCTCTAGCTAGTCAGATCTTTGACACGCAAGGTTATGTCTCCCCATTTATAATGCAGTTTAAGAAAATCCTCCCACTATTGTGGGAGGACAAACTTAAATGGGACGAAGACCTTAGGTCAAAGGACACAAAAGCTGCTAAAGAAGCCGTGGAAGTATTTTGCAAATGGGTGAAACAAATTCCGTTGCTGAAAGACCTTCGATTTCCTCGTTATAACGGGGGAGATATAAAACATCTAGCAGTTTTTGGTGATGCCTCCAAAGTAGGAATGGGCGTCGCTGCTTACCTCATTGTAGAAACCGAGGAAGGAAAAACCATGAGCCAACTTGTTTACTCAAAAAGCTCCTTAATGCCTAAATCACTACGTGAGAAAAGTAAGCTTGAGGACATGTTGACGATTGCAAGGGCAGAGCTTGTCGCTATGAATATGGCTGTCACTATGGCAAATTATATTCAGAACGCACTGAAACCAACGATTTGCCCTAAAAATACAGTCATATTCACCGACTCTCTTTTGAATCTACAGCGGTTACAAAGAGGTAAAGGTTCTTGTAAGCCATGGGAGGAACGCAGAATTTGCAAAGTACTTGACAACCTTTTTGGTGCGCAAGTAAAATTTTGCCCTGGCGTCCTCAATCCAGCAGATTTGCCAAGTAGAGGTTGCTATATGAACGATCTTATTGATAAAATTGACTTTTGGAAATATGGGCCGGGTTTTCTTTTGGAAACCTTGGACAAATGGCCAAAACAACCAATGCTCAATGAAGCCTCTGACACCAAATCAAAAATGACTGCGCCTGATCTTACGTTATACTTCGCTCAAGTCAAGGCTGTGGCGGATGATAATCAAAAAGCTATGATTAATAAGACACAGATCCAGTCTACTTCGGTTATAGAAGAGCTTATCAATAGATGCTCCAAGCTATCTCTAATTAAAAGAGTACTCATTCGTATTAGGAGATGGGCCCGAAGGGTTCCCATCAAATCCCTAAATATAACCAGGGACGAAAAGGAATGGGTTGAAGTTCTTTTAGTTAGAATCGTACAAGAAGCAAGGTTTTCAAAAGAAATAGAAATCCTAAAAGACTCTGACTCACTCAAACGGAAAAGTGTTTTGGGATCACCACTCAGACATCTTCCAGTGTTTTATGATGAAACGTTGGGAGTAATAAGACTTCAGAGTCGACTACATACATCTTCCACAATTTCTTTTGACATTACTAATCCCATAATTGTACCTAAAGGAACCCTGGCAGAAAGATTAGTTCTCGATACGCACGAACGACTTTTTCATTGCTCACAGAAGCAAACATTTAATACCTTAAGAACAAGGTATTGGTTCCTTGGTAATTTTGGTTATGTCAAATCTCTTGTCAGAAAGCTATGTAAAGCCCCTCGTTGTCGATATATAAAATTTGGGACTCCAAGAATGGCCCCCTTGCCTACAATAAGAATGGATCACCCTAGTCCATGGCAAAATGTAGGAATCGATTATCTGGGCCCTTTGTACTGTAAGCATCAGTGTGAGGAGATGTATGAAAATCGTTGTCCTCATCCACCTACATTTAAAGTATGGATGGCATTATTTACTTGTTTACATACAAGAGCTATCCATGTTGAGATAATTGAGTCTTGTTCGACAAGAGAGTTTCTACAAGCTCTTAGAGTATTTGTTGGACGGTACGGTAAGCCGCTAATAATATATTCAGATAATGCTCGACATTTTGTTGCTGCAAATAAGCAGCTACAAACTCTTAAAAATCTTGACTTTAAAAAAATTCAAGAGGAAACTTACTCTGGAGATAACATTGAATGGAAATTTAGTACCCCGGAAGCTCCTTGGACAAATGGAGTCACAGAACGTATGGTAGCTATCTTTAAAAAGCAATTGAAAGTCTTGCTTCAAAAGAATAAGTTAACATTGAAAGAGTTGCAAACTATTGTGTCTGAGCTTCTTGGGTCCATTAATGATCGCCCGCTTGGTTCAACACAAGATGGAGATTTGAGTATATCTCCAAATATGCTTCAGTACGGCAGAAATCTAACCTCCATTCATACACCTTCAAGTAAGGCTTTAGAAAATATGCCCCATGCCAATATGTGGGTGTCCAGAAAGCAAATTTTGAATTCTTTTTGGTCTGCATGGCGTAAGGAATACTTACAAGAATTAAGTATACCCTCAAAGTGGATTAAAGATCCTTCCCATAAAGATTTTTTGTTTATTGGGGATGTTGTCTTGCTTAAACCAGACACCCTAGAAAAAAATCAATGGAGAATAGGGAGAATCATAGATATTCACAAGAATGACCATGGTGTTGTTTTATCTGTCTCTGTAAAGCTACCCCTAACTGATACAGTTATTATAAGATCGGTTAGACAGGTGGCATTGCTCGAGTCTTCGCAAGTTTTCGCAGAAACAGTTAATAAGAGTAAGGCTTGGATAATTTGGATCTGGATAATGGATGTGTCGGAAGCGGTCGGCGGACGTTGAAAGTCACCCAAACAAAGGGAATGATCACCCCTAAGGGAGGGATTGACCGATCTCCCGCCGTATGTGATCCCGTCCAGGACTCCAGTGAAGAAGGAACCATAGACCCTGACCCAGACAAAGAGGCAATAACTGCAACCTCCGAATCTGTTCTTGTTCCACTTCAGCATTTAGAGGCCGCTGGAGAGAACTCTTGTGACTTATCAAATGGGCCGTCAATGAGAAATACTGATAGTCGTGAAAGTCATAAAGGTTCGGGAAGAAGAAGACAACGCCCAGGTTATTATAAACTTCTTAATAAAGGAAAACTCTGAAGAGGGTTTTTTCAATACTTCGAGTATTTTTCCCTCTTATAAGTATTTAAAAATTAATACAGACATACAGATAAGTATGCAAGAACTAATTTCGGAAGGGAGTTGGTCCAAATTTTTCCTATGAGGTTTTCTCATTATTTTTTTCCTCAAGAAAGGTTTTTATGGCTAACTTTCCGTCCAGTTAAAAGTTCATATCCGGATACACGGATAGATTTAAATCATGTTGGAACTGCCAGCAGTAGTCGAACCTGCCGAGGGCCAGAAGCTTTACAACCTTCTGACCAGAGGTTCTATATGGGATTTACAACCCCATGGAATCCAAACTCCTTGATCTTGAATACGGCATTTTGTGTTTTCATCTAGGTGGAAGCTCATAATGCTGGAAGCTCCAGGACAAGCAGGCATTCCCAGTTTGAATTTGCTCTATTTTTCCTAAGAATAGGTTTTATTTTTGAGTACTCAATGTTTTTCACCTTAGCCAGGAGACTTCCTTGCTGAGCAAGCTTCGGTTTGCTTTAATAAAGGATGGCAAGGTCGGAGGATTAACCATCTGGTTCGAGATACATCGGGATTGTTATTTTTAATTGGGGGGTATTTTTTCTTTCTTTCTTCTTCTTTTTCATTTAACTTAGTTGTAAATTGGGTTTCTTTTATGAAGTCAATGATTCGGGTATGTCTCGAACACTAACAGTTGGGTGCCGAGAAAAACTATGTGGGAAAGTTCGCAACCACCAACAAGATTTTAAGCTAATCTAACGACAAAACAAAGATGTAGTTTCATCAGTTACTAATGATAAATAATCCTGCATGAGTGACGGTGCGCACGTTGACTCTACTGCCTTAGGGATCCGCACATTGCCTAAAATAGATTTACCTATTATTATGAGACCTTCAGCTATGTAAAAATTGCTTAACGTCTCATGGGGGGAGTGTCGCGGCAAATCTATCATATTAGTATGGGTTTGAATAATATAACCCACGTTAGTATTATTATTACTATATCAAGCAGGGACTTGTTCTCTTTATTTACTCTTTCTCTAATGGCGGCATCTCCCGGCATTAGTTGAGTACTTAAAGTACACCATTGCATCAAAGCGATCTGATTGGTTGATAACAGCATGATGCATTACTTGGGAGAGCATTTTCGCGGGTTTTTATTATTATTATTCCCGGAATACTCAGTTGATACCTTCACTTGAAATAAAGAACACCTATCTCTCTCATCTCTGTCTCTTTATTTATTGAGGTAATCATTTAATTAGGTTTTGCCGCTGCATCAGGGATACAGCATCACAGTCCTTTTGGGGTTTGGTATATCATCATCTTATACAGTCCACTTCGCTTTACACTAAGGAACAGACAGTCATCACACCATATCACAACCAAGAAGATCGTCCCAGATTAGGAAACCTAAAAAATTCTACAACCCTAATACTGGGAGATATGTCGACCAGTCATTATGATCACGTTATTACAGTTACTTTAGAAAAATCTTGTAATAACAGGGGTGGGGATGAAGAAGTACCGGCTCGACTAATCTTCAACTATATTATTGTATATATTATTGAAATCTATGTATTATAATTATTACTAAAATAACTCATGAAAAAGAAGAAACCTAGAGACTCGTTCAGGACCGAAGGGATTCATTCCATGTAATAAAATTATATATATTATTCATGTGCTCTGTTTATCATTTATTTATTTTAGATTAAAACATCTCGTCCAAAATACATTATTCATCGACCGAGAGGATATTTATTCAATCTCGGGTTTTCACAAATTGCTTGATGAGCCAAAAATTAATGTACAGTTGCCTCTTGACGTTTTTCTTGCCAATGCCATGTCAATTTGGAAGTCATTCTTTAGGAGACAAGTAGAAATAATCCAATTCCTGGGATTTAATAACACTACATAAGCCTCTCAGATCTCTTCCTCAACTGAACATATAATTTTTAATTAATTAGTCTATATGAATATATAGTTTTTCAAAATAAATTCTAACTCATATAAGGATCAATAATATTGTATATTGTACTTCTCATTAGCAGATTCATGTTGGTTTCAACACTATGGTATTGCTTCTGTAATGCCCAAAAAAAAAATTGCTATTTTGTTTTAATATTAGAAAACACCATATGCCCTAAGATAGAAAAGAACAATGATGACGCATGAAAAATGACCAAACAAATATTTGCCCCGTCTAATAACAACAACGAAGAAATCTTTTATGTATAATTGCAAAAATAAATTAAGATTTTGTCGTTAATTGCTCAATTTATATAAGAAATAGTATTGGCACCATACTTATTAGCATTCCACTCAAATACTTGCCTACCCATGCATTTGGGCCATTTTTTCCATGAGCCATCGTTTTCCTTTCTATTTTGATTAATTTCTTTTTGGGCCATTACTACCGAGGCTGTATTTCCTGAACCATTTTTTTCTATGCATCAGTTTTTATGTAATTACACTGTTTTAAATCGGTGTTACTTCTTTAAAAACGATTAGCGGCATAAAAAAGGGTTGACAATCTGTATTCTTTAAACCTAATAAATATAAGCAAACAAAAAAAATAACTTAAAATATTTTTGATACAGTGTTTTGATAGTCATTTATTTATATTTTCTTTGGTGGCATCAACATCCATATTATGGTAATTTCGTACCCTGGAAATTAATTTATTGTTGTATGTCTGAATAGAAAATGTCGTTTGAAAAATATAAAAGTTTCGGGTATTTCCAGTTTAAATGCCTTTTAAAGTTCTAAGTGTATATACTTACTTTTAGGATTTATTTTTGACATAATTCATATTAACATTTATTTATCCAAAGCGAATTCCATCTTTTTGATGTTTGTAACAATTACTCTGAGATAAATATATCGGAATCAATGATCCTCAACAAAACCTTTCTTTTGCAGAAGGAAATTTTCAGAAGTTAAATCAAAGAGCATATATAACTAGAGACCAGCTAGAGACCCAGCTACAAGATTTTGTGGCGAATGGTGATGGTGGCGCCGTCATGCGGTCGAGGATTACTATTACAATAGAGCCTTGTTTATTTCTGGATACTTATTATTTATCGTTTCATCATATATATATATATATTAAACATAAAGATTCATTCCACGCTTAGTATCACTGATATCCAATTTATTCAAGGATTTTTTTAATCACGAATTTTTTTAAATAAGATGTATTAATTAATAAGGAATATAATAGGCATTTACATCTCCCAACTCCAGGGATCATGAACTAATTCTTAGTTGTTTTTAATATTTATCTTTCTGTAAATAGGAGGGCCCTCAAGTGGTCGTTGTTTAACATAATTAATAGAGATGTAAAGTTGAGGGATATTTTGGGCGTGTGAAAGGGAGAATGTCTGAAGGGTGCAATTGAGTTCAAGCTCCTTGTTATCACTATTCTCTCTCCTCTCTTGAGGAATATTTATTTCATTTATGAAGCAGGCCAAGTCGGCCAGAACGGAAGGTATTTATTTTATATTTGAATCTGTTTTTGCTTCTGTTCTGTATACCTGTAGCATAGAGATCTAAGGATATAGAGAGCTGATTCCTTTCAATAGCAGAGAAAACAGCGTTCTGTTGTTTCTGTGTGATCCAAAACAAACAAAGTAATTTGATCTACATCATAATAAGTTCATATTATTTGGATCGAAGTAGATTATATATTATTCGTAACAAAATACTTGAGGTATTTTCTATTTTGAAGGAGTAGACTTGATATGCAGTTACCTTCTTGTGTCCAGAGTCCCTTATTCCACAGGATTCCTGGACAAGGGGAACTCCCTACCTCATCTCTCAGCCGGACTGGACTATTCTTATTGTGAGTTGTTGAATGACCTCCTTGTCACTGCTGGTTTACCCACGAGGCTTGTTTTCTAATCAGATTCATTCTTTTAGCATATTGAGGCCAACTTTACGGCGAAAATGATGACTGAGGACAGTGAATTAATTATCCCTTCAGAATTCATCTGGGGAGGAGTGAATCAAGTACATCAAGACAGTTCTCGCGGGGGAGGCACGTGCAATCCTCCCTCCATAGCGAGGAGGACTGTTAGGCACGGATTGAGACTCATCCACGGATCATGTAGCCAACGACTAAGTTGAATGCCTAAAAGACGACCATTCCTTACTTCTTTGCTAATTCCAAGATATGGTTCTTCAGTCAAAACGGAGAGCAAGCAACAGGACTGACTTCCTTTTGAGGAAAAAATCATCATCTCTCGTATAAACTGACTTGTTCTTATTGTAAGTTATTCAATGACATCCTCAACACTAATAATCATTAAGACATATGATATTAAATACTTTATTTGTTTTTCAGCATAGGTGAGGCTCTAATTATCGTCAATGAGCATAGATCATTGAGTGGCATGACTAAATTAGGAACCGACGAGTAATCTAGGACACCGGAGAGCTATATCTTTCTTCAGATCTCTGAAACCGCCACGCCAAGGGGCAGACAGCGAGGACTTTAATATGCTTAGGCAGTTCGGGACATTCCTTGGCTGTTCTGGAATTAACAATGAAAGATTCGAGAAAAGTCACATACATTTTGTTTGCTTCCGTTCCGTATAAGATAATGTATATTATCTTTTAAGAGCTTTTAGATCTTATTAGGATCTCTATTGTGTAATATCTTCATCGACTTTCTTAATGCATGGCGGAACCCCCTCGATGGTGTAGCTTACCCCTATATCCTAATCGATTTTTTCGTATGTTTTATGTATCGCTTTTCTAGTAGGGGAAAATTAAATTGTTTAAATAAATAAAAATTAAAACACTGCTAACTATATAATGGCCTTTATTTCTTTAAAAGCATTTAGTTTCCACAATAACATAATAACCTTTCTAGAGTCCAAAGGTGTATTCAAATAGTATTCAATTAGACCTTCAAGACAGTTGATTTATATTTAATCTAAGACTTAATATGGACTGATGATACCTAGTACAAAACTATATGTTGTAAGTTATACTTATATAAACTATCAGCCAATCTGACAAATAGAAGTCTTACTCCATAAAATTATTCGATCAGGGTGCGTATGATTGTGTTGTGTAAGCAAGTTCGTCACCTAATAATCATAAAATATAGAAGAGAGGCAGAAAATAATTTATATTTCACAAAAATAAATACTGATATGAATATATACAATGTTTCTAATAGCTGTTGAAACTATACATTTTTACAATAAATAGCTTATGCTAATTAATTTTACAGTAACATATAGTTTGGTCTTTGAAAATATTAATGACCATATACCAAATTATTGATGCTTAAATTGAATGAGATTAGTAAGAATGCTTCGCATCCTTGTTCCTTGAATATCCTTACTTTCTTTCCTAAATGGAAGTCTTATACTTATACAACATTTTGAAATCTGTTTAATGAGACAATAAATGGTTGGATTCCGGTGAGGAATCAAAAATCAATATTTTGAAATCTTTTTTCAATACAATATTTTTTATTACAGCCATAGATATTTTTAAAATTAAGTTAGATTCTTTTGGCAGTCTATTATTGCATGAATTAATCAATCTTCTTAAACGTTTTCACTCTCTTGACAAACATATATTACATATTTTGATGGATATTTTAACGCTCTACTTAAAATCCTCCACAATACGGCAAATTCCTCGATAATATGGCATTTTCGCTTTACAATACAAACTGAACTAGAAATCAAGCGTAGCAGCTGTGACATCACAACAAAATAGTCAGCTGTCCCTCTCCAATTGCCTACGTCGATTATCATTGCCTCACCTTATTTATACTCTCCTTGAGAAACACCCCAAAAGAGACTCCACCGTTCCCTCAAAACTCCTCTATGTTTTGGTGTGTTCCTACTTACGTATGCATGAATAATATTCATTTTTGTGAAATAATAAGCAAATTAGTTCTACGGATTAATTTACATATTTATTTACAGATCATAGACAAACTTGAATTCCATCGCTGAATCATAATATGTTTAATATTTGTTTCGGTAAGACGCGTTCTTTTACATGACAATAAATCTTTATAGACACTAAAAACTCGTTCTGCGTCACAATTTACAATTGGGGCATTTTTATATACAATAGATTTTGGATTATTTACACCTACAGTTTCTCTTAAATAAAAATATCCGACGTTTTTAGACAAAATTTCTGTAATTTTTTCCTTGTAGGCAGGGTTTTTTATGTCCAATATTGCATCTTCGACTAGTGTTGAGCTAATCATGAGGGGAAGCCTCTCTTCCAGCGCCTTGATGAGGGTTGGTATCCCATCCATATCCTCATGGATGGAATTTATTTCCTTCCACAAGGACTCCTTATTCACCAGATCTTTAAGTGTTATTAAGGATGTACATTCATCATCCATCTCGTTGATGAATTTTTTTATGGCAGAGAAGTGAATCCAGTAATAACTCACTGCTTTTATCCAAGTTCCCTATCGCGTAATTACAGGCGAAGGTGGCAAGGGAACTTGGAGAGAATCAGTGAATTTTCGTTTTCTAGAGGCGGAAAACAAAAATAGCTTCTTCATTTCTCCAACGAAGAGATTAGCTTCAGGGTTCTCATTGCGGCAAAACTCGGCCAGTCTGTGGAATCCATGAGCCAAACATGTCACATGGATTACTTTAGGGAAGGATTTCTTCAGTTCGCCCGCCGCCTTGACGCAATACGATGCCCCATCCGAAATAAAAAGCTTTAACTGACTCGCCTGGTAATCCGGCCCAAGAAAGTGGTCAACATTCTTCCGAACCAAATTGAAGACTTTTAAATGGTTCAAGGATCCAACATTTAATAAGTCTATCAAGTAGGGTTTGGTTGGATTATCACCATCCAATGATCCCATCAACACAGCCGTCATAGGTCTGTCCTTGATGTCTCTTGTCTCATCCAATGAGATGTAAACATCTTTTCCTTGGACATTCTCTTTGATCTGGGACAGGATGTTGGAGCTCTGGGATTTCAAATGGTTATTAATAGTAGGGCGGGATGGAGGCCTTTGTCCACAATATTTTTCCATGAAGGCAATGAAATTTGGATGATTCACGACTGACAGAGGGATATTACACGATGATAAAAGTTTGGTCACATCATCTATGAAGGAGGACGAACTATCCAAACTAATTAAATTAGCTCGGAATCTCCTAAAGTTGATCCTGTGATTCTTACTATCCATGTGTCGCTCCAAAGGATATAGCTTGACAAGGATTACACTAAATCTGCAGAGCCGACAGGTCATTTTCTTAGTGCCATCATTATAACTCCAAACGTCGGAGCCACCATTGGCTTCAATCCACGAGTTGGGCGTTATTTTAGGCATTATTTATCTAACGGAATAGTAATTTTAACTCTATGATCTTCGGACACAAATTCTTACTGTGGATATACATAGAACAGAAGCAAAAACAGAGATTCAAATATAAAATAAATACCTTCTGTTCTGGCCGACTTGGCCTGCTTCATAAATGAAATAAATATTCCTCAAGAGAGGAGAGAGAATAGTGATAACAAGGAGCTTGAACTCAATTGCACCCTTCAGACATTCTTCCTTTCACACGCCCAAAATATCCCTCAACTTTACATCTCTAATAATTAACCAATAGCGCTTGCCTGAAGCTAGACCTCTATATATATATGCTCTTTGGTTAAACAGTGGCTTAAATAGTGTAGTATAAAATAGTAAATATTATAACGAAAAGATATTTACTCGATTCAAATCGATACTTTTTGAGAGGATACTATTGCTTTTTTAATATTTGTCGTTATATCTTGTAAATCATGTAGAAAATAAAACATTATATTCATAACGTATTTATTTACTGAAACTATACACTCAGTCAATGAAAGGTTTTGTTGATACAAATTTGGTTATGGATCCCGATTTATTTGCCACAGAATTAGTATACTACAATCAGAGCCCTTTATACTTATAAGGCTCTGACTACAATGTAACATATATTTTTTTTCATAAAGATATAAAGAGCTTATTCCCTTCAATAGCAGAGAAACATCGTTCAGTGGTATTTTGTGCTCAACATAAGCAAAGTAATTTTTACTAAGTAAGCTGATCATAGAGATAGAAAGTTTTGTTTATATTGGGCACAAAAACGTATTCTTCTGGGGAATCAAATAAGCCCTCAATGCCTTTTTATCTCTATGTTTTTTTTTGCTTTGAAAAATAAAGATTGATTATCTTTAGTTCCATTAAGATATGATCTTATTGGATGGCTTGTACTAACATATTATAAATTGAAACATTCAATAAATATCCAGTTATTTTTTATTATTATTTTTTCGTAGCGATTATTATGATAACGTTTTTTTGTGAGGAGATTAGTTCAATGAAATACAAAATACACACTTAATATATATATATATATTAAGGGCCTAAAATTTAAAACAATTGAAGAACAAAAAGAACATCAAACAAATTATTTAGGTATAACATTTATTTAAACTATAAAATATACCCAAACTATTAAGGGAGACACTCGAGTAATGGCATCCCTTATATTTTCATCTAATTTACATTTTTTTTGTTTGAGTAATGTATATGTAAAACTATATGAGACATTTTAACTTTCTATGATTACTTTTTTTCCAGAGCGTGTCAGACAAATGCTAACAAAATGGATAATTTCTTACGAAATGTACGGAAGAAACCAGGGTTGTTGATTTTTTGATTTTTTTTCAAAAAAATCAAAAAAATCGGATTTTTTTGATTTAAATCGGATTTTTTTGATTTAAATCAGATTTTTTTGATTTTAATTGTTAACCATATTTTATGAACCAAAAATCTTTTTTTCAATGTGTAATTTTGTCCATACTTTAAATTGTAACTTTTTAAAACATGCCCAATATACATATAGGCCTACCTATTACTCAGGGGACTTTAAATGCTGTCTTTGATTAAATTCTAGTTGCCTTACTTAATGATTTCATTTTAATAAAGAATGCAAAGGAGTAAACAATAAAATTACAGAACTTCAAAGGCCTTGTAATGAGTCATACTCGCTAATCACGTGACAGTTCGAAATCCAAGCGAGGATCGAAAACTCATGACAATTTTCTACCTTAAAAAATTACTGGGTGGAGCTGCCAACGGCTGATCAAAGATGACTACAAGATGGGTCACTCTCGAATCTAGGACGCGCCAGGTACGCTTGGAAAAGGAGGCGCAAGATAATCGGACAATTGATAACTCGTTCCTGTAATTGTCAAATTTAATTGAGTTTACTTTTTCATTCATATTGTACAAGCAGAATAGAAGCAAATTGTTAAATATGTTCATCAAATCTTAAGCTAATTAGAAGATTTAGAAGAGCAAGAAGACTGACAATTAATAACTCGTTCCTGTAATTGTCAAATTGAACTGCGTTAACTTTTCCATTTACATTGTACAAGTAATAAACAATTTATTTGATAAAACATGACTTGATTTTAATCATTGATTATAAAATGTCTTTGGAAAAAAACTTAATTTAGATCGCAATCCAAATTGCTTGATTTAAATCAAATAATCCTAACTCAAAGCTTAATATGATATATTATATGATATAGGCCTATAGTCTGAGGCTATAGATATAATGAAAAAGGCCACTGCTCTACTATTAAGAAGACAGACATGAAATGTTTTGTTTCTGTCATTGTGAATTAGAAGCATAAAATTAAATATCAATTTAATTTATTGAAAAAAAACATGAATTGATTTAAATCAATGATTTTAATTGGAAATCCACTTGATTTAAATCGCGATTTAAATCAATGATTTAAATCGGCCTGATTTAAATCAAACAACCCTGGAAGAAACCGTTGAGGGATATAGTTAAATTATGGGTTATCAAGTTAACAAGAGATTTCCAGGTGATATTTTACCTGCGGCAGTGTGGATTTAACAATGCAAATCACCATTGGCATGAGAGTGTGATAAGACGTGATGCCATAGAGCTCGGATAACATTTATTGCAGCACACTTTAGAAATTATAGTTAGTCTAGTTTTTGTATCATGTCCTAGGAAAGGATTTTATTCAGAATACTCCTTAAACCCCCAGGCAATTGAACGTTATTTCGAAAATTTGTTTTGTGTTGAGAAATTTTATTAAACTTTTATTGAATCTAAAATCAAGCAATATTGATTTTCCAAAGTCTTCTGCAATTTAATAAACAAATTAGCTTTTATTGAGAAAAGATTCATGACGAATAAAGTATTTTTTATTAGTAGCTCTAATTTATTTTTTGAACAAGGACAAAAAAAAAATCCAGTTTAATGACTTTATTCCTCGAAATTATATATTTATAAAAGCTCAAAATAATAATTATTATTTTATAAAATACTAGCGAATGTTACCCGGCGCTGCCCAGGATTTCCCAACATGACATTAGTCCGGAATAAAAAAAAACCACGAATCATTTTAGTGATTTCATTTCATGTGTTTTTCATGTTAAAATAAGTTCCTTACAAAGTCATCATTGCCATTTTTTCCGTTTTCCTTCAAACAACGTAAAAAGAAGTTATTTTATAAGTCAACGCATTAGGAACATAGAGTGCCGAAGGTATGTATGGTAGAGCTGAATATCAGAGTATTGATCTCCGATGATGAGCGAAAACAGCAAAGGAAAAAACTTAAGAGAGAGAGAGTGACTTACTATCTTTATCAAGAAAAGTTTAGAGTAATGTCACATCTTTAGGTTTGGAATATATTCAATAACTACTTCATAGTACATTATTTGATTACAATTATCTAAAACATTAATTAACATTATCTTCTAATGTACGATATAGGTCACCAATATTCATAAAATATCATAATAGACTCTACAAAATAGTTTTTTTTTACAGCGCCTTGTAAATAGTCCTTATAATAAAAAAGTAATAATATATAAAAAGTCATCATTGCGTCTTCATTGCCATTTTTCCGTTTTCTATTCCTTAAGCATCTGGATTGCCATTTCTTCCATTTTTTATTCCATAAGGTTGGGTATTTAAGCACCATAAAAGGAAGTTATTTTTAAGTCATTTCATAGAGTACATAGAGTGCCGAAGATTTGTATGGTAGCGCTGAATATCAGAGTATTTGTTTTGTCTCTTTGATGGGGGGGGGGGGGGGGGGGGGGCGGGCATCAAAATAAAAAAATTAAGAGAGAATGTGAATTCATATATCAATAAAGAAAAGTTGAGAGTGATGTTACATCTTTAGGCATTATTAAAATTTGAAACTTATATTTGGGAGAAGACAGGCACATAAAGAACTTATTTTTAAGCAATCCTATGGAAAACGAAATTTCCGGTAAAATTCCTAAAAACGAAAATACGTCGTTTTACCCCAAAAACATCCACATAAAATTTGGAAAAAATCTAACTTGGCAATTTTAAAAAATCGCCAAAAAACATTTTGGCGAATAAAATAAGCATATCGATGACGAATTTTCCGCAAGTTATCAACCCCACTAAAACACTCCCTGAACTCTAAAAACTATTCACTGAAAATTTCGTCAAGATCTAATGAACCGTTCGGGAGATACAGGGAAACGAACGAACGAACGAACAAACGAACGAACGAACGGAACTCTTTTTTTATTAGTATAGATACGACACGTACAAATTAAGAAGAACATATAATCATTTTCAATAGAATATACAAAGATACAAAAAACTATCATTAATGTATCAAATTCCTTATTGTAAAAAAAATATATATATTTCTGTAATGTTTTTTCTACTTAAGAGGCCAGACGTTTTAATGATTTTAAGGTTGTTTATTGCATGCGGTAATTTATCTAGGAAGATGAAAATGAAGATAAACAGAGAAAGGCACACTTCACGGGTATTTAGTATGCACAAACACAGGTAGTCACTATTGAATGTTAGTGCTTGCTCATGACCCTGATACAGGAGACAAAATAGGACCTGCAAACAATCTGTCATGAGAGGCATTTACGTATAGGTAAATATATGGGTTCCCAAAGGATTATGACCACAAAGCTTTGTGACTACAGCTTTGTGACTACAGGTTTGTGACTATACAGGTTTGTGACTACACAGGTTTGTGACTATACAGTTTTGTGACTACACAGGTTTGTGACTATACAGGTTTGTGACTGTACAGGTTTATGACTACACAGACTTGGGACCAAGTGTTAGGGGTCGTACACAAATCACACAATGCTATATGAGTTAATATGTCTCAATGAGTTTTTTGGCATTGGATTTGGGTTGGCAAGATGAATTATTCAATGTGAGTTGGTATTCCAGTTCCGCCATAGACCCTGGGAGGGGCAAATAAGACGGCCAAGAATTAAGACGGGGTAAAACTTGCTTTTGGGGTTATATTGGGGTTGGATTTGGGTTGGCGAGATGAATTATTCATTGTGAGTTGGTATTCCAGTTCCGCCATTGCCCCGCAGAGGGGCAAATGTGACGGCCAAGAATTCAGACGGGGTAAAACTTGCTTTTGGGGTTATATTGGGGTTGGATTTGGGTTGGCGAGATGAATTATTCATTGTGAGTTGGTATTCCAGTTCCGCCATTGCCCCTGGGAGGGGCAAATAAGACGGCCAAGAATTAAGAGTAGGTAAAACTTGCTTTTGGGGTTATATTGGGGTTGGATTTGGGTTGGCGAGATGAATTATTCATTGTGAGTTGGTATTCCAGTTCCGCCATAGCCCTTGGGAGGGGCAAATGTGACGGCGATGAATTGAGAGTGGATAAAACTTGCTTTTGGGGTTATGTTGGGGTTGGATTTGGGTTGGCGAGATGAATTATTCATTTTGAGTTGATATTCCAGTTCCGCTATAGCCCCTCGGAGGGGCAAGTGTGACGACCATGAGTTAAGAGTGATAAAGCTTGCTTTTGGGGTTATATTGGGGTTGGATTTGGGTTGGCGAGATGAATTATTCATTGTGAGTTGGTATTCAAGTTCCACCATAGCCCCTCGGAGGGCAAATAACACGGCCAAGAATTAATAGTGGATGAAAGTTGCTTTTGAGGCGATATTGGGGCTTAATTTGATTTTATCTGACTTTTGATTTCACCTATAGGTTACTCGGAGAAAGGGTTGATTTGCTCCTAAAATTTTAAGAGAACTGGATTATATTCAATGCCGTGAAAATACTTTTCTTTGGAGGTCAACTCTCACCCGGACCTGATGGATCTCTCTCAAACAAAATTGGATAGTTTGAAATCGAGTATATTGAAGAAGTAAATAGGTCTAACTAGTGTTTGTAATTTAATATACGTCGTCTTCAGGGACAAATTTGAGAGCTGGAAGGCATTTTATAAGAACGTTCAATTAGGGCTGGGAATCAAATCTTTTCTTCAGGCCTATTTTTGCCACCTTCCTCATAATGGATTGAGATACATGAATCCCGGTATTTTTGTTTGGTGGAATTCAGTCCCAAAAGCGCTCATTGCAGCAATTTCGAAATCCAAGACTACTTTCCGGGGACAGTATCCATCTAAAAGTTCTTTGACGTTTTGAAGCATTCTCCTTTACGTTTGGATCATTTTATTTGGGAGGAGATAATAAATACAGGGAGGGTAACTACTCCCAACTTTTGCATGGATTGTGTACAGTTGAAACCAAATTTCCGGCACAAGCTCAAAAGTTCCATCACAAAACCAGTCCGCATCCAACAAGCACTCCACTAGTTCTCTTTTTCTTAGTCCCAATATTCTTTCAGGGTCATTTTTTCCAGAATCAAAAAGAATAATGTCGAGATACTTCTCTGGGATATCATAATTATTCTTATTTGGGTTTGGAATTGCATTTATTTGTTTACGCCTCTGGTTTCTCACCATTTCCTCAAGAGCTGCTTTTTGGGGCATCCTTTGCAAAACGTCGTCTGATACCTCCGAGAGTCCTCCAGCAATAATTGCTTTATTTTGCGAGTGGTTATCTGGATTTCCAGCATTTTCTCTAATTCTTGACTTTACAGCCCTCATCTCTGATTGCAACGGATCTCCATCATGTGAGTGGTTGGTAGGAGGAGTAAGAATTTGGGTGTTGAAAGTCTTCATCATGGCTCCACATTTGAACCGATTGACCATTCGGCATCTCCATGTGATGCTTCTATCCGGGTTATTCCTTTTGATGATGTAATCAAAACCTTCGTATCGAAGAACTTCATTTCCCTAGAAGATTTGGAAAATTGAAGCTCCATTATCCTCCAGAAGACTTTAAACGAAACTCGAGTGAGTTTATAAGGGTAAAATAGTCTGTTATTTTAATATATTCTAATTCGAATAGCGAATTTAGTAACTGAAAAAAAAATAAAGAAATAAAAAATTCATTCACAAAATGCACGCATAAAAAGCGTACTTAGTCAGATGCATCGTATTAAAAGAATAACGGTTATTCTTTTTTGCATAGCAATTCATTCTTCCATGCATCAAAATAAATATATTTTATTTCCAACCCCCACGGAGTTCCAAATTCCAACCCCAATATAGCCCCAAAAGCAAGTTTTACCTACTCTTAATCCTTGGCCGTCTTATTTGCCCCTCCCAGGGGCTATGGCGGAACTGGAATACCAACTCACAATGAATAATTCATCTCTCCAACCCAAATCCAACCCCAATATAACCCCAAAAGCAAGTTTTACCCCTCTAAATTCTTGGCTGTCATATTTGCCCCTCTGCGGGGCAATGGCGGAACTGGAATACCAACTCACAATGAATAATTCATCTCGCCAACCCAAATCCAACCCCAATATAACCCCAAAAGCAAGTTTTACCCCGTCTTAATTCTTAGCCGTCTTATTTGCCCCTCCCAGGGTCTATGGCGGAACTGGAATACCAACTCACATTGAATAATTCATCTCGCCAACCCAAATCCAATGCCAAAAAACTCATTGAGACATATTAACTCATATAGCATTGTGTGATTTGTGTACGACCCCTAACACTTGGTCCCAAGTCTGTGTAGTCATAAACCTGTACAGTCACAAACCTGTATAGTCACAAACCTGTGTAGTCACAAAACTGTATAGTCACAAACCTGTGTAGTCACAAACCTGTATAGTCACAAACCTGTAGTCACAAAGCTTTGTGGTCATAATCCTTTGGGAACCAAAAATATGTACGCTGTATAAACATATTGAACTTAAAAAATATAAAAAGTAAATATAGAATCTGTGAAAATGCACTTTTGTACGCAAAACCCATAAAATCAGAAATTTTATGGCAAGAAATAGATGTACATAGATTATTAAAAAGATTAAAAGGGTGAAGGGGGCATAGAGATATAAAGAGCTTATTCCCTTCAATAGCAGATAATTATTGTTCAGCTATCGCCTTTGTCAAATATAAACAAAGTAATTTATACTACGCTATCGTTAGTCGATCATAGAGATAGAAAGATGTGTTTATATTGGGCACAAAAACGTATTTCTCTGAAAAATCCAATAAGCTCTCTATGTATTTATATCTCTATGGTAAAACCCTATTCAAGGATGAAGATCAACGCAGCTGTAATTCGTTTAAGATTTATCAAGTGGCTACATTTTTGTCATTCTAAACAGAAGTATTTTTGATATAATAGCATTCTTCCATGACAGCAAGGTGACTTTTACTCCAGGTGGAGTAACCTTGTGACCTTAGATAATAACAAAATGCTCTTTTGGTCATTTGTTTCTGTAAGCAGAAATTGGATTACTTAAGATGTTTGTTTAAATGTTAATGTAAAGTGGGCTTAGATCTGGAGTAAATGATAAGGATGTGATTGAAATTGCAAGGGGTCTTGCAAACTCAACAGAGAACATCACTCTTAATTGATCAATCAAGTTTCGTTTTTTTCCTTTTTACGTGATATAATCGCGCCCGATATGATGAAGCAAAATATACATCCGTATTTTCCCTGAATATAAACAGTTGCTTTAATAAATTAATATGAATAAGTGATATTGGAGTAGTCAATTCAAAGGATTCGACAATGACGTCTTGGATCGATGCCCAATAAGATAGGCTTTTAAATGTTGAAATTATAACATTTCAGCTGATTTTCACAGCTCATCAGCCGTGAGTGAAGCTATATTTTATTTCATACTACCAACTGTTTTCTTTTTCACTATTCTCTTCTTCCAACCAATCACGTTCGAAAAATACTTTTATTTGCCTCAAAGATAATATGAGGGATTCATTTTTCGTAAGACTTTGGTAATCTCTACCAGGGAGACACACCATTATATAATATTTATTCATGATTGAAACGCTGGCACGATATCGGACGCTTCTGTATAGTGGTTGAAATGAATTCTTCTGACTGATGAATACAATATTTTATAGCTTAATATACTCAAATTCGTACTTTGAAATATTTATTTCAATGAATCCTTTATGCTATCACAAGTTTTAAAAATCCAAAGCCAAACATCAATCCTCAAAAAAAAAAGACTAAGTCTTTATATACAAAAATCTCTTCCATCATAACATAACAATACTAAATAATATATATTGAATTGACTACTAATTGTTACCTCCGCCGAAGGAGGTATTGTTTTCACTGGCGTTGGTTTGTTTGTTTGTTGTGGTTTGTCAGAAGGATAACTCAAAAAGTACTGAACGGATTCGGATGAAATTTTGTGGAGTTGTTGAAAATGCAAAAGAAACAAGTGATTAAATTTTGGCATCTCTGAGTGCAGAATTAAGATGCAAAACGAGCTAAAAAACTAATAAATATTTCAAGTTAGCCTACTCTGCCAATAGATGTCGCTGTGCTGTGAAATCGGGTGCCGGGAGCGTCTTTCTCTCGGAATTTCCGTCGAGGGGAACCCTCCCCCGTCCCTCTACGCCGCCCAGTCGTGAAAAATCCGCCTCGGAAGGCTCATAAGGACCCCGTGACGGCGGAGGTTTGCACTCTCTGAGTGTATATATGCCTCTAGTTATTATTATGTTTAAATATGTATATCAAAGAAGTCACAAAATTTAATAAAAAAGGACAACTGATTGCTCTATGAAAATATCGAGTTTAACAATTTGCTCATTAATTACGACATTAAAATAAAAAGTTTGGATCGACGCAGGGACAATTATGTGGCTTAATGATCCAATACTTTCTTTGATTAATTAATCATAGATACTCAAATGACAGTATTGATAGCCATGGCATAATTGGCAGGGGTGAGACACGTCAAAAGTATTTGTATGGAGGCCACAATGAAAAGAAAAATGATTACAAAAACGTAATATTGTCAGCAATTGCGTCACATTATTTTAGCAAAGAATACTACGAATGGCGGCTTTGCGTTATTAAGTAACAATTCTTGCTTATTTTTAAATTGACTGAAAGGAGGTATATAAAAAGATTAATTGTTTTACATAATATGTTTTGTAGATTCGATGAAGTATTAATAATAATATAAATGATATATATGAAATATATCAAAGGGAACTTTTTTTTAATTATTAAGGCCTGCATATTTGGCCGCCTACGGTGCCTATATGTTTGCCCTTCGGGTATGGGTAGGTTTTGGAGCTAGTTTGTGAGTGAAACAGACCTTAAAGAATATAAGAGAGGATAGAGAAAATAATTTTCTGTTTGTACAAACATTCCTCATAAAAAGTTTGACTTTATACAAAGAATATATTTTAAGTCACATGAGATGCTTTTTTCTTTTTCTATTTCTGTAACTCCTCCTCCTCCTTGTCTTTTTCTTTTTTCTCTTTACCTTGAAAAGTAGGTAAAAAGTATTTTTTTTTCTGGTCCCATCACTTTGTAAATAGTTTTATTAGGTCCGTCTTGACCCAAGGATTCCATAGGTACCTTCAAAGTTCAAATCTGACCATAAATGTGGGAGGAGATAGCGTGCGGACATACAAAACGGACAGAGATTGGTGAATTATTATATAGATAGATGTAAGATTGGAAACTGAGGATGTATATGTCGTAGCAGAGATGGAGATACAGTAGAATCGTTGACCCTCCTGGTAGAAATTACAATAATTATCTCTTCTAGGAGAGATGACGACTTACATATGGAAATAATATTTTACAATGTTCTAAAAAACTATCTTTTTCACTTGCAATTTCTATTCTATATTTTGGTGGAAATTATTCAATTTGTGTGTTCAAGGAAGCAAATGTGACGCAATGTTTACTTACATTGTATCTATGTATATATATTAATAACAATTTGATACTCATCTGAGAAGAAATCGGACATAATTAAAGTAGTTTGAATAAGGTCATCACATCGTCCATATTTAAGTCGTCATCCCTCCTATAAGAGATATAATTCCTGATCTTTTCAAAAAGAGTCGTTGATTCTCTGATATAAATCGCGATCACAGTCACTCCTAGGAGAGGATATGATCGTGATCTCTCCCAGGATAGCCACTGACTCTACTGGATCTCCATCTCTACTGCGACATACAGAGACGGTCCTACCATATTGGGCAAGATTGGATAATTGTCCGAGGACCTTGTCGTATCAGGGAATATTCTTTCATTATTTATTAAATGAAAATATTATATTAATACCCAATTGTGTTAAAATGATGGCTTGCTGGGGGGCTAAATAAAAAAATATATTTTTAGCCTTATTTTGAGTTGTATCTTTGCTAATTATCGACATTACAATTATTTCACCATTGACCTCATGTCCATTCCAGCATATTCAAATAGATAAATTATAAGGAGGTTAAATACTTATGCTAATGACTGGAGTCCCTTGACAAAAGTGACTTCAGGTAACGTAATAGAAAGAGAATATGAAGATTGTTTTGTGAGCTCAGCCGTAAAAATTATTTTTTTTTTTTTTTTGTTAGTTAGAAATTTATTACTGTTTACAATAGACAAACATATACAGATATACATAAACTAAAGTAAAGAACACAACCACACATTGGGGTATCTGTGTTACGACAGTAAAAGTAAAGTAATCATATTTATATATTAAAATTTTCATTATAACATTTTTCATCTTTGTACATTTTAAAAACTTGATTATTTTTGTTTCCTCATCCTCCTCTTGCGAAACTAGGTGCCTTTCGTAGGACAAAGCGGGGCATTTGTAGATTAAATGATGAGCAGTCTGTGGTTCTTCCAAACAGAGATCACATATTTCACTCGTGTTTTTCCATTTACTCAAATGAGAGAGAAATGGTCCATGTCCGGTATAGGCTTGGACAAGAAGTTGGGCATCTTGATGTCGGTGTTTGATGGGTTTTGGCTTCGGGGTTTTAAGCATGGAGCGTGTATGCTTCATCTTTTGGTCATTTCTATATCGGTGACACCATTTGTTGTAAAAGAAATCGTTAAGTGTTTTCTTTATATAACTTGGAGGAACACCGACATTTTTCCGGATTTTGCTCACACTTCCATTTTTTGCTAGATGATCCGCAAATTCATTTCCCGTTATGTCATTATGACCTTTGCACCATTCAATGTGAATATTTTTCTTCTTTTTTCCTTCAATCAGGACCTTCTTACAGTTCTTCACTACCTCGCTAGTTGTAAGTGGGTTGAGAAGAGCTGCAATCGCTGATTGGGAGTCTGATCTAATTATAATATTTTTGGAGAATTTTTCTTGATTAAGGAGATCTTCTACAGATCTTGTAATTGCCACAACTTCTGCTTGAAATACTGATGCCTCTGTGTTCAGCGATACCATTGAGTGGTGTAATGATATGTCACCCCTAGTAATTGCCCATCCAGACCCAGTATTACTTTTATCATCTTTTGAACCATCCGTGTAGATAATTGTATCGGGATTGGGGATTTCAAGGTTGTCCACCCAAATGAATTGTCCCTTAATGAAGTCACTTTCATGGTTTGTGATGGCTTCCTCCAAAATTTTGTCGCTAGAGAACCTATGTCCACGACGTGTTGGAAGGATGCCAATACCATCCCAGGTGTTCCGCAGAAAATGCCTTGTTCTCCATCTTGATTGTGTTGCTTGCACTTGGACATATATATCTAGAGGAGTTATACCCAGTACTGCTTCCATCCCTGCAGTCGGTGTTGAGCGAAGTGTATGGGTTATTGACAGAAGTGCTTTTCTTTGAACTGAATTTAGGATTTTAATCCCGTTTTTCTTTGAAGTAATAGAATGTCCCCAAGTAAGGCACCCATATGTGATGACTGGTCTGACCATTGCTTCATATAGCCATAGGACTTTATCCGGAGTTAAGCCCCATTTTTGGCCTATGATTGCCTTAGACATGTTCCATATACGAGCACACTTTGCTGCCTTTTCTTTGAGATGTTCTGTCCAGGTTAGTCCTTGATCAAAGGTTAAGCCTAGATATTTCATTCGTGGTGAATATTCAATTACTTTACCATCTATTTTTAAGCATGGGAAGTATTTAGACCGTAGTTTGTATGCTTTAGAGAATACTATGGCGTTTGATTTGATTGGATTAAAGGTAAGGCTATTTCTTCTTCCCCACTCAACAACCGTGTTGATTGCCTCTTGCATTGCATTAGCAAGTGTGGTGGGATTTTTTCCACTTACTAGTAATAAAATGTCGTCAGCATAACCAACCACTTTGATTGCACCTTTTTTAAACTTCGCCAGTAGGGTGTCCATTATAGTGTTCCAGACTAATGGGGATAGCACTCCTCCCTGTGGGCTGCCACACGTTGGATTGACGATGACCTTTTCGCCTCTCAACTCGGCTTCAACTGTTCTTGTACTAAGAAGATTTTTATACCATAATCTGATACTCTCTGGAATTCTCAGTCTTTTCATTGCATAGTCCGCAGAGAGAAATCTTACGTTATCAAAAGCACCTGTGCAGTCAAGACTGACCGCAAGAGTACATTCTTTTTGGAATATGGCTTTCTCTATTATGTCTGCGGCTTGTGATAGGGCGGTTTCTGTTGATAGGCCTCTTGTGTAGGCGTGCTGTGAGTGAAGTATAGGGATGCTTTCATCAACCTTCCACTTCACAATTCTTTCAAGTCCTTTAATAAGGAAGTTCGATAGGGTAATTGGTCTAAATGACTTTGCCAAGCTATAATCAGCCTTACCAAGTTTTGGCAAAAATCTTACTTTCATTTCTCTCCAGCTTTTTGGAGTGTAGCCCGTGCTGACAATTACTTTGTAAAGGTCCGTAATGTATTCCACTAGTCTACTACCAAGTTGTTGAAGTACAATAGGCTTGAGTCCGTCCGGCCCGGCGCTTTTGTATGGACTAAACGAATTAAAGGAATTCCTGACCCTGTTGCAATCAACAAAGTTGATGTCAAACTTATTTATTTGTAAGGGGCTTTCATAGTTGACATTGAATCTACAGTTAGGAAAATGTGTCTCCATGAGTATTCTCAGGGATTCATCAGGTGACTGTGAATATCCAGTTTTTGTTTGTAGAAGACCTATAGAATAATCTATCGCTTTTTGACATCTAATTAGTTTGGCAATGTCCTTTGTGCTTTCAGCGCTGGTGCAGAAGTTTTTCCAAGATTCTCTTTGTTGTGTTCTTAATGAGGCTCGGTATTCTTTTCTAGTGTTTTGGTAATCTTCTCGAAAAGAGCTATGATGACGTTTTGGCTCGAGCTTTCTAAGTTTTTGTCTCAAACTAGCAAGATTTTTAGTCCACCATGGCACTGATTTAGTATTAATCATTTTTTTTAGTGGACAGGCTATATCAAGCCCCTTATTTATTACTTTGATAAGCATCTCGGCGCATTGATCAATAGCATTTGCGTCGGGAGATATTTTTGGTAGTGTCATCATTTCTGTGTAGTGCCTAAAGGAGTTCCAGTCTGCTTTTCTAAAGTTTCTAGATAGTTCAGCACTTGGTTTATATTTTCCAAAGGTGAATACTATGTATCGATGGTCAGACATAGATGGCCTAGGATCCACATGCCATCCCTTGATTTCAAACTTTCTGAAGGCGTGTTGGTTCATAATTGTGATATCAATGGTTGAGCTGGCACGTTGAGTGAGAAAAGTAGGCTCATTTCCCTCGTTCACAACGATAAGGTTGTTTACCTCGAAGATATTTTCCAAAATTTCTCCCCTTACGTCAGTATCCTTACTACCCCAAAGACGATTGTGAGAGTTGGAATCCATGGTAAGTAGAAGCGGTTTCTTGGCACATTCACAATGTTTTATAAGTTTTAATAGTGTCTCATTTTCAACAGCTAATAATTGATCTAGATATGCTACACATATATACGTTAGTGATTCTTCTATCTTGATACATATTGTGCATATATCTCTGTCAGAGAATTCGGGAACAAACCAGGCATTCAAGTGATTCGCGGTGCGAATGCAGGCCCTTGGTTTTGAACCCGGTTGACAATGAATCGTATATCCACTCAAGTTCAGGCTTTTTGTTGAGTCTCTATAGATATATGGTTCGGTTATTAAGGCGATCCCATATTTTCTTAATTTAAGCTCTGAGTTAGCTGTTTTGGAGTGTTGCGTATTGATGTAAGCACAGCTAATCATTATTGTTTATTTGTTGGTGGTGTAGGTTTAAGAAGGACACTTGCTGCATCACAGAAGAACCTGTCTATTTTACCCTGTTTTTTATTACTGGTAAGTGCCGTTTTGGATGTCTTTCCTGTTTGTTTGTCTGGAGTTTTTTTGTCTTCGGGATTTAGACCACCACTGTTGTCCCTATCCAAATTTTCGCATGTGTCTTCAGAAGTCGTGCTCTTGTTTTGGCTAGGTTCTTTTGTGAATTCTTTTCCGTGTTGCCCTTCTTTAGGATTTTTTTCTTCTGTCCCTTGTTTCTTTTCCTCTTCAGATCCTTGATGTTTGTCCTTACGCGTATTGTCTTCTTCATCCTCAGTCTCTTCTTCCTGCTCCAAAATGGGCGCATTTCGCGGGTCCTGGAAACGCACTTTACCTGCAGAAGCAATTTTGAGTGTAAAGTCTACAGTTTGGAGGCCTTCAAAGGATTGTTTATCTAGACAAATGTGAAGAACTTTGCCCAGTGTTGTGAGTTCTGATCTTATAACTTCAACCATGCCTTTTATTCCTAGAATGGTGCACTGATGTGCAATAATTTTACTGAGAACTTCATCCCCAATATTGCCAGTAACTCCGCGAATGAATCCCGTGAGTCTCTTTTTCTCCCTTCGTTCTTCCCTCATTCTCTCAGCCTCTAGCCAAGATGTGGATAACAAAGGGGTATGATCTTTAATAATTCTTTTTATATATTGGCCAGAAGCTTCATCATTAACGTAAATTATAGCCCTTTTGTTGGTATATTTACGCCCTTCGTATTTGGTAAAGACTCGTTTGGGGCCGACAAGCAACGAACGTAGTCCGTGTCGAGAATTTGGATGACTTTATTCCATTCCCCAATGGAAATGTGATCGCCGTTTTCCGAACAATGACGATTTCATTAGCCTCTTTTGCAATTTCAGCGTAGAGGAATTGTCTTTTCTGTTTAGGCTTTTGAGGGCCTTGGGTTCTCTTAGAAGGAGGAGTCTCATTAGAATGACCCTCTCTCCTTCGTTTTTGTCACTAGGACCATTTTTGACTGACTGCTCCCTTTTGTGGGAAGCTGCATTTTGAGTTTTTTAATACCCTTTTGGGATTCTTTACAGCCCTCCTTATGGGGCACTTTTGTTTCCTCTATTTGAGGGTTTTTGTTTGTTTCATTTGGGGCTCTAATTCTTTTGCCCCATTTATTGTAAGCAACAGTCTCCCATTGCATGCTGTTGTTTTTATTTGGATCTTCCAGTACACCCGGATCCCACTTGGAATGGTGTTGGTGGTTCTCCATCATTTTATTTTAAAAATAAGTATATAATACTTATTCACTTCACCTCAAACTTCATACACATATATATGTGTATAAATATATGTATTAAAGTATTAGAGGTTGAGCGACTTTGATTGTATATTTTCTTCCGCTTCTATTTTGTGATGAAATGTATTTCATGAAGGAGAAAAAGGATGATGAAAGAATGACTCTTATCTGTAATTCCAACGGCTTTCGATCCTCGAAAAACAGGAATCCAGACAGGTGAAGAGTGTCTTACGTCCAGATGAGGAACCCAGTGTCTCTCACAAAACTATTTAAAAGAATAAATAGGTGAGAGAGCACCTGTATCCCTGATAAACTATTTATTTTCCAAGACGACACAGAAGACGTGTTATCACTTTCACTTATCATTGATTACTCAGCCGTAAAATATTCATTAGCACTACATTTTGAAGGGAAAATGAGACGCACAATCTACGGCGGGTTTTTTCAAAATTAAGCATATTGGGCCTCTATACCATAACAATAATACATTAAGATGGGAACTTTATGACTATTACCTATTATTTTTCATCACGAAAGAAAAAAAAACACACGATTTTTATTTTGCCTCTTCCATTAGTTTTTCTTCCTTTCTTTCAGCGAATCACGTCGTCTTTGTTTTTGATTATCACTCCATAATGGCTTGCCATGGTATTTTCTAATCCATATTTTAATTATAGGTTCCCTTTAGGAGTGTTTCAAAACAACACGCACAGAATTGAGTATTTTTTTGTACTCCTTCTGATCTAAGGATTGACTAATGATTGTTGGATGATAATGTGTGCCTGATGATATTATATCGAAGGATTACGATATTTTTACTAAAATATAGACTATGAATTACACAAAAATATATTTTGACTATATTCGAAGTCGTTTGTGTTTGGAAACAAGGTCAAGTCTCTGGAGCTTAAAGCTACAAATGTTTTTGCAAATTATTAAACAAGGTAGGTCACAAAATCAATATGTTACTCTTCTAGAAAGTTAATACTGGCGGATATCGGATTGTATTTTTGGTGTGTTGTGCCATAGAGATATAAAAATATAGAGAGATTATTCTCTTCACTAGCAGCAGAAAACATCGTTTAGCTGTATTTTTGTGCCCACATAAGCAAACTAATATGTACTGCGTCATCGTAAATTGATCAAAGACATAGAAATATTTTTTATATTGGACACAATGACGTATGCCTCTGAAGAATCCAATAAGCTCTCTATGTGTTTATATCTCTATGGTTATGGCTGATCAGACAAAGGATAAATAGAGATATATGTGCCAATATCATTATTTTATTCTTCTAGAAAGTTACTAATCGGGGTGGGATACCGGATTGGGTTCTGGTGTGTTGCGGCTAATTTAGAAGCTAAACAAACAAAGATGTTTTTATACTGAATAATAATTGTAGATTAATGTTGATTTGGGTCATGGACCTAACTAATCATTGGTTGTGCAATTGATTGAAGAAAGAAGGGAAGATCACTGTTCGAGTCAACAGCTGATGAAATAAAGAAAAGAAGGAAGGAATACTTATATTATCCATTGAACTAAATACCAACCCCTATGGTGTTCATAAAGGGAACATATTAAAAGAACCACACACTGAATCTATGGTAAATAATTAAACATTAAAATTATAATAATCTACATAGCCTGACATCCTGATATTTATTATACATTTTATTCTTCAATTCCCTAGTATTATATATATATATATATATATATATATATATATATATAATATTTCATTGTTTAACCTAACGCGGCAGCCATTTTTAATACATTAATGACGTCATTTTTAAGCTGGTTGAATGTTTCTTTCTCAGTGAGTATCCAGTTATTCTTTAGGTCGGTGGTCTGGACACTTCAAATTATAATGACTATTGTACCAGATACGATTGCCATTTCATCATCTACAGCCGTGGAAATATATTCAAAATAAAAATCCATCTGTGCCGCTCGTGGCTCTTGGGGAATGAACATTCACTCGTAGATGCATATAAATGGGTCGGAAAAAATAAATTAATAGACCTTGGATTCAGGAGGAGAAAAGTCTACCGTCCAATATCGGTAGTAGTTAAGAAGCTATTTGGTAAAAGTCTTGAAGGCAGCATCCTTTAATTTAAATACTCTGTTTCACTATCTATTTTTTTGCGTCACTCTCTCATATAAAGCAGTCTCGATAATTATATATTATCAGACATTCTCTGGTATATCATAAAAAAGCGTTAGATTGTTTGGATTAATCAAAGCTGTTATCAAGTGGGTAGAATTCAGGGCAGCAACAGGAGTATGCAATAATGTGTCCTTGGGATATTCGATTACGACCCAAAATATTTTTTGCATATACATACAGTTAACATTTTTCATCAGATTTTAAAAGAAGTACTCTGTCACAGTTTATATAAGTATTCAATATTTCTTTAAAATTGTAATAAATGTCATCTTAGCATGAATTATGATATATTATGAAGAGAGAATGTATGGCTTGAAGTATATATTTGCGAGGACACAGACTCTTGTCTAAGATAAAAAGATGTTATATCAAAATAATAAATATTTTAGCTATAAAATATTGTCATTATTGATTTTACTTGTTGATATGTATTTTTACTGATCTGAATATAATTTGAATATATATTTAAACACATTGAAAACAGTTTTCATCTTATACACATTCAGCATCTCTAAACATTATATTTTGGTTATTAAATTAAGATTCCAAATTTGATGAATTAATTTCAATACTCCTCATGTAAGACTTATTCGAATTAAATGCATTCCCACTCATTTGGAGGGAGCGGCGGGCATTTCCACGTCCACACGAGAGTGGTCCACATGGCAGGGGTTCACTTTGCCAAACTCCAACAATCCTTTCTATTGTCTTTAAATTGCGCTCTTAATTTGCTTCAAAAACTTATAACAGAATATTAAAATGAAGGAATTTAAAACAAAACTTCATGAAAGGCTGCCTACAAGAAACAAGGAAGATACTTTTAATATTCATCCTTGTTCAAAGTAAATAAACAATCATTTTGAATATAGTTTTTACCTTTCAACGATTCGGCCATTATAACATAAATATGTATTATGGCTATAATCATAATGAATATTTGAAGAATTTATTATTTAAATGTCCTAAAAACAAAGTAATTCAGAGTTGATAAGAAGGTCTCGTGTGGTAAATGAAGTTTTCTAGCAAGACCTCGAGTTGTTGTATATATCGAAAGTGGTAAAAACAACTCATGAAAGGCTATCGTAAGGAAGTATTTGATTGGTCAAGAATTTAAATCCCATAGAGAATATGTAGTTTATATAAAAAGACGTTTTTGTGACTCTACAATTACGTGTAGCCTCATTTAGGCGCTGATTCAAAGTCTGGTACAGAGACCCAAAGTAATTGGTGACTGTAAATCAGATGACATATATTCCGAACGTGTTAAAATGGTCCTAAAAACCAATGAGAAGTGTGATATCTACCGACTGCGCCATGTGATGTTATGTGACCGATCCTATTGTGATATCCTCGGATGGTGTGAATAAGTTGACAAGGAGGAATATTGAAACCAACTGATCTTTATTACTTCAATGTAGATCAAGGAGTGAAGACTCCAAATATAAGAGTCAGTCCCTTTATAGTAAAATTAGGAGGGGGAAATATACACAAAAGAGTCTTGCATGAGCAAGAGTAAAGAGATGTACACAAGCAAAGAGTCTTGCTTGAGCAAGAGTAAGAGATGTACATAAGCAAAGAGTCTTGCCTGAGCAAGAGTAGAGAGGTTATGCATATGAGTATACATACTATTACAAGAAGCATCCTAAGATATTACACCGTGCGGAAGCAAAAACGGAATCAACTTTAATGCTATATCCCACTAATTAAGAAATATATCGAAGTTGTTTTAATTTCTGCAGAAAGCTCCGAATCTTATCTTTTCAACAAGATGCAGCTGAGTTATGTAGCTTGCTTAGTTATTAAAATGGATACAAAAAGACACGAGTGTCAGATCTACTCCGTGCGCAAGTAAGTGTGGCGGAGATTGTTAAGATTGTTGGGGTCCGCAAGACCATGGTGTACGACACCAAAAAAAAGCTTGAGGCCGGGTACAACTTGGAGAGGAAGCCTGGTAGCGGTGGCCACAACAAAATCCTGACAGATGAGTTTCTGGTAGGCCTCTTTGCTGAAATTGAAGAAAATGCCTCCATATTGGTTCCCTAAGGGCCTCGGGTGGGGGTTAAGGAGTACCTGGAGGTTATGAGGGACATTGTAAAGCCCTGGATGGATGCAACATACCCTGATGGCAATTACTGTTGACAACAGGATGGAGCCCGGGGCACAAAGCTAAAGCTGTGCAACAGTGTTGTCAGGAGAATTTAGCAGATTTTGACCTGCCAACTTCTGGCCCCCGCCCTCACCCAATGCGGCGCCTTTGGACTATGGAATCTTGAGCTTTGTTGAAAGCAAAGCCTGTGCAATTCCTCACCCGAGTGTTAACGCCCTGAAGGCCTCCGTGGAGAAGGAGTGGCCGCCATGTCAGTGGAGCACGTTCGTAAAGTGTGCTTGGCCTTCCGACCTCGTCTCGAGGCCATGGTGGCGACCAATGAGATCATTTTGAAAATTAATTACTTAACACTGTTTACTTAAGAATAAATAAGGCTACATGTTTTACCCATTGTTGTTCTAGTTGAAGTCAACCATTTTCATTGGCAATCAGAATTTTCCGTTTTTTGTTTCCGCACACTGAATATTTTATTGGTACTTTCATTCTATCATTATATTAATTTGCACAAGGTGTGTACCAAACGTATAATGATAGAAATAAAATATATGAAGGTTTCAGTTTTTCGCTGTATAAGACATAACCAGACTTGTTGATGTGTCGTTCATTTGTAATCGTTCGTTGTTTGCGAAAGACGTACGACAAACATTTGACGATTGACAACAAAAAATTCCTATCGTTCGTCGTTCGTTTTTGGCGCCGAAAAAAAGGCAAATATTTTTCTTTTTTTATGGCAAAAATTTTCGTTTCTAAAAAACGTCATCACTCTTTTCAGCATGACAAAGGAACAATTTCCTTTCTAAAAAACCGTCATCAATTTTTTCAGAATGACGAACGACAAACGAACAGTGAACGACGAACGTTTCGATCTTAAAACGAACGATGACTTTTGATGAACGACAATTTTTCATGAACGTTAAAAAAGTCTGGAATTAACCCATGTTTATGAATAAAAACATATGCTGAGACTTACACAACTGCGTTCCCCTGAATTGGCAGCATAATGGTATTATTTTTTGCTGCTCAGCTTATAAATTTATGGGCATCCCTCATAATTCAAATGATTTAAATGACATAATGAAGGGACATCTTTTCCCTTTTATATTGAAATGTAGGCCAATAGGCAAAATAGACAATAGAGGGCAATGTAAAATGCAAAGCATGAACTATCAAAGATTAAATACTCTAAAAAGTCACATTTTGACGAAGCTGATGTATTAAGTCTGTTTTTTTATTTCATAGATTGGCTTGATGACATTTATTATCATTATAAGTTATACTTCTTATATGTAAAAAAACACAACTATGTAATGCTTAAAAACTGCTACAGAAGAGGAGAATAACTGACAGCTGATTTTTCACTCTGATAGGATCAAAACATGAGGTATTTTGGGATTCGGAATAATTATAATGTCAAACTATAATTACTAATTAGTAATGGAAATGTATTATTTGTCTAAAATATAAATAATCCCATGTTTTGACATAACAAAACACACCTCAGGTCAAGGTTGCGTAATCATAAACATAAAGTTCAAATGACAATGCTACCACCGTAAAAAAGAGAAAGAAAAGAAGGAATAAATGAGGGGCTTCCATCATTTTGGGGGGCTATTTATCGGCTGTGTATGATATAAACATAAAAGGAAAGAGGAAAGGAAGAATCACTTAATTTGATCTAGATGGAAGCAATTATTATCAACGGAGTAACAATGGATGTCGAAGTTTACACTTGAATACATTTAATATATATATACAAAATAAAGCAAGGTAATATTTGTTGGTTTGATTTGATATATTTCAACGGAATATATTTACGAGTGCAATCGAGGAGACTGGACTGTTTACCAATGGAGACGCCTAGGGCCTATTAAGAACCATCAGGGTTTTTTTTCTCTGAAGACCCCTTTTTTCATTCTTTTCTTTATCTTTTTTTATGGAGGTAGCTCTGCCATTTGAACTTAAATTTTTTATTACGCAACCTCGTTTTTGGTTTTGTTAAAGAGTGCCCTCTGGCTTGAATAAAGTTAAGTTCAACTATCGGTTCCTCTTTTAGGAGTAGGTAAAACCTTTGTATACATTATCGGACTGTTTTTTTTCTTGAACGTGATTGGATGAAAGAAAAGGAGCGTTATTATTTGTCACTATAAAATAAGGTATCACTTCACTCTTGGCTGTGTGAATATCAACTCAGAGATAGGAGCGTCATCTTTAAGAACATGAAGTGTCTTCTTCTCTCATGGTTCATATCACTTATGAATCCCAATATTATATGGTGAAATTGGTAAATTAAGCCACTCATCTCACTCAGGGAAAGGATGAATGTTATTGCCGATAAATAGATCCTCACTCTGACGATAAACTATTGAAGACGAAAAAAGTTATGTGTCTAATTCAAAAATGATGTTTAATGTTGAAAACATCCTTATTTATAGGAATGATAGTTTTATTCCGTTGCTTAACGCTACCTCCGAATGCCAAGTTAGTATATAACTGTATACTAACTGTTCCACTACACAAAAATATATAACTAGATATTTTATTTTCTCTCTCTCTCTCCACCTCTCTCTTTCTCTCTCTCTCTCTCTCTCTCTATATATATATATATATATATATATATATACATATTTAATACTCAAGTTATAATTGATGGCCTATAGTAAGCCATATGTACATATTTTGATAGGCATTTATATCATAACTCATGTCAAGAAGGATGAAAAGAATGATGAAAATCAAGGGAGGTTATTGACATATTTATTTAGTCTTTAAAGAATGTAGAAGATATATTCTTCTACATTGTATCGTATTCAGAAATCATAAATATTGGAATAAAACGAATGTATTTTTTTGTTTGTTTGACAAATAAGTTATAAAAGTATGTATATGAAATATGTAGAAAAGGCGGCCCAAATAACAGCCTCAAAGCTAAAAGTATAAGTAAAGTACGAAACCTCAGGAGTGTTTAAAAAACAAATTAAATTATTAAAAAAAAATATTTATAAGTTATAAGACATATCCTTTTTATTGTTTCTTCTTTTTCCCCCTCATACATCCTTTCTGCCAGTCTACTAATTCTTGGGACTGATTCTCCAAGAGAAACGTTTTCTGC
Source organism: Caligus rogercresseyi (assembly GCA_013387185.1). Classification (NCBI taxonomy): domain Eukaryota; kingdom Metazoa; phylum Arthropoda; class Copepoda; order Siphonostomatoida; family Caligidae; genus Caligus; species Caligus rogercresseyi. Next base: position 21,164,609 of record CP045895.1, read on the forward strand.
CAAGTCCTGAAAAAGATAAATCCTGTTGAGTGGCTGACAGTTATTAAGTTGTAGGGTATGAAGAATTATACTAGTGCTGATTAAGGGTACTAGATTGGATATTTATAACCATAATGTCCAAGGAAGTAGTTATAACTCCATGGAAAGGCCAGGAGTGTGGCAGAAATGCATTGCTGAATGTTAATGTTTTCATAGAGTGTAGTTATCAACAATCAGGTTACAACATAGCATATAGTTGAGCAGGGGTTAAAGCAAGGTCTGTATAATAAGGTCCGGGCAATACAAAAACAAACAAATAATTCCATTATTATACAATCCTATATTGTTCTTGAAGCCATAAACAAAAATAGTGGAATTTTTAATGGGTCAAACCTTAAGCTCTGACATTAAAGGAAGGATAATTAATAAACACATATTCATTTGAACAACATCCCTTTACAGATAAAAAACTTATCCTTCAAATAGGTATATATAAATATATGTACATATGTACATAACTACAATTGAATATCGTCTTCGATTTCACTATATCAGCATGAAATATGACATCAAATTTCACAATTATAGTGTTCTCCTTGAGCAAATGAAACGAGTAATAACGACATTCAACTCAGGAGAAGAAATAAATGTTTTGCCTATGTGAGTACTTATTTTAGGTAGCAACAGTAAATTGCCTCATTAAATCGGCTCAAGTTATATCTAATCCCATAGAGATAAAGACATAGAGAGCTTATTGGACTCTTCCGAGAAATACGTCATATTGCCCATTATAAACAAACTAACTATGACTTAGTACAAATGACTTTGTTTATATTGGACAAAGGCGACAGCTGAACGACGATGTTTCTCTGCTATTGAAGGGAATAAGCTCTCTATATCTTTATGTCTAAACCTTATTCAAATATTATTGTTATTATTTATTTTAAAACACCGATCAAAGTAATGACCGTACGGCTTACAATGAAAAGGAAGATAAATATATCCAGTTGATGACGTCAATGGTTTTAGTTTTAAAACATCCCTTCTCAACATTTGAAATACAATAATGATAGCAAGGTCTGGGTGCCCAATTTTTTGGGATATATTTCTACTTTCAATTAACATCGGTTCCAAAAGCCACAGTAACCGATCTCAGACTAAGTGACAAGCACTGTTTTTCTGTCAACGCCACGGCATTGATAAATGTAATGGGCAGCACACATAAAACTAATTAATTAATTCAAACTAAAATCATTCACGGCATCAACTGGATATATTTATTTTCTTCTTAACCACATTTACAATTGATACAAAATCACTTGAAACTTGCATGAAATCGATTTGTTGAGCCCCCCAGGTCTTGAAAGACTGATAATAAATTATTTGTGCTTGGTGGTGCCATTGTATTACAACTCATTAGAATATATAGGCGTTATAATGCCAAGAGTAGTCCCTGGTTTGTCAGATCTTTTCAATGGTGTCGATAAAAAAAAGACTTTCGTCCTCCACAATGATAGCTGAAAACACCATCTGACACGTTATTAAATTATTTGAATTGATGACGTCATAGGCATATGACAGATAGGACTGGTGTGAAATTATGAATATAAGAAAAACAAATATACAAAAATCAAGAGTAAATAAGTTATTTCATCATTTATACATTTAAAAGTATATTATTCTCGAAGGTTTTGCGATTGTACTATCTACATTATTATGTTTTCAAACTCATAAAAACTGGAATCATGGCAACGTTTATGTAAACGCGCTGGCCTGTACATAATTATCTCTGCTTAATTGAAAGTGTAAGAGTTTATGATTATTTCATCTGTAAATATCTACACAGTATACACAGGGAGTATTTAAATACTGGTGACAATAATATGTATAAAAACTTTCACAGAAAATAATGCAAAAAGTAGTGCAAATGGTAGGTAGGAAGGATCTCAAAGAATCAAATGTATTTTTATATTTGCTAAATGTATATATATATATATATATATATATATATATATATACATAAGCGTAGGGGAGATGTTTGGTTTGGGGGGGCAGCATTAGTTTATATTTTTGCTATATCTATATATATATATATATATATACATAAGCGTAGGGGAGATGTTTGATTTGGGGGGCAGCATTCAATTTGCCCGAATTTTAACAAGAACTGTTAAATTGGTGAAATATAATCGAATGAAGAAAGCTATGTAGATAAATATTTTCTTTATAGTAATTACATAACATACATTATATTAATTGGTCATAATTAAAAATCCGATGGCTGTCATAATTTATATTTTTTTCTTCAACTAAATGCCCGAATACCTCAACCAATTTGCCCGAATTTAAGAACTCGCCCGTATTTTTTTTGGGGGGGGGGCAGTTGCCCCCCTAGCCCCCCTGTCTCTTACGCCTATGTATATATATATATATCGTGTTGTTAACAATATAATCAATCAGAAAGTAAAATTTTAAGGTAAAGGAACTCGAGTAGATCTCATTTTATACAATAAATTATTGAGTTTTAGTGGTAATAAATTAATCACTTCTTTGTAAGGTCCAGTATAAAAGTAAATAAAATCTTTATTTCCTAATTGTATATTTAAAAAATCATCAAATAACAATTTTAGATATTCTAAAATTTCTAAGAAACTCTAAAAAAAAAAAAAATGATGTCTCCAGCGAATCCCCGTAAAAAGCACAATCTTTCCTCCGCTGTAGTCCCATATATGCTACCAAATATCAATGTGTTGGTAAGTAGTTTGTATTTAACCCAATAGAGAGAGTGATTTAACATATTAGATTTCAAACCTTGAATTAATACATTTACTGGTGTTCTCAGGCTTTCTTGGTCTTGACTTTAGTTAAATTTTGAATGGATAGAGATCCCCTTTTTAGTATTTATTATCCCATTGACGTCACTGTTGGAATGTGGATTTCCGTAGCTATGTTTTTACGATATCATTAGTATGTAGGTAGGTAGCAGCATCTGGGATTGTATGATTTCAAAAAGCTTTTACCTTGAATCCGTCCTGGATTATATTATGACTTATATTATTTTTTGAGTAACCTCAGTTTGTTTAGATCGTGTGATTTAAAATAGTCAATTATGGAAATAATGGTAAACATATATATTAGGGTGGTTCTTAAAAACCAAAAGTTGGAAAGTTTAAGCTCCTCACCCCTAAAGTGGTTCCAATAGTTGAAAAAATCCTCCCTGTGAAATTTTTTCTTAATTGGACAAGATTTACCCCTTCCTCAACAACATTGAAGTTTGACGATACTTATTACAGTACTTTTCCCCACACTTGAATAGGGTAAAAATTTTAACCTGTAGATATCACCATGAAATTCACTGAGTTAATTACTCATATTGTTCCAAACAAAAAATGTATTACAAGTTGTTTGAAATAATTTGTTAATACGTCGTGAAAGACTCCGGCTTATCAGCCAAATGCACTCATGCGGAGCAGGTAGGATCAACCGGAAAATTAGACAAATTTATTTGAAACATAAGATTAATGCAAAGTATGATGTGTTTATTCATTTTAGGTTAAGTCATCATCAATCTACTATGCCATCGAAGAGACGTTATTGGATTGCTCCACTTGAAAAGGTTTCTGGCTCTCAACTTCCCTCGGAAGAAGAAGTGCTCGGACTGCTGGATTACCAAATAAACACCAATAAGAACTCTTTGCGGAAAGCAGCCAATAATGTTGAAGACATGATTATCGAGGTCTGGTCCAACGCCAGAATTCCCTTCCAGCGAAAGGGCAACATCATGAGAAAAATCGAAAAACTCCACAAGATGTTCCTAAACGTCAAACGGAATAAGGGACGAGCTGGCTCACAAGCAGCGCGTGAAGACGCGTTCAGGAAGAAGATAAAAAATCTATTTGACGTGGCAACCAGTAATGCCCTTGATGCCCTTGACAATGAGGAGGATAAAGCCTTCCTCTTGGCCCAGCGGGAACGTGGTCGCCGGGGAAAGATGGGCAGTGTGGACATACTGTTGGCTAGGAAGGAAAAACGTGCCGCTAAGCGTTGTGAAAAAAGGAAGCGGCAGAGACAGAAGGCAGAGGATGATGCCAACTTGTCCATGGTGGAATTGGTCAGCTCTGAAGATGAGACCACCGAGGAGGCAAGAGGAGATGAAGTGACTCCAACAAAGAACATGAGGTGTGAGAGAGGGAGGAAAAACGTGATCAGTCCAATTGTGGCTGCATCTCTTGACAGGACCAATATTACCGACCGGGACGCCGTTTTTGTCCTGTCAGCAGCCGCCCACTCACTCGGCCACGATGTGACCAAAATGAACATCAACCGCAGCACAATCCAAAGGCAACGTCAGAAACACAGGGCAAATGTTTGTGTGGAACTCAAAGAGGAGCTGAGTGGGGACAGCACACTCATCGTTCATTGGGATGGGAAATTGATGCAAGATCTTACAAGCAAGGCAAAAATTGATCGACTACCTATTCTGGTCTCAGGCAATGGAGCGGTGCAACTTCTCAACGTCCCCAAGCTGTCACATGGAACAGGCTATGAGATGGCCAAAGAAGTTGTCAAGGCACTTGAAGACTGGGGTCTTTCTGAGCGCATTGGCGGGATGTCGTTTGACACAACATCTTCAAACACTGGCCGGATCAACGGGGCATGTGTCCTAATTGAACAGCAACTCAAAAAAGATCTCCTGTACTTTGCCTGTCGCCATCATATCCATGAGCTGCTCCTCGGTGAGGTTTTCAGGATGGTCATGGGCCCAATGTCAGGTCCAAATGTAAGCATCTTCAAGCGCTTCCAAGACCACTGGCAATCCATTGACCAGAGCCAGTTTGAGTCTGGTGCTTCTCACCCTGATGTGTGTCCTCTACTGGACCCTGTGGACAAGGCCTGGTTCGAAAGTACCCTAATCAACTGCAAGAGCCTTCGGGATGACTACCGGGAGCTGCTGGAATTAACTCTGATCTTCCTCGGACAGGTCCCCCCACGAGGAGTAAGGTTCCTAGCCCCTGGTCCCATGCACAATGCAAGGTGGATGTCCAAAGGTATCTACTCACTGAAGGTTTGGATGTTCCGGGGCCAATTCAAGCTCACAGCAAGAGAGGAGAAGGGCCTGCGGCAAATCGCCATCTTCGTCTCTTGCTTGTACGCTAAAGCCTGGACACTGGCTCCGGAGGCTGTAGCTGCTCCCCGACATGACCTGCAGCTGCTGAAAGATTTGACGATGTACATGAACAACGTCAACGAGGACGTGGGAAGAGCTGTTCTGAACAAGCTGCAAGGGCACTTGTGGTACCTCTCGGAGGAACTTGTTGCACTAGCACTCTTTGACCCTTTGGTCAGAGTGGAGGACAAGAGGAAAATTCTCACCTCACTTCACACCAAAGAAGGAGAAAAATATCCTGTGAAGCGCCCTAAGCTGCTGCCCAGCCAATCTATCACTGGGCTTGGACTGCAAGACATGGCATCGACAAACACAAGGAGGTTCTTCCAGAAGCTTCGCCTGGAAGAAGGCTTCCTTGATGCAGATCCTGCAACATGGCTAGAGCTGGAAGACTATCAGACAGCGGCAGCCTTCGTGCAGCGCATAGCAGTCATCAATGACCACGCAGAACGAGGTGTTGCCCTCATCCAGGAATACAACAGAAAGCTAACTCGGGATGAGGATCAGTTACAATTTCTACTACAAAATGTTTCTCAGCATCGCAAAGAGTTCCCAGACACCAGGAAGATGACCATAGTGGCTGGTCTGGCAGCCAAAGAGGAGAAGGAGCACCAAGACGGTTAAGTCCTCAAAGAGACTCGGAAAGTGTTCTTAAAAAAAAACTTTTTTTATGTTGCAGTTACATTTGTTCGAAAGAGTAGTTCCATGTACTTAATTGGTGATGGTTAGAAAAGCAGATGGTAACCTGTTAAAACATTCTGATATAACATGTTGAATAAAACATTCTGATATAGTATGTTGAATAAATGGCATATGTTTTCAAGGATTGTTGTTTTTACTCATTACCAGAGCTTTTTCTCATTCCTCGGGCAAGGATTGTGCTGTGCCAAATGGCAAATTCAGCTTTATATTTGCTGATGTAATCAAATGATTTCAAATAACTTGCAATACATTTTTTGTTTGGACTGATGTCAGTAGTCAACTCTGTTAATTTCATGATGATATCTACAGGTTAAAATTTTTACCCTATTCAAGTGTGGAGAAGTACTGTAATAAGTATCGCCATACTTCAATATTGTTGAGGAAGGGGTAAATCTTGTCCAATTAAGAAAAAAATTCACAGGGAGGATTTTTTCAACTATTGGAACCACTTTAGGGGTGAGGAGCTTAAACTTTCCAACTTTTGGTTTTTAAGAACCACCCTAATATATATGTTATTAGCAAAATAAAGTCACATTGATCTTAGAACGTATCATGTAATTCACAAGTTACACTTCACTATATTATATCTTATTTAGACACATTGCCACAACTTCATTTTAATATTTGCAGCCTTATTTTAACCATATTATCTCATTTATACTATACTTTTATTCATCTAAAACCATAAAGCATTTGTTAATTTTTTTGGAGGAGATTAAAGATAGAATAGGGCGTTAGGACTCAAGTCCTTAAGATCTATGCTACATCTTCATTGTATAATATGTATATTAATTCAAGCATTCTTTCATTATGTGATTTAATCTATCTTCAAGCACCTACAACATTTGCAATCATGAAATATCTCATCTTAAAAAATATGCTCATCTTTTATTTCCCTTGAATAACCATAATTATATTTTGGTTATAATTAGTATAATTATATACACTTGACTTAAAAATAATAATGTGGAGTCATTGCTGCTTAATGCTTGATTAATTTCATAGGAGGCCAATGATGACGCATTGGCAATGGAATGAATTATTATTTTTTTAAAAATTACACGAATCCGTTGACAATCTATATTAAATATAATTTTGGTTTAAACCTACGAAGTGATGATATGTAGCGGTTGATTATATTTTTTTATGAGTATTTTGATGTCTATAAGTCCAGGAAGAAGTCAATAAAAATTATTTTTAATATACATATTCAAAATAAATTTAGTTCCTATATTATTTTCTATTTCAAAATGGGCATTCGTTCGACTATAACTGGTGAATCTTATATTGAAAAATAAGCTTTCTATGCACTTTTGAAGATACATTTAGTAAAACCTACTCAAGGAATAGATGATATGAAAATGTTTGTATCAAAAGATATATAAGCCTCGAATCAGATTATAAATCTCCAAAAAGGTTATACCAGGTTAATGGTAGTATCTCTGAAGTGTCATGAAAAATAATATAAACGTTATGCTATATATATGTATATACATATATAATATGTGTGTGTGTGTGTGTGTATTTGTCATATTTAGTTATCTATTATACTAAAATATAAATATATATATACGTATAATATTATAAAAAATCAAACATAATAAAATAATATAGAATATAAAAATATCATTAAAAAATAATGGACTGTAAACTTATTATATATATATATTTGTGTGTGTCTATAAATACAATATATATATATATATATACCTATATAATAATAATATATTTTAAAGAATTAATAATAATAATATAATATAAAGATATATTATTTAAAAAATAAAGTTTAAACTTATTTAGCCATATGAATAATTTTTTTCTCCATTAACCATGGCTGACAACTGATTTATAGTCATTTGTTGTTTGTGTGAGTAATTGTGTTATTATTTTATTTATTAAAATAGTTTATCTGACAGCTAGTCAATTTTTTATATATTGAAAGTATTATATAACTAGAGGCATATATACACTCAGAGAGTGCAAACCTCCGCCGTCACGGGGTCCTTATGAGCCTACCGAGGCGGATTTTTCACGACTGGGGCGGCGTAGAGGGACGGGGGAGGGTTCCCCTCGACAAAACTTCGAGAGGAAGACGCTCCATGCACCCGATATCACAGCACAGCGACATCTATTGGCAGAGTAGGCTAACTAGAAATATTTATTAGTATTTAGCTCATTTTGCATCTTAATTCTCCACTCAGAGATGCCAAAATTTAATCACTTGTTCCTTTTGGCATTTCCAACCACTCCACAAAGTTTCATCCGAATTCTGTTCCGTACTTTTTGAGTTATCCTGCTGACAAACAAACCAACCAACCAACAAACCAACGCCAGTGAAAACAATACCTCCTTCGGCGGAGGTAATAATATATTAAAATGTATCCAGATTGAAGGGAGCTATGTGAAAGTGGGCTCAACACTCAATGTTGTGTCAACAACAGCTTCTACTCCCGAGAGGGTGAGATCGAAATTGATTCTCTGTATCGAAACAATCATAAATGTGATAGACGAATTTGAATATTTTAATGTTTATTTATGTCCACATAGATACTGCAATTATAATGAACCAAATTTGCTTTTAAGGTAATAAATCATAAAAAAACTAATATAATTTAAAAGAAATAAAAAATAAAGTAACACAATTTTTTAAATAGAGGAATGATGTGCCAAATATGTTTATGTAATGCAAAGGTCAATGAGTTGAGCCCTAATCCATTCTACCTTTGTATAGGTAGGAAGTCAGCATGCCAGTCAGTCAATTTGTACTGATCTCCTCCCCCAGCGAATGAAGTGGACCGTGAAGAGTATTTTAATGAAGGCTTTGTACTCACTATGAAGCTATGAGGAAGGGCCTACAGAGCTTGATTGGATATTATCCTAAGGGCAAAAGGAGTAGTATGTACGTATTGATAAAAGATACTAAAAAAAGTAGAATATTATATTTATAGGTATTGAGAGATAACCATTCTTCCATTCGTTCCACCGTCCATAAAAAAACAATGACGCTCATGGTGGCATACACAAAGCAATACGAGATATAAGTGTTTCCGAAGTCACTAGGATGACGCTATAAAAATGTTACTTTAATAAACACAGCTTCTGGTCCAATCTAAGATGGTCTCCATGGCGGATATTCAGATTTATTATTTATTACTATGTGACGTCAAATAAGGATATCGTCGAGAACTAAATAAGAATGGACTTTAATAAACATAGTTTCTGATCCCATCTAAGATGGCCTCCATGGCGGGATATTCAAATTTATTATTTATTATTATGTGACGTCAAATAAGGATATCGTGAAGAACTAAATAAGAATTATTATATCCAAAATGGCTTCCATGGCGGGATATTCAAATTTATTTTGTCTATTACTCTGAACTGAATAATGACGAGCTAAAATGACTATCTTGATGGACTGAATAACAATGGACTCCTTTTCCAAGTCATGTCTAATGTTTATTCCATGGAAGGATGTTATGATTTTTACATTCATAGTTGAATAATGACATCATAAAAAGGCCATCTTTCATTAGTAAATGACAAAGTACTTTCTTTATCTAAAAGGGCCACCTAGTAAGTGTATTATTCAACCTAATCATATCTTCAATTTCCTCGAGGAGGGCATATATCAACGTTGATCGTATTTTAAAATAACTTAATGATATCAATTTATTGGATAATCAGTCCATTCATTTGTTATTGTTTAAGATATATTTTGAAAATATAAAAAAATTTTAGTGGGAAAAAAGTACTTTTTTCTGACATTTTTAATTTTGGGAAGAACAAAAAAAGGTAATACAATAATTTATAATAATTTGATATCTTTTTACAGTTTATATTACAACAGTCAAATGGAACTCATATCTATGTTACATAAAACATCAATTTACAATAAACAATATATTGTAAATATATTTCCTAAGCTTTTTTAAGCAGATCTTTGGTACTTCCTCAAACAGTTTACAGAGCCAGTCTTTCTAATAATTCAAAAGGTTCATTCACAACTGATAGATGAAAATAGATCTACCCGGGGAGCTCCCAAGTCAACAACTTCTTCATCTTAAAGGCTTAAACAAGTACTTTATGAGGAGGTATTTAAAGTAATGGACATGCTTGAAGTGCCCATGGAGTCATGGAGACTTTATGATGAAGTGTGGTTGCTGTATGCAGAGAGATAGTTTGACATTCCTCTTGGAGATATACGCGATTGTAATTATGAGGAAATGAATGCAGAGACGCCCTCTTGCCTTGGACAAAACAATATACAGAGATTGAAGTTATAATACAATTGCAAATAATAATAATAATAGTAATAATAATGGAGTTTATATCATAAAACTCATTGGAAATATATCATGAGAGTCATGATCAATATGGTTTTCATTCTTCTTGTTATTGCCTTGTAGTATGAATTACAACATTCTCACGGAAATAAACTAGCAATATTGCATGCCATAATAGCGATGGATCATGTGGTTCAGAATAAAATTTACACCTTTATTTATTGGTAGAGAAGCAAAACGTCATGGAACTGTAAATTCGCATTGATTTTTGGGGCGTACAGAATAAATGGATCAGGTAAAATACGGCCTAGGAAGAAATGACTATAGATAGAAAAGGAAATGCTGACTCATGGAAAAATGGCCCCAATGCATTTATTATTATGTGACGTCAAATAAAGATATCATGGAGAATTAAATAATAATAGACTTTAATAAACATAGCTTCTGATCCCATCTAAGATGGGATATTCAAATTTATTATTTATTATTATGTGACGTCAAATAAGGATATCATGGAGAACTAAATAAGAATGGACTCCTCCGTATTATATCTAAAATGACTTCCATGGCGGGATATTCAAATTTATTATGTCTATCACTCTGAACTGAATAATGATGAGCTAATAATAAGGCTATTTTAATGGAATGAATGACAATGGGCTCCTTTTTCAAGTCTTGTCTACATAATGTGTAATTGAGTTGAATACAACTAGGTGCTGTGCAAATATTATTTGTCTTAGAAATTGAGTCAATAACGGCAAAAAATAGTTTTATTTTACCAATGATAGATAATGATGTCCTCCGCTGTTGTCATTAAACGGGTCAAAGTTTATTGGGGCCATTTTTTACATGAGTCATCATTTTCTTGTTTATCTTTGATTATTGCTTTCTGGTCCCTTTTTCTTGAACTATTTCTTCCTAATATCGATTTTTGGATCAAACTAAATAAAGAGACTTTGGACTGATGATACAACTCCAGCCATGGACAGCGATAGAGCTATTTTCACAGAAACAAATTTTACACGGTTTAAAACGCACGCCTTATATAAACATGAGAGGGGGGAGAGAGAGTCAAGAGTGACGTCACCATCAACAATCGTCAAATAATAGAGCCTCCACTGATCATAGTTGGGAATCTTTTTTTTGGGTGTCATGAAAGCATTCTGGCCTAGACTTCAAACTTGTTGGAGATCCCTCGGTCCCTTCCTTCCTCCACCCCTCCTTCTATCTTCCCGGGACTCCGGGATAAATGCCTTGGACACCAAGAAACGAGTCTCCTCCCTCCCTACCATTAAGAGACACATTCCCCTCACCTCGACTTCGTGAGTGGAGTCCTACCCATCGTTGGTCTTCGTTAGAGAGCTTCCCATCCCTCGTCTTCGTTAGAGAGCTCCCCGTCCCTCCTCTTCGTGAATGGAGCCCTACCCCTCGTCGGACTTCGTTAGAGAGCTTCCCATCCCTCGTCTAATTTTTGATAAGTTTGGTGACCAGTTACAATTATTGCAAGATTTGAAATGAGAAACATAAGATTTATTAAATAATGGTAAACTAAAGTATTATTATTATTTATCTGATTACATTCAAATTTTAAACTGGTCAATTGTCACAAAAAAACACAGTTAACTTCATAAGCAGACTTCATGGAATAAAAAATATTAGTAATGGGAGTAAATGCACGGGGGGTGATAGTCCGCGGAGCGTTAGTCTGGGGGGAAGGGTAGTCCTGTTAGGTTTGATGATCAAGGCTCCTTCACCGAGATTTTATGATCTACATGTCCTTTGGACTGTTAGATTAATCAGGACATCATGATACTTATTTCATAGAAATACAGGACTGAGGCGTTCAATAGCAAACTCCAAAAAAGAGAAAAAAGTCTTCAATATGGAGGAGGTTATGGAAGACGGAACTCCAATTACGAGATGAGGGGTAGGGCTCCATTCATGAATACGAGTGGCAGGACTCCATTACCGAAGACGAGGGACGGGGAACCTTATGCCAAAGACGAAGGAAGGAACTCCTTGGACGAAGACGAGGGATGGGAAGCTCTCTAACGAAGTCCGACGAGGGGTAGGACTCCATTCACGTAGAGGAGGGACGGGAGCTCTCTAACGAAGACGAGGGATGGGAAGCTCTCTAACGAAGTCCGACGAGGGGTAGGACTCCATTCACGAAGAAGAGGGACGGGAGCTCTCTAACGAAGACGAGGGATGGGAAGCTCTCTAACGAAGTCCGACGAGGGGTAGGACTCCATTCACGAAGAAGAGGGACGGGAGCTCTCTAACGAAGACGAGGGATGGAAACTCTCTAACGAAGTCCGACGAGAGGTAGGACTCCATTCACGAAGAGGAGGGACCGGAGCTCTCTAACGAAGACGAGGGATGGGAAGCTCTCTAACAAAGTTCGACGAGGGGTAGGACTCCATTCACGAAGAGGAGGGACAGGAGCTCTCTAACGAAGACGAGGGATGGGAAGCTCTCTAACGAAGTCCGACGAGGGGTAGGACTCCATTCACGAAGAGGAGGGACGGGGAGCTCTCTAACGAAGATGAGAGAAGGAAGTCCTTTGACTGACGGAGACCGACGATGGGTAGGACTCCACTCACGAAGTCGAGGTGAGGGGAATGTGTCTCTTAATGGGAGGGAGGGAGGAGACTCGTTTCTTGGTGTCCAAGGCATTTATCCCGGAGTCCCGAGAAGATAGAAGGAGGGATGGAGGAAGGAAGGGACCGAGGGATCTCCAACAAGTTTGAAGTCTAGGCCAGAATGCTTTCATGACACCCAAAAAAAAGATTCCCAACTATGATCAGTGGAGGCTCTATTATTTGACGATTGTTGTTGGTGACGTCACTCTTGACTCTCTCTCCCCCCCTCATGTTTATATAAGGCGTGCGTTTTAAACCGTGTAAAATTTGTTCCTGTGAAAATAGCTCTATCGCTGTCCATGGCTGGAGTTGTATCATCAGTCCCAAAGTGTAATTGTCAGGTCGCGGCAGGTACAATACTTATCTACGGTGAGTTCAACCCTATAAGAGAATGTTACCTGGTTTATCAAAATATAATGGCACATCGATTTAGGTAGATACCATCTAATTAACTTGTATAAAGTCATAGAATCCATATGAAAAGCATTTGAATCATCTCTATCTTTGAATTATTAATGAGAGTGACCATTTTAACACTACAAATACTCATTTTGAAAGAATAAGAATTGAATCTATGGTTTTAAATATGGCTCAAAACTTTAGCATGTTAAATAGATTTATAAGTATCCAATATATATCAGGGTTGTGGATTGAACGGAAAAATGAACGCCGTTTGCGAACACACATTTAAATCAAACATCCGAACAGAATATAAATGAACGGACTAACGTAATGTTTTGACTGTTGGCGTTCGTCCGTTGAATTTATACTGTTTTCAAAGAAAACTTTAAAGGATACTTTCTATACAAAAGTGTGGACATGTTTTTTTATAAAAGAAGTTCAATCAATGTTTCTTATGTCACTTGAAAAAAAATTGAGGACTTTATTTTACAAACAGATGTGCAATTGAAATTACTGAAAGTCATTCTGGGATAAAAATGAAGACTTTTTTGTATAATGGAATTTTTTCAAATTTGAAATAGGAAATAATATATATTTTTCAACGAACGGACGAACGGTAAAACGAAGGGACGAACGCTAAGATTGCGAACGCCCATAAGCCTGATATTTATTAGCCATATATTTTTATTCATTTCTCATTATGAATAATATTTTATAAGCTAAAAACTGCTTTAATCCAAGTGACAGATTATATTCACAGTTTGTGAAGTACTTATGTTCTCTTCTATTTCAAATCCCTTACAGATGAATAAGCTAACACTCTATTTTAATCATAATAAAAACCGAACTTATACGCACAAATAAAGTTACAACGGTTAACTCCATTTAAAAAATGGCGCAGTTATGAATTCTGTAGATATAATTATCATTCCAAACTTCTTCCGCATGAATGAGTATCATCAATGGAGTCAATTAGCTCGTTGCATTTATCAAGCACAATATACCACTTGGCTGACTGTGTGTGTGTGTGTGAGTGAGTGTCCGTTGAACATGCACGTTCAATTACTGCACAGTCATCATTCACCTAGAAAATATGTATTGAAAACCGCCAGGGGAAGCTAATTTCATATTTCCCGCCTTCATAACCCCACTTACTTTAATATCAACTCATTCAAATAGTTGACTCGTTATCCCCATAGCAGCAATTATATTTTCAAAAACAAAAAGGAAGGAAGGAAGGAAGCAAAATGTCAGGTTTCTCTCTTGATGCAGAAGCACCAAGTTATTGCTTCATCTATTTTGTAGGGGTAGTGTTTGGGGATCCAAGGCAACAAAGATACTCTATTAGATATTGTATCTCATTCTCTTTGCAGGGAGGATAATTAATCAATGATACGGAAAGTGGGTTGAAGGATAGTTTATTTCATGGGTTTCCAAACTTTTCAATCCGCGACCCCCCCAAAACAATTCCTGAGACTGGCGACCCCCACTATCTTCTGAGGTGGCGGAAACCTAACAAAACTTAAACATAGGTCACAAGTATTGTGGCGTCTCGCGACCTCTCGGGGGTCGCGACCCACACTTTGGGAACCCCTGGTTCATTTAACACGTGTGGCCAAAACGGAAGAAGATATCATGAAGCCTTGAATATATATATGATTCTAGGGCAATCACCCCCCCCCCCCCGGGCATTTACCCCCCGTTAGTCAGATTTCTTATCTCTTACAGTCCACTAATTAAGTTAACTATGTTTTCTAGCTATTAACAAAGATGATATCACTGGTTAGCACACAGTCCTAGTTCTTTAGAATTGGAATCTGTATAAATTAAACGTGCATAAATTTGCAAATTTCATGTCTTAGACCTTATATCTGGGCTATCTATGTACAACTAGACAATCATACAGTTTGTAACCTATCAACTCAAGACATCTTATTTATCCTATATTGGTCCTAATTAGTGTTGTTCCCTAACGCGCGTGCGAGTAATATATTACTTTGTTATATTACTGCAACTACTAGAGAGAAATAACATATTAGATATTACTTTCAAGTAATATCTAATATGTAATATCCTAGTTACATATTACTATCGTGAAAAAAAATATTCGACAGGCATTTTTATTAAATTAATGTACTATGAATGTATGTGACGTCACCCAGTGGACCTGAAAAAGCAAACTAGGTTTGGTGAGGATTTTTACAAATCCTGTTTGAATTGCCTTTACTTATTGTTTCGGAATGCTCAAAAAGTAATATCTAATATAAAGCAGTATATAACTTTTGAGAAGTAATAAGTAATATTTTTTTAAATATTAATACGCAGTAAAAAGTAGTATATTAAATACCACTTTCAAATTAATATTCGACCAAAACTGGTCCTAATTCATTTTCTAAGATTTCATTAAGGAAACCATTTGTAATAATCGAAGACTATGATCATTGGAGAGAGTGACTATTTGAAAATCAAAAACTCATCAACTCAAATAAGTTGACATATAAATTTTATTCTCAATTTATTAATTTCATTTCTTCACACCCGAAAATGTGTTCCTGTGGCTTTTTTAAGATAACTAAGTACCCATTAGTCTTTGCAAGCAGCGGAAAAGGAGATCAAGAAAATGGTTCACCAGTGACGTCACCTTTGTTAATTGCTGGAAAACATTGTTAACTTCATAAGTGGACTTTAAGAGATAATAAATATTGCTAACGGGGGGTAAATGCCCGGGGGTGATTGGCACGGGGAGTAATGCCCAGGGGGTGATTGTCAGGGGGTGGTTATCCTGTTACGATCTGCTCTTACTTCTTCATATGCATTTAATATCGGACATTTTATAACAAAGGACAATTAAATACATCATTTGTTCTAATTTTTTAGAGATTATTTGAAATTTAATAAATACTAATCTTATATAAATTATATATTTACTTGGATTTGGTAGGAAATGGAAGGCTATATATATATATATATATATATATATATATATATATATATATATATATATATATATATATATATATATATATATATATATATATATATATATATATATATATATATATATATATATATATATATATATATATATATATATATATATATATATATATATATATATATATATATATATATTCTTTACTGTCTCTTATTGTCCGATATTAAATGCACTTTCAGATACTCTAGTATTCAATGCATAGCATGTGCTTATATTGAATGTAAATTTATGTATCTGCTCTATAATACTATAAGTTGTCCATAGGAGCTACACGATTTTTTATTTATTTTGCAAAGTTCAAGTTGTGACATTCACATAGAGACATTAAGATATAGAGAGACTACCGAATGTAATCGGTATTCGATAGTAGCGACGGTAGTTGTCAAATATATTTATTTGTATTTCTTCAGGCTCATCAATTATGGGATTGGATATGTTCTTCTGACTGTCGCACTTGAATAAAAAGAAAAGTTTTTGTGGATCAATACTCAGAAAATTTTAATGTTTTTTTGGTTGACCAAAGATTGAAATACTTATATTGTTGATCAAAATATATGTATTTGTGAGTTTTGGACTACCACCCCCGTTACTATTTTTTTATCCCTTAAAATCCACTTATGAAGTTAACTATGCTTTCTTTATGACAAAATTGCATTATTGATTTTATCATATATTAATAATAACTGCCTCACTAGCCACAAAGGTAGGCCTAGCCCCAAGCTAATACAAACGTGACTTATGCTGGTAAAAATATAAGGAAATAACCCTAAGAAAATTATTATAAAACTCTGACAATAATTTGATTATACAAATCCTCAACCATCCCCAAACAAAATATTAATATCTGAATACACAGCTTTTATAAAAATATTTAAAAACTGATTTAAATTACCTCTAACAACCCAGTATTTAGGGCAAATAATTAAAATAAGCCCCGGAAATAAAATTACCCAATTTAGCACCCCATTTGCATCATGATCTTGTAAATAAAGAATTCTTTTTTTACAAAAAAAATTATACTAATTCTTATTAGAACACTTACAAATTAGCTTTTCTTCATTTTTTTCACTTTTCTGTCCGAATATCTGTCATATAAAATTGACCTTGAAGTTACAAAGGGTGATAAAAAAACATAGTTTACTTTATAGAAAGACTTTAAGTGATAAATTTGCTAAGTTATAATGTAAGAAAGGAAAAGAATGAAATGTCTTTATTAGTAAAAATGCAAATCAATCTAATAAAATTGTTTTATATGACCGATATTAGGAGCATAGGCTTTAAACACTAATGCAATTTTGTCATAAAGAAAGCAGAGTTAACTTCATAAGTGGACTTCAAGGGATATAAAATATTAGTAACGGGGGGGAGTTGTCCTGTTACGGTAATTTGTATTGATTGCAATGTTACTGATCACCACAAAACTTGATTATTTATCACAATCCTTTAAACTTCTTTCTTTCCTATCTTGAATTCCACTTCGTTACAGATAAAAATAAAGTTTTACTAAACTTATGCTTACCTGGCCAAGAGGTTATCCGTGAATATCACGACAGTTTCCCAAGTGCCTTCCATTGCACTCTGATAGGCTTGACCTTTTTCCTTATCTCAAATGTAGATAAATAGATAGCTAAGGATGCCATAGTTTGTGTAAATTTACAAATAAACATTATTTAAATATATGTCTAACCAAATTCTTATTTTGTCTTTGATTTATCTTCAGTCTAAAAAACTACAATATTTTTATTTAAAAATGTGTAAATCAAATATAACACAATAATCGTTAGATATGATTAAATTAGCTCGGTGTGCAAGCGTATTCAACTCTCAATGTTGAGGGAGGGGGGCTGGTTCAACTCCTCTAGAGATGATAGCATCTCGTACTATGTGCCTTGCTAATCCTTCGAATGAACTCCTCCAGCATCACATACTATTATTACTTAATCAAGCATTCGGTCATGGAAATATTTATTTTGTTGTTTACATCTGCCGATAAATAGATCCCCATCATGACTATCGGACGTTTTAAAAAGGAAAGAAAGAAAACAGTGTTACCAACTGAAAAAAACTATTTGTTGATGAATTTACAATAACAAACCTCTTTCCTATGCCCCTAATAATGTGCAAATTAACTAACTTTATAACCGAAGGAGTAAATAACCAACACCTTCGATTATCTGATCAAAACTGATATGTATTTCATAATAAGGATGCTACAAATAGGAGCCCAGAAACAAATGGGAGTAATGAACAAATAGGAGCAGAGAGACATAGAGAATCTGCTACAAGATAGCCCCACTTTATTATGATTTATAGATGATAAGCCACATATATGTTGTTCATTACTACTATTCTAACTGTCCAGCAATATTCATTTCCGTGGGCAAAACGAACCAAAATCAACCTCCGGAAATAATAGTAATTATCATAGTTGTTGTTAGTATCTATCAAATTGCAACACTGTTAATATACACAAAACCACGGGTCTATCTGGGGATAAGGGAGCTCTGGCATGCATGTATAAACACATTCATGCATATATAAACTCTCCACCTTTTAACAAATAATAGTAATTATTATTATTCTTTTTTACACACTTGGGTGACCATGGATTGAATGAATCAATTATTATAAAGATGGAATGCAAGGGTTGTTTTTACGTTCAAATATCTATCGACAAGAATATTCCTTCATAGAGAAGTGTAACTCATCCGCAGGGTTGAATAGCAATTAATATAAAAGTGTTATGGTTTATCCGCATGGTTAGGTCCACAAAGTAATAAAAAATAGCGCGGAATATGCTTCACGACAAAAAAGCTTTGTGACGAAAATGTCCTGAAAAAAAGACGGAGGAGGAAAATGCTTCACTACAAAAAAGCTTCGTGACAAAAATACCCACAGGAAAAAGAAGAACGAGGAAATTGACTAACTATAAAAGAGCAAGCGAGGTAAATACCCACGACAAAAAAACGGCTATAAAAAGGTCCACTATAAATTTACGCTCGATGAGATTACAGTAAACCAAAATTTTGATGATAATAAGAGAGCAAGTGAAATAAATTAGAAGTTATAAGGTATTGCCGTTATATGTATTGTATCCTAATTAAAAAAGTAAGCTTTTAAAGCTAAAATTAAAATTTTACTTCTCTGGTTGATCATATTGTTAACAACACGACGTTTTAATATATTTTTATGAATATTATAAGATCTAATATCATGTGAATAAAGTTTTACCTTGGTAAAAAAAATAAGCTCTTCTGGTAGAATAACCTTGGTATTTCCGGAGTTACCAATTCGATAGGTCTCTTAAACTACAGGAACTTCCCTGTCTCTTGTCGGGCTGATTTGTTATTACCTCCGCCGAAGGAGGTATTGTTTTCACTGGCGTTTGTTGGTTTGTTAGTTTGTTGGTTTGTTTATTTGTTTGTCAGCAGGATAACTCAAAAAGTACTGAACGGATTCAAATGAAACTTTGTGGAGTTGTTGGAAATGCCAAAAGGAACAAGTGATTAAATTTTGGCATCTCTAAGTGCTTTTTTAGATATTAGGAAGAAATGGACCAGGAAAATATGGACTAGGAAGAAATGGACCAGGAAAGAATGGACCAGGAAGGAATGGACCAAGGTAGAAAAGGAGAATTATGACTCATGGAAGAAATGGACCAATTACATAGGTAGGCAAGTTTTTAGTGGGATGTATCTAAGTATTGTACAAATACTATTTCTCATATAAACTGAGTATAAAATGACATAAAATGATTTTATTTTTGCAAATTTAGATAAATAATCTCTTCTTTGTGTCAATTATAGTTCAAAATCCCCCGAATTATGGTAAATAATACGTATTGTCTTAAATATAAACATACCGATGTTAGAAGCACTCAAAAAGTAAATACATAAAGAAGAAGAAATATATGCCTAATTTCGGGCGCGATTGTTATAAATGGAATATTTGACAGAATAGAGTGAGGTTGACGTCAGAGTCAACAATAATAAAGTGAAATAGCCTCCAATGATCCGAGTCGAGTATTCAAACTTTGCAATCCGGCCGAATGAAGGCACCTCAACACAAACAGACAATGCCTTGGACCCCCTCGAGTCAGTCGCCTCCCTTCCAGAAAGGCACCAAATTCCCTTTGAATCCCTTCCCTCGTCTTTGATTTAAAACTTTCCATCCCTCGTCTCCATTATAGGATTTCCCATTTTCATCTTCGTGAGAGGAGTTATATTCATCGTCTTCAGGAAGGGCCCCTCCTACCATCACCTCCTCCATATTGAAGACTTGTTCCTTTTACATAGTGGAATTCGCCAACGAACTCATCAGTCCTGTATTTCTATTAAAGAAGCCTCATGATCTCCTAATGACCCTAGCTCCATGGTAGTCCAAAATGACTTGAAGATCATCAAATTCCAGATAAAACAGCCTTGAACATCAACTCCTCTTCTTATTATATCTATTCAAAAGGAGAATCGAGAATATTTAACTTTGCTACGATGTTAATTTATTTCCACGTCCATTATTTTAGTGGGTCCCTTTTCGTGAGTGAGGAAAAAGATGCGCTCTGGACACGAAATCTTTCCGTTTGCCATTGAACTGAACAATATCTCATGAATCATTAGTCAATATATTAACAAATAAAAATCTGAACAATACACCAGGTAGCATTAGTGTGTATATAAACCAATTAAAACCTATTTATATATACTTCTATACCAAATTCATTTTTTAACAATTTTGTCCAGGAGGGAGTATTATGGGGATGATTCAGACTTTCCAGGAAAGGACAAAGCAAACTCGGGGGACGTCTAGAATAAAGGGGAAGTATTTGGCCGATTCTGGGCAGAGACTTTTTATTTCGTCCTGGGAGCGCAGACTCGCCAGTTCATTGTCCGGGAGGAAACCGAAAATTAAAAAAAATTCAAGCTTTTTAGGGGTGGGGTATGAGAGCTGAGATACTATGAGAGGTGGGTAAAAGGGTGAGACGGTCTTTTTCAGGAAGTATACCAGTGATAGACACATCACATGTTTGAGTTGCAGTATCACCAAGAAGGGTCCGAAAAGCCAACGTCTCTAATGACCAGAATCTCTTCAGAAAAAGTGAGGAGAAATTAAAGTGGGGGAACCTTAGACTAGTTTTAAATGCTCATTTTTAATATCTAGTAATATTGAAATTATGTTTGTCTTACAATTTAACAAATTTTGAATCAAATGTATTTGTCAATTTATATAAATCAATTATTTTCATGAATATAAATAGAAAATATATAATAGGGCAAAGGTTATTGAGATCCTTTAAGATCTTGACATCCTCCAGATTAGACTTTAAATAGAATTACAGAACTGAGGAGTTCATTAGCGAATTCCGCTATGTAAGAAGAACAAGTCTTTAATATGGAGGAGGTGATGGTAGGAGGGCCCCTTCCTGAAGACGAGGACTATAACTCCTCTCATGAAGATGAGGATGGGAAATCCTATAACGGAGACGAGGGATGGAAAGTTCTAAATAAAAGACGAGGGAAGGGATTCCTCTCATGAAGACGAAGGATTGGACTCCTTTCGAGGACGAGGGATGAGACTCCTTTAACGAAGACGAGGGGCAGGAATTTGGTGCCTTTCTGGAAGGGAGGCGACTGACTCGAGGGGGTCCAAGGCATTGTCTGTTTGTGTTGAGGTGCCTTCATTCGGCCGGATTGCAAAGTTTGAATACTCGACTCGGATCATTGGAGGCTATTTCACTTTATTATTGTTGACTCTGACGTCAACCTCACTCTATTCTTTCAAATATTCCATTTATAACAATCGCGCCCGAAATTAGGCATATATTTCTTCTTCTTTATGTATTTACTTTTTGAGTGCTTCTAACATCGGTATGTTTTATATTTAAGACAATACGTATTATTTACCATAATTCGGGGGATTTTGAACTATAATTGACACAAAGAAGAGATTATTTATCTAAATTTGCAAAAATAAAATCATTTTATACTCAGTTTATATGAGAAATAGTATTTGTACAATACTTAGATACATCCCACTAAAAAACTTGCCTACCTATGTATTTGGTCCATTTCTTCCATGAGTCATAATTCTCCTTTTCTACCTTGGTCCATTCCTTCCTGGTCCATTCTTTCCTGGTCCATTTCTTCCTAGTCCATATTTTCCTGGTCCATTTCTTCTGGACACCGCTTTTTTAATATGCAAAATGAGCAAAATACTAAATGAAATGGGGTCTCTATTCAGGGAGTAGGAAAGAACAAACGCTAAAAAAATATTCATTGACGTATGATTGTTCGTTTATCAGTTCAGGACTATGTTAACCCAGTGACGTAGCTTAAACTTCTTCCTCTTCCCGTCTCTGAGTGCTTTTTTAATATGCAAAATGAGCTAACAGAGAGGAAACAATGATTAGAGATAGAAAATCGGGCGTGTGAAAGGGAGAATGTTTGAATGGGAATGTTGTGGGGATCGGCGGAGGTACACACTCTCTGAGTGTATACATGCCTCTAGTTTTAGTATATTTCTATATGTCATATATTGCCATAAGTTAATCCACAGCTATTTTTTTCTTTCTATCTCAGGTCTGTGAAACGGTAAATCATAACCATAAAAGTGTTATTAAACTTATATAAATTAACATTTCATTTTAAAATTTCATTACCGTACTTGATCAGAATTGGTCAACTGTCGATAAAGATTAAAGGCACTTAACAAACTAATCAATACTACTCCATAACTGCAAGACTTTATGATTTATACTTCAGTATTTGATTCCTATTTACTTATCGCAGGATGGATATAGAATATCGGTTGTTTGAGCATCCTTTCTGACAGCAGTTTTATATACAGGTCCGTGCACTAAATTTCACACATAAAAAACACGGCATAAAATATTTAATTTTTTATTAATAAAAAATAAAAGAATGCTGTTTGTCTTGATGTTGGCTTCCATTCTACTTGAAGTAGGTGCCCTCAACTTCGACGACCTTCTCCAGCCTGAACCTGGTGCAGGCAAGCTGGACCTGCTCCATTGATAATTTGTTGAACTCGACGGTGATTCGATCCTTCAACTCGGCAATGGTGTTACAGACAGCCCTGTTGGTATCCCTTTCGACCGCGCATCATAATAAAAAGTCAAAAGAATTGCAGTTTGGGGAGCAGATGCTGGGGCTGGTTTAGTCGTCCAGGTTCTCCGGCGGGCACTTCTGTGTAAGCCGGGACGTGTGGCAGAGCGCTGAATCCTGCTGAATAGACTGACACAGACACTGATGGTAGTCGTCCTGACCCCCAATTCCCCGGCCACATTGGTGGTGGACTTGCTGGGGTCCTCCTGGACCTTCTTTGGAGCTTGGCGATTAAGTCCGGGGTTTTGAGTGAATCAGAACGTCTTTTACCCTTTTTTCGGATAAGTACATCCTCGTAGGCGTTGTCGGTCTCCTCCAGCTCAGCCCTGATGTTCTTGACGGTGCTCCTGACCATGCAAGCCGCCATCATGATGTCCATATCCTCGGATCCGGCGTAAATCATCCTAACCTCGGTTAATCGTTTCCAGTGCTCAGGCGGGTTAAAATAATCAGAATACATTGTTGACGCTACCAGCTGTTCTCTACTAATGAGAAAACAAAAGAAAGTCTAGTGGGCCCCCTATCTGTCATCTAGCAACAGTTGCAAGCAATAAACCAAAGTGCTAAATTTAGTGCTTGGACCCTGTACGTTTTTCTTTAAAAATATCATCATATTTTTAATTTCTATGGATTGTAAGGTTAATGTATGGAGTTAATGTATTTAACATGAATTTTTTCAAATTGCCAGTAATATATATATATATATATATATATATATATATATATATATATATATATATATATATATATATATATATATATATATATATAATTGTATTATTAACTAAAGATAATACTTTTGGATTGTATGTAATGTTAATTATTTTGAATAACAATTAACATTTTTTTAAACATCAGAGGTCTACATTCATACCAATGTAATATAGTAAATTTTATTGCCTGTACATGATATATTAAATAAAGGATTCATGTCCTTTCATAATTCAAATTTAGCCGATATCAAGGGAAAATGCGTATATTCTTCTTCCGTTACAGTTCAATGATAAAAACATGTATTACAAACAATGTTTTTTTAATATCCTAATGGAGGACTCATGAAACAAAGTATGTCAATTAAATTTGTATGGCTTTAAAAAATATTATGCCCCACTCCTCAACAACACAGCAACTTATACTTCAATATAGATAATTACTATGGGATGATTGAATGTAGATAAGAAATCAGTTGTTTTTCTTTAATAGAATAGTGAGATTTTTAAAGTCTAGCGTTGATTTTTGTTGGACATGTTATAGTTATCAATAAATGATTAGGTGTGTAATTGAAATGTTCATATATTCAACATATAATGATAGCATATGATAGTGGCTCAATGATCCTGATGAGATCTACTGGCAAACAGAAGCGATTATCCGTGCAAGCACTATCTCACAGGACCACCACAACCGATCACGACTGAGTACTTTAAAACGACGCTTCAACAATCTCAATCAGCATAGGATTAAAACGAAGGAGCCTCGACTTCTTTGGGACAACGAGAGTCCTCACACTCCTGCGTCTGATATAAGGGAGTTCCTGAATAAAGGGGCGTGGAACCGGTCAAACAGAGATCCAACAGCTCAAATCTAAGCCTTTGTGGCCGGTTTCGGAAGGTGAAACATCTGCTACAGAATGGCAAGTCTGGAAAGGTCCTGGAGAAACAACGTCTGTCGTGCACTGGGAGATGAATAGGGTGATCTATGACGATCAATTGTTCGACCAACTCAAGAAGCTCCGTATGCTTCAATATAGGGAAAAAAGATTTGGCTAATTTAATACAAAAATATTATTATCTTCTTGAATGAACTTTCAGAAGACTAAACATCATTGAAAAATATTAATGAAAACAAATGATTGCCCCTAATTATTTTATTTATAATTTGGACTTTTTTAAATTATACATCGATTAAAACTTTAATAATATACTCTTAAACCTAATCAAAATTTATATCATAAATTATATATATATATATACACTAATGTAAAGAGCAGGACCACTTAATGGAGTTCAATTTTGTCAGGGTTATAACTTATTCGTAACCCCAAATCCCTGTGTAATTATGCGATGAAATTTTATGAAATATTGAATAAAATATCATTTTATTCCTATTTGGTTCCATAGAAAGCATTAAAATTAGTCACTCCAACCTAGGATCTTTTCAATGAGGTATACCGGCAAAATCCACCTTCCCCTCTCGAGAGGAGTCGAATGTTGCACCCTCAACATTGAGAGTTGAACAAGCCTTAATGCATTGAGCAATCGTAGCCCCTTCAAATAACATTTTAAATTGGATTGGATGAGAGAACGTCACACATTTGGAAATTCTTTAATAGTCGGCCATTTTCAATTCTTGATGTAGTAATATAAAGAACATATTCTTAACATTTAAGGATTACCTCCTTGACAATAAACATATCAACATAGGTGCATGTAGGGTAAGTGAGGAAGCATTGATTGTATTTATGTGGTTCTGTTGATTTTTACTTAAGTGATTAAATATAATCCTATATGTATATATTTATTTAATTCTATAAACAAATATACAAGTTGTATGTACGGATGTACGTACCAATGTGTTGCTTTGAAATTAAACCAATGTCGTTTCATTTTAAGCCAGAATTCAACCAATAAGGACTCTTACGTGGAAGGACGCTGTGATTCGGAAAGTTTTATGAAGTTTGTACTGACTAACAATGCTTATAATTTTTATATTCGCCATAAAACTGGGGATCTTAGGTTTTTTTACATACAAGTTAGACTTTCTTTATTTAAATTGGAAGAGATTGCGATAGCCGTGTGCGTTAAGGCATGTTCAACTCTCAATGTTGAATGCAGGTTCGAATCACGAGAGGGGATAGACATTTTTGGTCTACCTCATTGATAAGATCCTAGGTTCCATAGACTATTTTGAATGCTAGTATGTTTATTTATATCCTGTTGGATGCAATTCTATCGAACCATATGGGCAAAAAAGGCATTAAAATTTAATAAATAATAATTATAAAAAAGTAACAACATTAAAACACTAAAAACTGTGGTGATGAAACTTGCAAATCCTTTTGATAATAGTTGTGTGCGCTGATGAAGATAATGGAAAGTATTTCATGCACATTCTTGTCTCGACACATACTCACGGGCTCACTGATATCGGAATATCATTAATGATATTTCCTAATGCGTCATCATATTTTGTTCCGGAGCTACCACTATGGCCCATCCTAGCGTAATGGTTCAATTAAAGTCATTGGTGGAGATTTCATAGTGTGGAGCTGCCACAAAATACATTTTGAACAAAGATTTATATGTGCAATTATTAAAATATGCAGTAAACAATGGACCACACCGATTCTCAGATATTTATGCTAAATCTTAATTATAGCAATTATGATATAACAAAACACATAATTTACACGCATTATAGGTGTAAGCCGACACAAGACCCCAAAAATATTTGAAAAAGTCTTGGTATGCTTACCTATATACTTTCAATCATAGACTTTTGGTTAACCCATTAGAGCCGAAGCGTAGATTTTTCTAAGGGATAGTAAAACAGCTCTACTACACATCTTAATTAAAATTATGTTCAGTTATAATAGGTCGTATCCCATTGTTTGACTGGAGGTACGACTTATTTGTAACATTAGTGCTCATAAACTGAATACTTCGTGGTATGTGACTTCGTTACAATCATTGCCAGGCAATTAAGTCATGTAACGTTAGGTTTCCTTATTGAACCTGTTGTCGTATATGTTATTTTTTTGCAATGATCAATGCAGATACAATTAGTGAGTATTGCTCAAGTTTAAGAATTCTAACTCCCTGCAAATATTGGTGGCCCATGAAAATCCATTTATTTAAATTCATTTCCTTTTTCAAGGCGTAACTTTAGCGGAATTTACACGTTATATTTATTAATCTCCGTCTTCGACGATACCCACTAATATGCTAATGTTTGTTCGTAACATTGGATTGTATAAATTAAAATTTCCTTCAATCACTAATTGATACTCCTTTGCGACTTTAAATACTTTTTTATTTTTATGCATTTTTGAAATCCTAAAATATGTTACGCCAAAACTACAATTAACGATTTTTTGCTTATTTGGTTCGCTCGAATTGCAGAGTGTAAATTACTTTATTAACCCTAAGACAAATAATGATAGTTAAGCTTTAATGTTTATAATTATATTTATCTAGATTTTTTTAGAGAGGATAAAATATGTCCCTTTACGAATTGAAATATTATAATTCCATAGAAGTTGGATTTGATATTTTATTCCTTCAGACTTAATTACGAAACGCAGATAATTGTTTGCTGAATTCGATTTAATATTATCAATTATTCTGCTGAAACGAACTTCAATATTTCCCAAATTTAGAATATGAAAAAAAAAAATTTTAAATGTATTTTTGGGTGAACCAAAACAATTTTATTAAGTTAAAGAAAATGAATCGATAAGGGATCAATATTACACCAGATTCTTGACAATCCATATACTCCCCATATTTAATATCATTATTTATCTTTAATTTCCGGTATTTTAGACAATATTTATTTATAGGCGCTAATATTCCTTATCAAACTTGAAGAGCAGCCAAATATTTTCCTTAAAGCAATGCTGTTTTTATTGCTTTAAAAACTTATGCCGTTTGGTCCAATCCTTGATTTAAAAAAAATCGAAGGAATGTTATTTTTTGGTGATTGAGAATGTTATTAGACTTCATAGGAAGATCAATTCTGAGCTTCCAATATCGTTAATGAGATTGTTATTAAATAGTTGATATTGTCTCATAAAATAAGAGCACTTCTTAAAGTCTAAAAATTAATATTTTACATTAACTGTTATGGTGACGGCATCGATTTACCGTGGCGTCAGAAATGGATTAAGTAAATGTTCCCGTTTCTCCTCTAAGCTTAAAGTTTATTTTAATAAAGGTCGGAATTTTTATTCGGAAGTTTTTGTAGTTTTTATCTGTGAGCAGCTGCGATACACAACATTATATCATGTATCGCAAAAGGTTCAGATCATGATATCGCAATAGAGAAAATTAATAAAAATGCCCAAGTTTTTTTTTAACTGATGAAAAATTCAAAGATTTCAAATATTCATGTTCTTAAGCCGTTGGAGCTTATATAGTGTTTTATCTGTTGTACGTATAATTGCTTTATAATCATGTTAATGTTTGATACTTAAATTTTAAAATAAACTGTTTGACCTTCGCATTAGCATCATTTATATATTGCTTCTGTATATATATATATTTGGTATATATACATATATAGCATATATAAACAAGAATAATGATTTGTCATAATTTGTAGCATAATTTGCAACTTGGGTTGTGAATAACTCTTTGAGTAATTTATATGACATAATGATATTTTTAAAGTTATTCAAAGAATTTCTTCATCAGAAGCAATTCGCATATAATATTATTTTCGTGAAAACCCGTAAGAGACATTAAAAATATACCGAGTAATTTTTTCCTTTATTATTCAATATATTACCCATGGATATAATAATATAAGTATGAACAAGTAAATAAATGTTACTTTTAAACATGTATTTTTTCTGTTATGCAGCTTTATAGTTGCTTCCCTTTATTTGTAGTTTAAAAAAAGTGCACTTTATTCCCACAATGACATTTGAGTTCGCCTAAGTATTCCTTCAAAGGCCGTGTTGGATATCTAAGTCTTACTAAAAATACACTTGTTCACTTCCACCAGTATTTTTACCCATGGGATTTCAAACACGGAATTGGGAACCTTACCCTGTAAATTACAAGTATCTTCCCCACAATATCCCATTACACGACAGTTGCATTTCTCATCTGTGTAAATATACACAGTTGTAGGTAGAATTACATAGTCTGTATGTACAATAAACAAAAATCTGTCTATAAGAGTCTACTTGCATATGCCAATTAGTACAAACTGACACAACATTGGCTCATGTAATCAAGTGTTGACATTATATTTTAAAATGTAATCAACGTTATTTTATATCTTATTAGTTTTATTAGTATAAATGACAAAAAAATTTTTTTTATGGAAGTAAAAAATATATCTGGTTTGCCTATTTGGTTCTATGAATTGCATTTATTCAAATGATTCCATCGAAGAGTTGATCTTATGGATGAGATTGGTCAATATTGGCCTTCTCTTCTCGGAGGGAGTCAAACCTCCCTCAACCTTTCCCTTGACGTTGAAGGATAAAAATTAAATAAAAACCTCTCTCATCATTAGTTCATTAATTAGACCAGGAGTCTGTGAGGAAACTGGCGGACTTTGATCGGAGACCGGATCTGCACACCGTCCTTAGTCATTTTTGGGGTATTTTCCCAATAACTGACTATTTCAAAAATGTAATTATCATGTTTTTTGTTTGTATATATAAAATAATAAGTAATTCCTCTGAACATATTATGTACAAACTTTGTTCCCTATACTTGTACACCTCTTTGTATGCTTTACCCAACACGATTTTACGTATACTTATCTGACCCCATTGTAGATTGTTCAAATGTTTGTGAGTAACTTTTTCTCCATTTTTTTGCATTAAACAAAGGACTTCAGTATAAAAAAAACCACTAAAATCACAAAAAATACAAACAATACATACAAACAAACATCATAAGATAATATGGACTGTTGCTTTGGATTTATGATCTGGATCTCTTGAACTTTAAATGAATACCTCTGAATTAAACCAATGGACATATATTATATGTTAATCTTATTTTGAGGGCGTTTGTTTTTGTTCATTGGCTTGGACTTTATGCTTTGCAAACTGTTTGACAGAATAAATATCATGTAATGAAATATAATTTAAATAATTGTAAATACATAGATATTTAGAAATTATATATTTTGTATATGTAATTGCACAAAGTTAATTAAACTTTACTTTAAAAAACTAATAATTGTAAATAACCTTATCCCGGATTAATCATTATAACAATTATTTGAGTATTATAATGCTATAATGCTTATTTATATCCAGTCGGATGCAATTCTGTCAAACCATATTGGCAAAAAAAATATTTGAGTAAGTCATGAACTATTGATGGTATCATTTTTGTCAAATAGAGAATTATAACTGAACCATTATTCTATTCGATATACAAAAGCAATACTTTTTAATATCAAATATAAACTGTGACAGCCATTGTTTACTCTATGTCATATGCAAGGTATTTGAAGCCGATATTTTTAGTAGATTTGCTTATGTGTGGTAGACAAAGTTATCCGTATTTATCATGCAAGATCATGCCAACTAAGGAAACTCAAGTATGACTTCTACTTAGTTGGCATAGAAAAGCCTAGTTGAAAGATCACTGTTTTGGGTATAATACAGTTTAAATATATTAATTATGTTCATGTAAAAAACTAAGGCTTATAACCAGGGCTGTTGGAATTTGGAACATAAAAAGTGCCCCATATGCCTAGAAATATGCGGGGGAAAATGACTAGATGTGCGAAAAAAGGTTAAATGAGCAAAAAAAAAAACCCTTAAAAGTGGAAAAATAATGTAAATTCTGAATATTAAAAATTATTCATTTTCCACTGAGAATGAGCATATCTTTTACATGCCTCTATGTCAGACTGGTTCGCTGGTCAGACAAAAGAGACATTAGTTTGGAGAAGACCCTTTCGCAGTCCACAGAGGTAATTGGAGAGCACGAGAAGAGGAACGGCAATTTGGGATCATCTTTGAGCTCCAATGTCTCTCTCTCTTCAGAATTCTGGAGTATAATTTAATTTTTTCGAAGTCCGGGTTCTTCTTTATATATACATATATATATATATAGTGTTGGTCGAATATTACTTTGAAAGTAGTATGTAATATACTACTTTTTACTGCGTAGTAATATCTTTTTAATATTAGTTATTACTTTTCAAAAGTAATATACTACTTTGAGTAGTATACTACTTTTTTGAGCATTCTGAAACAATAAGTAAAGGCAATTCAAACAGGATTTGTAAAAAAACCTCACCAAACCTAGTTTGCATTTTATAATAATCCTATATATGTTATTGTAATATTATAAAGTGAGCACATGGCTCAAACATGATAAAGTCGGTGAATTCAAAGACTAAATAAATGACTTATGGGAGGCATAGGTTTAATTATCCAACCCAAGCCCTCGGGCCCCGCATGTCGATTGATGCTTTTAGGATTGAAACCCACCGCCAACCCTAATTAGGAATGAGAGGAACCCTAATTTACAATCTTATACACCCCAAGCCCTCAGCTCCCGCCTGCTGATATAGGCTTTTATTTAGGGCTGAAACCCACCGCCAACTCTGGCTAGGTATAAAAGGAGTCTTACTTTCAATCTCATACACCCCAAGCCCTCGGGTCCCACCTGCTGATATAAGCTTTTATTAAGGGTTGAAACCCACCGCCAACTCTGGCTAGGTATAAAAGGAGTCCTTACTTTAATCTCATACACCCCAAGCCCTTGGGTCCCGCCTGTTGATATAGGCTTTTATTTAGGGTTAAAACCCACCGCCAACTCTGGCTAGGTATTAAAGGAGTCCTTACTTTCAATATCAATTTGGCGGTAAGTTTCAGCACTAAATAATAGCTTATATCGTCAGGCGGAACCCGAGGCCTTGGGGCGTATAATATTGTAAATTAGGCTTCTTCTCATTTGTTATTAGGGTTAATTGTAATTATTACTTGAAAGTAATATCTAATATGTTGTTCTCTCTAGTTGTTGCGCAGTAATATAACTAAGTAATATATTACTCGCACGCGCGTTAGGAACAACACTGTATATATATATATATATATATATATATATATATATACCCTCAAAATTTGTTCAAAATATGCGATAAATATGCAGAAAAATGCCAAATATGCGTTATACGCGTTAAAAGGTCGTTTATGCCACAAAGTGTATTTACCAGATTCCTCTAGCCCTGCTATAACATAGCTATAAATAACTTTAATTTACATGGATATTATAGAGCTATTTGGCTCTTAAAACAACCGGTACAACTTGGATAAGAATGGATCTTATCGTACACATCTGCAATTCTAATAGACACAGTTAGATATTTTTTAAACCATTGAATATTCGTCAAACAAAATTTCAGGCAATAAATTTTGAAATGTAATTAGCTTCACTTATTTAATACAGATATTATTATTATTGTCCGGCTCAAAGTGATTTATTTCTAAATTAATATATGTGACACCTCGTCAATATGAAGAATGGGCCATTCTTTCCTCTACGTGATTTTTTATGCATTTTTGCTAATATTGATGGATGGATAAATTGCACTATAAATTATATATTTTGAATTAACTTCTTTGGCAGATATATCAATTAATTATAATTTAATCAATAGCTTTAAAAGCATTATGAAAAAAACAATAATAATATACTTTTTTATGAGTCAAATTGTGTATTTCAACGTATTTGAAAATATATTTCACATGAATTTAATATTTAATGGTAAATTAAAGTGTACTTTAAATTAATGGCATTCTGTGTAGTAACTGATTTCATTTAAAAAATATGAAAAATTAGGATTAAATTGATTTTTATGACATTTTGTATATTGATTATATTGATAAACCTGAAAACAATATTCAAGCATTTAAAATATAATTCTTAGGCATTTTTTATATGTTTATGCGTATAACTCCATGTTTAAAAAAATGGAAAGAACAAAGCTTTGGAATGGCGAACTCAAAAGTAAACTCCTCTGGTCTTGAGGCTAAATATGAATAAAATATATATACAGCATGGTATTATGACATCTTTGAATTAATTAATAATACCAATCATAACCAACTTTGTAAGTATATTATTTCACAAAATGAGGTATTTTTAAATACACAACTGTATTTACATGAAAGTGTATAATACAAGGACACACTTAAGCCATAGAGCAGGGATGCCAGAGTGAAATCGGTCAGGGGGCCGGACTGTTTTCAAGTGGGACCTCGGGGGGCCAAATTACCGGTACATTTTTGGCCTTGAAACACTAAACACTAAACAGTAGTAGATTTAAATTTGTTGATATTGTATCATAATATTATTTATTTATAAAAACACTTCTCAACCACTAACGTAACGGGCCAAATGAGATGTCCATTCGGGCCGGTTCCGGCCCGCGGGCCGCCACCATGGCACCACTGCCATAGAGATATTAAGACATAAAGAGCATATTGGATTCTTCAGAGGCATGCGTCATTGTGTCCAGAATACAGCATAACGACGATGTTTCTCTGCTATTGGAGGGAATAAGCTCTCTATATATTTATATCTCTATGACTTAAACATATAAGAATATAATAATAAGGGAGGAGACCTGGGCCTGTTGATACATCACAATATGTAAAGCCCAAACTATCCGAACAGAGATACAATTAATTTAAAAATTAACATCGTGACAACAGCAATCCTAAAAATGTTTTTGAAAGTAATCCCTTGAATAAACAAGTAGACATTTTGTTAAAAATGTTTGCTATTCCAAATACAAAACTGCAGATTTTGTCGACATATCCCTGGTCAAATTATCTTCAGAGTTAAAGTGACGAGTATTTTTACTGTGACTGAGGATGTTTTTTTACCAATTTTTTATATTACTTCTTAGTTAAGCAGACAAATTTTGATTG
This sequence comes from Caligus rogercresseyi, assembly GCA_013387185.1. Lineage (NCBI taxonomy): Eukaryota > Metazoa > Arthropoda > Copepoda > Siphonostomatoida > Caligidae > Caligus > Caligus rogercresseyi. The sequence continues at coordinate 21,198,539 of CP045895.1, forward strand.
TAGGTATAGCGCAAGCATCACTTCATGTCCTTGAAGTATATGAATTGCGTAGCCGAGTAAAGAAATGCATGAATGACCTACCCACGACCAACCTTCAAATCTTACAGCAACAATAAAAAATAACACGAAGAACTCATCCTTTGCTCATTTTTTTTCTTCGTACCTCAACCCTCCCTTCCACTAATCATCTGGATACTTTGCCCAATATCTAATCACAATCAGAATCCAGTATAATTCAACCAACCATTTCAGATCAAAGACACAGGGATTCCAATTGATTACAATCGAATAAAACTCTGCAATTCAAACCCAAAAGATAAACCATTCACCGTTAAATCAATTCAGAATATCGTTAAGACATGTTACAAAAACTCGGACACAGAACCTCTTGTGAATTGAGGATTTGGAAACGTTTTTAGAGATCCCGATTTTTCAAAAAACGGTTTCCTTTGTATATTTTCAAGATAGAAGAATTGGTATGCCTATGAAGACCTATTTGGAATATGAAAAACACACAGAATACAAAAAGCGGATTGCAATGTAGTTGAGATCCGACATTATCACTAACAATTTCGAAATTAGGATGGTCAGAACCACAAAAATTAATCATTCCAGTTTGAAAATCCGTCGTTCGTAATCCTATAAACTAATTCTATAAATAGAGTTTCAATCTTGTGCTCATCTAATTGGATATAATATGTCCATCCTAACTTATTTAGAACCGTGAAAAGTGTGTCCTAATCAGAAAATAGACAATAAGAAGGGTCAAAGATTCTTTGAATGTGTACTTGCCCATGATGACCTAAATGCATCCTTGTAATGTATCCTCAAAACTCTCTCTCGCTCTCTTTTTAAACACACAAAGCAAACAAATCAGTGCGTAGAGGGATATTGTAATTATATTTTCACTCATGTAAACTATTCCCTTTAAACTCAGATCAGATTGATCCTCGATATTGTAAAACGAAGAGTGTAAAAGGTGTTAAAACACAGATTTACCATTATACTATTTGATGTTGGACACGAATATTAAGTATTGAAAGGCCACAACATGGATCATTTATACTTGAGTACCAAGGTTTATTGATGTCGAAATGTAAAAAAGACAGCTACAAAATTCCAACGGGAACTTTTTTATTGCATATTTTTGTGTGGAAAGCGATTATGTGGCGCCACTCAGGTAGTATGAATGGTCAACACTCGCACCATTTCGACTTGCACTCGCCGCTACAAATGGATACACCCAACTTTTGCTCCTACTTTTTGATCCGAATCAAGCTCGCCAAACAGTCAACGAGATCCACGGAGGCCTCATTTATAATATTCATAAGCATTGTGTTTATTATGTAGTAGCTGCATTTTCTCTGTGACATTGGAGCATGACAATAGATATACCATATGGGTTAATTTTCTAGAACTTGGTTGACTCAAAGAGAACGGAACGTGAATGGTATAAAAAAATCGATAGCATTATGAAATAGGCTTCACTTCACGCGTGGCCTCTTGAGTCATGAACATCTACTCAGGGATAAGAAAAGTATCCTTAATGATACTAAATGACTCCATCCATGTGATTCACGAACCCTTGAATAGACTATTCTAATATTATTTATTAAGTAAGAACTTAATGAATAATTTACATGGAGTTATTACAATTTATTTTATTTTTGGACACTCAACAACCGGGGTTTGGATGTGAAAGTTTTGAGTTGACAATTGAGGAGCAATAAGCCAACAAAAGGAGAACCTAATTGCCGTATTTTTCGCACTATACGGCACACCTAGGAGCCTTCATTTTTATCTTCAAAGGCTGACCATGCGCCATAAATATGGATCAATATTGAGTCACAACAGATCTTACAATTACGGTAAGCAATCTTGCTGTTCTTAAAGGATAAACTGTGTCACGAAAATACGAATACTTCAAATATCTCGGAAAAAATAACAAAACCCCTGTTTATATATAATTCGAAGTTGTCAAAAAGCTGGCTTGTAATATATATTTATAAATTTGACTGACTTATGGACTAATTTGTTGACGTTCCCTTTAGTGCAGCACAGGCCCGGCAGCAGGCCCAGGTTGTTGGGGGGCCCTCCAGTTGCACAGTTGGCACATTCATAAAAAAATCGGCCCACGTCACTCGGTAGGCGGGCTTGGCCCCCCTCAGGCCAGCCCATCCCACTGGACCTGGTGAAGCACCATCTAATTTTTTTTTTTTTTTTTTAGTTAGTTAGACTATATTCACTTGGTCAATATATATAGTTTACAAAGAAAAAAAAACACAAAAATACGATTTTTGTTAAATACACAGAAAAAACACAAAGAAAAAGTAATTGTTTTTGTTTTTTTTATTTTTTATTTGTCCAGAGTTTTAAAATACATACAAATAAAAAATATGCACTAAAACTGAGGTAAACGTTAAAATGTAACATAGCTAAACGTATTTAAAAAATATTTTTTGTACATTAATTATGTATAAGATATAAAAAAAGGAGAATGATCATAAAACATAATAAAAAAATCGGGTAAATCAAGAACATTCCTAGATATTAACTATTAAAAAAATACACTTAAGAGATGTCTTGGGTATATTAGTGTTGCTTTTGCCTCCGTCGTATTCAGCTCCTCAGGAGGAAAGCTTCCGTCTAAAAGACCTTCAATCCCACATGGGAGTTTGAAGAACTAGTTCTCGCTGCATAAATAATTCGCTGGATGCAACATATTAGCTCCTCTATTTCCCAGTGATTGGGACGCTCGGGAGTGGAGAAGATGACCAATCGGCTCGAGAGAGCTTTACATCGAACGCATTGTTTACTCGCCTCTGAGTCAGCTCCACCATGGGCCACTTGACACAGTTCTGCGAACAAAGGACTCGATGTCTCTGTTCCATTATTGCGTAATACACATCTTCTTTTCCTCCATCTAATTGATCCATAACGTAACCCCAACGTCTACTGTTGTGCCTTATAATGTGGTGGCCTAATATATGATTTTTTTAATATGTCATTCATTGAATGTGGGCCTGACAGTGCAGAAAATACGGTAGTCGTAAATTATACTTTATTGAGAAGGATGAAAGTGTTCAAAGGCCTTGCCGGATTCAATCTTGGTCACAAGCATCGTTATTTTTCTATTACCGTCTGACTCTCTCTAATTACATAACTGGCCTTGAATCTTGACGTACGGCGTTTGAAACTGTTTTGACTCAATCCTTTCTTTAATAACTTGAAATATTCCCCGAAGAAATTATTTTGACCTAAAGCCCCGAAATAGTTGTCATAAGCATTAAATGAAGCCTGACTCTTTGCTTGCTGCTAACAGCAGTGCATCCTCATATTCATATATTCAAGTAATGGACAAAATTATGAATAAAAAAGGACAACATACTTTCGTTTATGAAAAGCAAAAATATGTATAGCCGTACTTAATTATTTTAACAATGAACAAATAGAAAAAACAATAATATCCTTTGTATTTCATACCTGTGAATAACTTTTGTTTTTTTCATAAAAGTCATTATTAGCCAATGCATTTAAAGGTAATATGATGTCATAGGAATATTTATTTATTCCATTGAATAACATGTGTATGTCGCAGTAGAGATGGCGATTCAGTAGAGTCGTTGACTCTCCTGGTAGATATCACGATCGTATCCTCTCCTAGGAGTGACTACGATCGTGATCTATATCAAAAGAGATCAGAAGTGTTATCTTTTATAGGAGGTATGATGACTTAAATACAGAGGGGTATGCCGATGTTATTCAAACTATTTTTATCTTGTCCGATTTCTTCTCAGATGATTATGAAACCAATAATACTTAGGTCGGTGATATAGATACAATGCTAGTAAAACATTACCTCGCATTTTCTTCATTTCACACAAAAAATAAATAATTTCATCAAAATATAGATTAGAAATTACAAATGAAATAAATAGTTGTACAACATCGTAAAACATTACCTCCATATGTAAATCGTCGTCTCTCCTAGAAGATATAAGGATTGTAATCTCTACCAGGAGAGTCAAAGATTCTACTGGATCTCCATCTCTGCTGCGACAAGTACATGCCATAATTAGATCTTGTGGATCTCTAGGTTTGAAAGCTAATGTGTCCCACTTGACATAAGTCAAATCTGTATTGTTCATATCTGAACAATGTATTTCATTGGCTTCTGCATGGGATAAAATGAGATAACAACATGTATTCAATTTTGAATCAAAGACTTGACCTCAATTCGTAATACTCAAGGATCCGACCCTCAAACAAACCAAAAAATATTAATAACTTATTTGAGCTCAAATTACTATTTCCATTGTATAACTATTTTTCTCTCTCATGAAAATAAGATTTTGATCTCTTTATTTTTGATAATACAGTCCGCTTTTGTAATGATTATATTTCAGTATATTAATCTATAAAATGGCGACTATCTTGGCTTTCCAACTTGACCAAACGAGGAAATTGAAAGAATGAATCCCTTAGGAGGTGTATATCAATTTAAGTGATTGTATTTTCATATAAATACCAATTTATTTGTGTGGCTAGTATGCCCATATCAGCCTTTAAATGCCACACTTGGAGGTCAAGGCCTTAACCATTTATTTTCATAATTGTGTCATTTCATGTCAACTCCGCGGTTCAACTGACCACTCTTTTTTTAGTTACCAATTAAAGGTTATGGTGTAGCTTCTTGAGCAGAATATCATGGTAACTGGGATTCACAGAGGCCATTTTAGAGGCACTCAAAGTTCTGGGAAACTCCGAAAAATTAAAGGACGATAACTCCCTCTCCTGTAATTAGGATCTCTGTTTTCCTGACATCAAAAATCAAAATAAATATACAGCTTTCATTTGAACATAGCCATAGAGATATTAAGATATAGAGAACTGATTCCCAAATTGCAGAGAAACAGCGTTTTGTTGTTCTGTGTGTCCAATATAAACAAAGTAATTTGTACTACGTCATCGTAAGCTGATCATAGAGATAGATTCTATCTCCATGATCAGCTTACGATGACGTAGTACAAATACCTTGTTTATTGGGCACAGGCGACAGCTGAACGACGATGTTTCTCTGCTATTGAAGGGAATCAGCTCTCTATATATTTATATATATATATGGTATAGCCATGAGATACAATGAAAGGTACTTCAAAATAGAACCCTTGCAGGGCCACAGTTTCCCTAAATATGCTTTCCCTAAATATAAAATATATTTCGATGGGATCATCACCAAAAGGGCTCCAATTAAGAATGTTGAACATTTAAAGGACTAAGGGACTTCCAGGCAGGGGCAGAGTGGCCACCGGGAGTACCGGGACTATTCCCGGAGGACTGCTGGCCTCAATAAACATAAACGGTCGTTGACAGCCTCCCAATGGCATATTGGGGCATGTATAAGGCCGGTGAGGGCATAATTGTCCCGGTGGATAAATTCTTACACTCCGTTCCTGCTTCCAGGTGTAAGAGGTCCTTGCTCAATGAGAAAAAAAAACAATTTTTACGGGGAGTGCCATCACCTCTCATTATTAATTGGTGTTGTGGGCAGCCAAGGCCTGCATTTAAATATATATATATATATATATATATTCTCTGTTGCTGTTGTTGAAAAAATCCTATGCTTTGCCTCTATTTATGGGAGAAGAGAGAAAAAAGTTGTAAAATGTTCATATGAAGTAATTATTCTATTTTAAAAACAGAGAAGCAGATGAGAGCCTAATGTGAATGATTCTCTGTCAAACTGAGCAGAATTAACAAAACACATATACACACACACACACTTGTCTACATACTTTCCATGCTAATAGGAATAAAGGCAAAGGTTCCTCCCTCCACCCTCATGCTACTTACAAAGGGAGAAAACTTCTAAGTGAGTGAAAAAGAAAGGGAGGATTCCGGTTCATCAAATCGAAGGATCTAGATGAATCAATCACAAATGATGGAGAGAGGCAAATGATAAGAGACCCTATGAAAATATGTAGTTACTTTCAAGGCTTGAAACTATTAGGTACTGTCAAGATTTTTGAAAAAATACCAAGGGTTTCGAGGAGTCGTCTTACGATATAATAAACCCATAATCAAATGCAAAAATGTGGTTGATTCCTAATTACTTTCCCTTTTTAGTGATTCAATAGTATAGCGTTTTTAATCCAATTTTTGGACGTTTACCCTTATATCGCAGACTTTTTTTTATTGAAGGATAGATAGATTGAAGAGGGGGAAATTATGAAGAATGATACACCAAAGAAGAACATATCTAATTTCAAGTAGAAGATGACTACAGAAGAAGGATTGAATTAAAAGCTGTGTAAAGTAACATATATAATATAGAGGGCACTTCTATGCAAAGTTTGTTAAGGCTCGGACTGCACTACGCTCAGTAGTGCAGTCCGAGGTTAAGGTCTCGACATAGTTATAAGTTTTTGTAAGGATATACAAACTGAAGGTTAATGAAAGAATGAAACTTCATATAATATATATATATATATATATATTATATATATATATAATATATATATATATATATTATATTATATATATATATATATATATATATATATATAATATATAATATATATAGATATATTATATATAGATATATATATATAGGTATATATAGCTTAATGAGTTGTAAAAATAAAAGTCATGCTCAAAGGATATGTATGTTTTGCTTGTTTTACACAGTCCTCACCTCACCGGAACTTAATCCGGTATAAGTCTACCATGTTTGTTTAAGACCTATATCAGCCCCGCCGCACCGGAAATAATTTACCTATTAGTCTTTATCTGCATTACCTATTCATTAAATTCAATAAATGAATATACAAACATAATTATATATCTCATAGATATTCCCCTCGCCGAGCTTCTTTTTAGAGATAGATCCTTCAGTTACGATTGTATCTCTACTATGTGCTCACAGCTAAAGATGAGATGACTTGGAGTTTCCTCTATAAAGTCGACAAAGAGGATCATTGGCTTTACCAATATTGTGGGGATGGCAATGTGCTGCTGCTGCTGCTTCGGCATTCTATGTTCTAAATGAAGTTCAATATTAGAAAAGGAAGAGAGGGAAAAAGTGATTCCTATGTATGATCTGCAATTTCTAGGGGAAGGGGGATTAAGAGAGAGAGAGAGGAAAATATAAATGAGTCAGAAGGCAATTTCAATAAATTAATATTGAGAATCATGTAGGAGTGAGATGATAATGATCTGCGTTGGGTTTCATAGCTCACTCAGCTATGATATGAGGTGGAGCTGCTGCCTTATGTAATACCCCAACAACAATACAAGATAAATATCCATTACATAATAAATAATAATAAAAATATGACGATTAGTCTCTCGCGGGGTCCATTTAAAAAGGAAAAATTATATTAAATGGAGTCATGTTACGGGCTGTTAGGGGGCGGGCGGGAAATCATCGGGCAATGCTCCTTTTTAAAGGTAGGCAACGAATGGGTTTGAAGAGCATGATGATGCTATTGAAGGCCAGAACATAGTGAATCAAAAAATAGTTAAATGGTATTTAACATACTATGTTTATTTGGTGAAAGTTAATATGTTTCACTTGCTATTTTTGTACAATTTGGGGGGAGAGTATCATTTGGCATTGATTAAATATATCTAATGTGACGTCATAGTGTGCCAATATTTTGTTATCTTGCTCCTAGTGAGCGTATAAAGTGTCCCTCAGTGTTAAATTATATCCAACTGATTTAATTATTTTTTACAGTACCGGCGCCAGCGAACAACCAGTGGCGGAGTTGCCACCCAATCCACCCCTTCTCCATGACGCCGTAAACATAATTATCAATAAATATGGGGCTCGGTTCTCTTTTTAAATATTATTTATGTTGCTGTTAGATCAAATCCTTCATAAAAGTGTGTATCGAATCAAATATAAAATGAAGGATGAGTGAAGCTTCGTTCACTCACTCACAGCAATGCTATCAGTGATGTTCGTCACATTTTATACGCCACATTAAATATATTCAATTAAATACAAAAGATATATGATTTTAAAATAAAATAATTTTTTGTTACTATGGACAAGCTGGCAATTGGTTGGCGTTTAGTCTTTTTTAAATTTTGTTAATTAATTAATAAAATTGTCAAAATGATAATGGACTAAATGTTTTCTCTCCTTTTGAAACTTCTGTCAAAAGCTTTTTGGGGGGCCCAATGTTATAGTTCTTTAACAAATTTATTTATCTAATGTTGTATTTTGAGTTGTATTTCTTTATAGGGTTATGCTGTATGATTGAACAACAAGGAATTTTTTTTAGGATAGAGTATGTAATGCTTGTGGATTACAATCAATTTTTTCTACTTAAATAATTTATAATCATAATACTACTTTAATATCGAATCATTTAAACCAGACTCATAGCCGTCAACCTAATTGGGACGTCTCATCATTGTTCATTTGTAGTTGGCTAATGTTTTTTAAACATAGTAGAGATAAGTCATTTCATGACCTCTATAGTTCTATCTCAGAATGACCAATGCAATCAATAACATGAGGAAGAAAAGGGCAATACATCGATATGCAGCCATTTTGTTGATAGTTATTTAAAAAAAATGTAGGGATACTAAATTAGTCATAAGAGAAAGAAAAACATCACGAAACCTTTAAAGTGAATAACGTTTAATTTTATTAACAGCATATCTGATTTGCATTATTCGTTATGCATACACTTATCATATTGGTGGATGTATAGGGGTTTACTCTTATGACGTCTGCATCCACTTAACTTGACGTCATAGATGTAATAAGCTAGTTTCGGCATAGTCATTCAGCTTATATACAAAGATAAATCCTTGTATATAATCCTTGTATCATTTTCAAGCAAATACTACTGGCTTTTATTAAAATATAGATGGACCTTAGAGAAACAACACATACACTAACATACTTCATATCTGGCGTCATGGTGAATATATGCAATAAGGATTTACACTTACATAAGCATCATTACATTCGTAGTACAACTTTATATTCTTTCAGTCCCACCCTACCTCTATTTTTTTTAGAAAGAAAGAGTTAAAAGACTTTCCTAGACGCATCTAATTCCTACTTTCGCAAAATGTGCAACTATGCGGAAGGAAATCAGTGTTTTGACGTATCATTCCTGATGTCATAGTTATCAATCCGATATGAAATTCAGCTATTATATGGATATATACTATGATCTCACATAGACATCATCTTCACTCCCTATTTTCTCCTAGATCCTTCGTTTATGGATACAAACTTATCTCACACTATATTTTTGTCTTACAGCTGATTTCCCTGTCAGTCCTTTGAACACGAACAACTCAATAGCGAGAAAATATATTTGGAGTTTAATTATTATTATTATTTTATTATTAGGAAAAATTCGATTCTTCTTTGTGTTTTTCTTTTTTTAAGAGATAGGCGGGTAAGTGAGAGCAGCAGCAGCAGTTGTTTCCCCCCTCAATACCACACTTAATCCAGGCGTTGGACCGTCTACTGTACTGCAGAAGGACGACGCGCTGCGCAGTGTTTTTTTTCTTCCTCCTAAGCTGGGTAGCTGTTTTTTCTTTCCTATTCTCTATTCTCTCTTTTCTCTCTGTTCTCTCTCTCCTTTGATTCCTTCTTCTCTGTTCTTTCGTTTGTTCCTGGGCTAGTGTTAGTTCACTCTTAGTCTTAGTGAGTGAGTGAGTGAGAAGTGATTCTGTTTTTGTGCGTGTTTCCAGCGAGTCTTCCTCTTTTCCAAGTAGCATGCCCAGGATTGAGTTGCCTCTGTTTGTGTCAATACCTATCTGTTTCCATTCGTCATGTTGGATTACTACACAACCCTCGAAGTGAGCAAGGAGGCTTCTCCAGGTGAAATCAAAAAGGCCTACCGGAAGCTCGCTCTCAAATGGCATCCCGACAAGAACCCCGAGGCCCAAGAGTCTGCCACGAAGCACTTCAAGGAGATCTCCGAGGCCTACGAAGTCCTCTCAGATGCCTCCAAGCGGCGTGACTACGACATTTACGGTCGTGAGGGTCCCCCAACGCCCGGGAGTGGAGCGGGTCGGCGACGCTACAACGCCACGGACAATCTCAACGACCTCTTCTTCGTTTTCAAAGACCCCAACGACGTCTTCAGGGAGTTTTTTGGGACCTCTGATCCCTTTGAGGAGATCTTTGACCCTTTTAGCCTTCTCTCTGGTCGTCGCCACCCCTTTTCCCCCCACCAGGCCACAATGCCCACCAGGCCCATGCCCATCCCCGCCGCCCCAACTACCACCATCATCACCATGCCCACCATCACCATGCCCACCACGCCATCGACACGATCCACTCGCAGGCATCATTCAGAGCCATTCCGCCTTTGCTGATCTCATGAATCCCTTCGGCATGCTCGGAGGCATGAACGGCCTCCTCTCCATGACCTCCGCCATGGATTCCTTCGGATCCGGAGGAGGAGGCTCCATCCAAACATTCAGCTCCTCCTACGGCGGGGGAGGACCCAACATGCGAAGCTCCTCCACTTCCACACGGATCGTCAACGGAAAGAAAATCACCACCAAGAAGATGCTTGACAACGGCGTGGAAAGCGTCAAGGTCTATGAAAATGATGTCCTCACGACGCATATGTGAATGGAGAGGTCCAACCCCTGGAAAATGGATCCTCACGCTCCAACGGGGGACGAAAAGTACAAGAGACTCTCCAGGGCTCTTCATTAATCTCACGGCTGTGTCTCATTATTTTTTAAACTTAATATTAAAACGACATGTTTGCATTGGCCAACTTTGATTCATTCTGTCTTAAAAGCTAATGTACATAATTCAGATCATGATGAAAATGATGAGGACGCACTTTTTATAAAAGATGCATCTCTCTTACTAGAAGTAGTAGAAAAAAATACCATCCTTTTTCTCTATCTCTCTCTCTCTTTCTCTCCTAGTTCGGTTCTTGAATGTCAAATAATATATACATCAACAGCAAAAAACTTTAACTTACTAAATCAAATTGTTTGTTTTTTGTGTATCGTCTTCTACAAAGTAAGCGAAATCTCAAATGTCCACCCTCACCCCCCTACGTAAAGAAAATATATAAATTATATGTGTAAATATGTTCATTATAGTTTAGCTTATAGAAATTTCACACCTCGTAATCATTACTGTATTAATATCGATATTATTTCAGGACGAGATTTCAAATTGATATATTCCTTACACTATGCTTTATTTTCGTCTTTTTTGTGTTTTTTGGACAATGTAATATTTATTATTATAATAATACAATACACCCCTCCACACTGCAATTACTATGTTTAATTAAAATTCATAGTCATACAAACCCAGGAGCTCTTCCTACATATTGAATGAATAAGGTCATGAGCCATTGTAGAACATGGCTTAGTCAATGTGTCTTGGATCAGTGAAAATAATTTAAAGTGAGCTGATTTGATTACTATTTTTTTTTTGTATAATAGCCGGAGCATTTAATGAAGTTGAACTACGATTAGTGTTAAACCATCAAATATCAATGGGCCATGACGTGTGATTTATCAAACTAGTGTTCGGAACTACTGCAAAAATCATGAATAAGATCAATCAGCTGTTTATTGTCATATAGAACTTAGTTAATTTGTTATCCACTTGCTGAAGTCAACATCAAAAGTCTGTAATGATATCACATCACTAATAGGGAAATTATAAGTGATATGTTTTGTTTTTGTCTTCTTTAAAACAGCTAATACTGCTATCTTATAACTGTAATGTCTTAAAAATATATACTGTGTAGTATATCACATGGACAGTACTTTTTTCATGTCTTCTAATAATTATTGGTGAATATTTTAATGTACTTTAATCGTAAATTATGATTACTAAGGGATATTGCAACTATTTTACCACACATATCAGGGGTTAACATTGTTTTAATTATACAATTAGGATTAATAATGCTGAGCTCACTAAGGGAGAGCCTAAAACTTATTTATAGGACTGTTGGTAACAACAGTATTTCAATACAAAGTCTCTGGTTTGGCAGTATAATGAATGAAAACAAAAAACTATCAAAAATATATATTGTCTTGGAGGTTAGTAAACGTTCAAAGCTTGTATTTTATTCCAGGAAGCAGAAACATTGGTGATGTATTTAGTTCAGCCGGGATGCATCCTAAGAACCATTTTATATGTAACAAAAAGGCGTAATCCTTCATTGCTTGAAAGGATTCCTTATGGCAAGATATCAACATTTAGGTCCGTCTATAATAGTAAAAAACTGAGCCAAGAAATATACATAATCCGAAATCCTTACAATGTTCTATTTTTCCTTTGAAAGTATTTTTTAATCTATGGCATGCCTATTCCATTCCTCAAAAGTGATTGCCGAAAAACATTTTTGTACTCAGAGCGTCTATTATTCATCTAATTAATATCATACTAGAACATTCTTTATGATAACAATGTAACGAATCATTCCTTCAAACTATCATTTGACTATCTTTCTACTAATTTTTGCTCTTTTTGTATGTTCTAGGCATTCTTTATAGTAGATGTCGATTTAGTAAATATTTAATATTTATCTTATGTGCCCAGAGTGTTTCAACTATAATTACATAATATCCTAGAAGGTACATAGAGATGATACCTCTTACCGACTGAATCCTTCAACTATCATTTTACTGTGCTTATGCCCAATTTTAACTTTGGACTGGGATGAAATGTATCCGGAGATCATATTGGAACCAGAATCAAGGCCAAATCGGCAGAATGTCCTCAAGAAATTAAGACCATTTAATTATAGAGATCCGAGAAGAATCACAATGACCCTTGACTTAGGATCACTTATCAATATTTTAATTTTTACATACTTAGTCCTTGGACGTCTTTTATGAGAACGTATATTTCTTCTTCTCTACTCTTATAAAAGAAAGATGTATTAAAAAATTAACGTGACAAGGTGTCTTCTCTCTCTAGGTTTTTTTTCTTCCAATATTTAAATACAAATTCTAAACAAAAGCCGATCATAGAAGTCATAAGAACTCCTTATACAGCAAAGTGTATGTAGGCAGTAGAGTGCCTATGCCCTTGATGGTCTATGGCAGTGCTTCTTAACCTTCTTGACATTGTACCTCTTAGAAAGTAAATGTTTCGTTTAGAAAAGTAAAGAGTTTTTTTTTATACTCAGTAGGAAAGGAACAAGGGTTGCCTCAATTATTAAATTAAGGTTACATTTTTTGGGTTATATTTTTATATGTAATATGACAGTTGGGTTCGTAATTATATCTAAATAATATCACTATGACCGCATACTAATACTTATGACTTAGACTGCTCAAAAGACACTTCAAGTGTGGCAAAATATATTACGAAAAGTTATGGAAAAAATTGACGAAATGGATAGTGTTTTGAAATGCAATGATTCGTCGATTTTGGCTTATTATGCTTAACGATAGATACAAGCTCACTTTGATCATAAGACGTAGAAAAAGAATGAAAAAATATGTCCATAAATGAGTTTGCAATAACCACAATAAAAGTATCTTTAATTATTAGTGAGTGAAGATATATAGAACGTATACAGTTCAACAAAAGTGTTTTATGTCTATTCTTCTTAAAGTTGGAATGTCTTTTTCTGTCATATATATAATTATAGCGGAAAAAAATTATTAATTATTTAAAGGAATTGAATGACATACGAGAAAAACGGTTAAAATAACCGGATATGCAAGTATTTGAGTGAAATATTATACCTAAGTATTGTGCAAACAGTACAAATTGCTCATTTAAATTGAGTAATGTATAAGAAAACCAACTAATTGTTACTATTTTAATTGCTTGGACAATATTTAAATGTATTATCTCATTTAATACTTGCATATCCGGTTATTTTAACCGTTTTTCTCGTATGTCATTCAATTCCTTTTCTATCTTGAACACTTTTTCCTTGGATATTCTTTTAGAACATTCATGCCAGACGCAGTTGCAAAAAATAATATTTATGAGGGATTCATACGCTCAGTGGTTGTTTTATTCAACTTTCAATGTCGAGTACAGAGATTCATATCCTGAGAGAGGCTTATAGAAAAGGTTATGTTGGGAAATTTTAATTGACTAATCTATTGAAACATATAGGAACAAAAAGAGCTTGTATAAACCTAATTAAAAGTACATCAAAACCCTCTAATGAAATACAATTCCCAACCAATGTTGATATAAGTAGAATTATTATACGAACCAGTGAAACAAAGCCCCGACTTGAGCCTCTGGGATCGGTATCCTTTCCGGAAGTACCTGCTTATGATGACGAGTTTGGGGGCCATGAAGACACACACTGGCCGTGCAGCAGGCATGAGAGGTTCAGCGAAGATGAGCTTGTAGCAGATTGACCTGCTTATTAACAGCAAGTCAAGCTACCACTCTTTCTCACACCTCAGCAGGTTCTAATCTCTTAAGTCCTCTTGTCTGCGGCTATATAAGCTGCAGGCAAGAGATTAAAAAAAACACTCTTTTACCTCATGAGTCGTCATTTCTCCTCCTCCTTCGCGCTACAAGCTGCTCGACCATCTCCGCAGGCCCGGGCTTTTGGAGGGGCCCTACAGTTTTTATGGGGGCAGAGTTGGCACATTAATAAAAAAATCGGGCCCACGTCACTCGGTGGGCGGGCCTGGCCCCCTCACATCTCCGAAAGCTCCGGGACCACTGCACGACGTCATTGCAGTCGGTGTAGAAGTATTTTATGATTTTGATTAAAAATCCCAGTTTTACTGGGCTCAGGCTCATTCTTTGTGACTCATCTAATATTGTACATTTTTATTTAAAATTAATTTTTCGTCATTTCACATACATTATAACTTTATCACAAGACCCCAAGAAAGTCCCATTCTAAACTTGAATATACGATACAAACGAAAATAATAAATACTACTCTATATTAGTACACTAATTGGTAACTATGTAAATGCGTTCCAAAGTGTGAGTTATGGCTATTTCATGAAATAAACTTGACGTCATAATTTTATGACTATTGGCAGGCACAAAAAAAACGAAGCATGCTTTCACCTAATCGTAATTGATATGCTGACGTGTCAATCATGATCTATTTGCTTTGGACTGTATAAATAACTAAATATTTGCAATACTTTAAGGATATTATGTTATCTGAAAGGTGCTCTTGTTTTAAACTTTTCACTTCTTACATTCCCAAAACAAATTATAGATGTGGGCTAGCAAGATTTGAGATCAAATATAGAAGACTCCGATTTAATATCTCCAAATACTACTTTGTGGAAACTAAAAAAACTGTTTATTATGTTTTTATTGCACATTTGCTCTGATTTTATGCATATATCTTGTTTTATATATACGTTAATACTTTATTTAAGTGGATCTACTCCATTGCAACGGTCCATAACTTCCTTTCTGGGGGAGAAATCCGTAAGACATTTGACATTGTGCCACTCTAATTCATTGGTGGATGCATTCTCATAAATAAATGGCCTTTTGTATTTCATAATCAATTTAATTTACTTTAAGTAAATTCTATTTGTTCCATATAGGTATATTCTTCAATGAATAATATTTAAACTGACATTTTATGTAATTGTTATCGCAAATTCACTAATAGATCTGGTTTTTTATATAGGCATAACATTAAAAAACATCAATTCTTAAATGACCGAAATATGAATTTGTGAAAATATTTTAAAAAAATTCCCCATATTTATATATATTGACAGAAAAAAACTTTCTAACTTTAAAAGAAATAGACATAAAATACTTTTGTTGAACTATATACGTTTATTGTATATCTTCACTGACTAATAATTAAAGAGACTTTTATTGTGGTTATTGCATACTCATTTATGGACATATTTTTCTTTCTTTCTCTACGTCTTATGATCAGAGTGAGCTTGTATCTATCGTTAAGCATAATAAGCCAAAATCGACGAATCATTCATTTTCAAAACACATTGAAAGTCTGATAACTTTTAATCATGGGACGAAGCCCTCTGGATATATTCTCAAATATTTGGTCTACTGTATTAAGAATGGCATCCTTGGGGAGGGTCCAAATTGTTTTTAGTAGTTTTGATGAACACAATCATGGCATTGGAATAATAATATTATATATTGATTATTATTACAACAATAAATCGTCGATGCTTGATGACAATACCTAAAAATTAGCTTAAACGTTTGAAACGAAAGGGTTGTGAATAAATTATTTTTACAGAACCATTTAATGAGTAATGATCGACGATGGTATAGTGAAAAGTCTATAGTATGAGAAAAAATGGTTCCAAATTGTCTAATAAAATATTATTATACCCTTTTGTTTTATTGAATTAAAACCAGGTTATAATATAATATAAACATATAATAATAGCAGTTAGAACATATTAAATAAATATCTTACACCATTTTATGGAAGTTAAAGAACTAACCGAAGGACCAACGGTCCTAAGGACCGATCCCAAGAACTGACGGTCCTAAGGATCGATGCCAAGGACTGGCAGTCCTAAGGACCGATCCCAAGGACCAACAGTCCTAAGGACCGATCCCAAGGACCGATATGACTGGTCCTAAGACTGGACTGGACCGAATAAATTGGGACCGACACAACACTAATTGGAGTACAATTTATTTTGTATATGACAAGCTTTGAAGCCAAAATGTAAATGTAAAGCTATGCAATTCGTAAGAAAATCAATTAGGCATCAAATGGTAGTTGTATTCAGCCTTTCATTTATTGTTTATTGGTACTCAGTGTTATTCTAATTGTATGAGCAATCAGCTCCGAGAAGTTAAAAAAATATGAGGATATCTCATTCTGCAAGTCCAAATCAGAGTGTATCAGCTTATCATACGGTGAATTATATCTACATACAATTATTGGAGGAGGACAAAGGATTAAATTGAGTAGGAAAGTTCCAGAACTCCTTACCCATAAAAATATTCAAGGGGTGCCATAAAAAGAGAAAGATGTAAATCAAACAGCTTGAAATTAAATAAAAAAATATATTTTTAGGCGACACTGGATTACATTTCTAAGATCATGCTTTAACATATTTGTTTGTATATTAACTTGAGCTTTAAAACTATGTTAAGCTATAATGTTTTACACATTTACCTCAGTTTTAAGTGTATATAATCAGTTCCATGTATTTTAGAACTATCGAAAAAAGTAACATATTAGTGCTACAAAACCCTTTCAAAGTTTCTCTGAACTCAGAGTTCTCTTTAACTTCCATTCATTGAAATATGATTATGAAAGAAATCTTATCTAATCGTCTGAAATGTATAAAAAATGATCCAGAATAAAATAGCTAAATTAGTTCTTCATGATTATTATTAATGAATAACGTTATCATTCATAGATAACTTATGTGATCTTCATAACTAAAAGAAACAACTATTTTTAAAGTTTTTAATGGGCTCAGAAGTGTTTCGTCGAATTTCTACTACTACTATTAGATCAAATGGGTTTGCATATATTTTAATTAGAATATGTAGGGAAGTGAACGATACTGTTGATAACGCGTATAAAAATAAATGGAATTAATGTTATACATCCTTTCAAATACAAAGAATATAATAAGAGTTATGCTAGATGGCTAAGCAAAAGAGGCATATCATTTGTTCATCTTTTAGTTAGTGTTCTACAACCTTATTTGTTCAACTTATCGGTTAAATATGCGACAATATTTTAACACACATCAGTCATTTAAAAATAAAACATAATTGTCAGTTTGAAGATGTTACTTACAGACACATATTTCTGATAATTTTTTAATGCCGTGCCAACATATTTATCTTCATTTAGTTTATATTTACATAATAAATTCTTATGCCCCCACCTTCCCAAAGCATGGGTTTGAGGCCAGGTAATCAATGCTTAAATCGTATAATGATGCAATTCCTAGCATTCTTTTTTGCATTTGCGCAATTAAAAATAGGCCATGACGTCATGATTGAATTATAAGTCACAAATTTATCATATCTTTTATCGGGAATCGCCGCCTTTCATGAAAATTAGTATTAAGATGACGTCATCATGAGTAATAATAATCATGAAAGAATAAATTTTAGTTTTTTTACGTGTGACGTAATGGTAGAGCAGAAAATGTTTTAAGAGGATATGTGTTATAGAGGAGGGGCTTAGATTATTAATTCGATTCCACGTGGACCAAATATTCAATCTTCATTCATACATACTTTGAGATTGCTTACTCAAACAAACCAAATTAATTTACAAAACATTAAAGGCGTTTTTTTTGTCAGTTAAAAATGCATTTTCATTAGTAACTGAATTTATTATTAAATGGTGCTGCGGTTGTTATTATTTCTTCGCTTGTTTAGCTTCTAGGCCAGCCTCACCACACCGGAAGTCAATCCGGTTTCAGCCGGTAGTAAATTGTCTAGGAGCTAACCATAGAGATATAAAGATATAGAGAGCTGATTCCATTCAATAGCAGAGAAACAGCGTTCTGTTGTTTCTGTGTGTTCAAAAAAACAAAGTAATTTATACTACGTCATCGTAAGCTGATCATAGAGATAGAATCTATCTCTATGATCAGCTTACGATGACGTAGTTTAAATTACTTTGTTTATTTTGAACACACAGAAACAACAGAACGCTGTTTCTCTGCTATTGAAGGGAATCAGCTCTCTATATCTTTATATCTCTATGGAGCTAACCCTTATTACAATATATATGTATATCAAATCCTTTTATGGTTGTCCCTTCCTCAAGATTTTGAGAAAATATATAAAATTAATATAAATCATATAAAAGACGCACATATTGCTCCTATACTTTTCTTCGGTCTTTCTACTTTGAATCTTCACAAAGCTTCCATCAAGACGAGAGAATTATCTCTCTCTAGCTGTAAAAGCCTACCGGTGGAGCACTTAGCCTCAGAGGACCTCATCTGGCAAGAAGATCTGAGGAGGATCTTGATATCTGGGCAGTTTGGTATTCGGCCCTCAGCATTAAGATTCCATGGACGTCTGGAGAGTGTTGGAAGCTTGGTGGAGAGGTGGTGAAGTTCTACCCATCCTGCTTTACGTTTTTACAGAAAATTATGATTTTTATTGTTTTGACTATTTTATTTGTCCATTTGGTTGTGGGTTTTTTTTGTGAGATGTTTTACCGTTGTTTATTTTATTTTTGTTTTTAATGTGAGAGGAATTTTATTTTGTGTAATAACTTTAAACTAAAATGTATATTAATATATATGTACTCATTTGTAATTGCACAAAATATCAATAAAGTATTAAGAAAATAGAAAACAAAGTAAAAACTCTATTAGAATATGCTCCTCCATGGATTTAGTGCTTCTCCTTATCTCCTTGATCAGCTCATCCATCTCCAGCCTCGTAGGTGGATAAGAATAACAGAATTGGCAAACTGGCGTAGACAACTTACCCATTTTGTAAGATGAGCGTTTAGCCCAATATGTCCCGTCACCATAATGACGATCTTCGTGACGCTTTTCCTCTGTGAATGAAATATATTCATTCCAATATTGTTGTTATTATATTAAAGGGTTTGGCAAATAGTGGCCCGTGGTCAATTTTGGCCCGCCATTTATTTTGTCTAGCCCATGAAACGACATTAATTTGATGTTGAAAAATATTTTTTTCTTAAGCCCCATATTTTAAAAAGAAATAAAGGTATTCAGCAATCCTATAAATTTCGAAACATTTATTGAGGAATGCAGTCATAATTCCTGTCACTTGGCACCCTCCCTGTGACTTTAATGTTGCAAAGTGCAAAAGCCTTCAACTTGAAAGATCAGACTGGAACAACTCCAGCTTCCTTGTAAACGAATCCATCTTCTGGATCATGTCCACAATGGTTTTCCCTCTCCTTGTAGTTGCAGGTTCAGCTGATTAAGATGGCCAAAAACATCCGTTAAAAAATGCGATGTTTGAGATGAACATTTCACCTTCTAGGAAGGCCAGATGATCGTTTGAAGCACGATTCTTGTTCATTCGCAGGAATATTTCCACTTGATCTAGTAGCGCACAGAAGCGCTCCAGTGCCTTTTCTTTACTTAACCAGGGCACGTCATTGTGAAGTAGCTGATCTTTGTAGCAGGCCTGTGACTCAGCAACAAGTTGGCGAAAAAGACGGTGCTCTGTGTGCTTGGGGAAACCCCGGACTATGACTCTCATCACTTTATCCTTGATATTAGTCAGCACGCCACTGAGTCTGACGCATAGGATAATACAGTGAATTAGTCAATGTAGTGCGTGCATTTGTGGTGCATTCTCTTCAATTGGGCCACGGACCTCTGTGACAACTAACTATGGCCCGCGATGTCATTGTCTGAATTTTTTTTGCCCGCGTTCAAAAGTAATTGCCCACCCCTGTTCTATTAGATGGTATGTACTTCATTGGATACGAGTTCGAATCACGAGTTCTCTTAAAGGGAAGTCATTTTTATCAACTATACACAAAAGAAGATATCTTTGAGCTTATGAAATAGTTGAAGAAATGTTAAATGTGTACTAATATCTAAAGGCAGATTCTATTTGATTGCATATTTTTATTCCATATCTATATTTCAAAGTCCTAATGGCTGGCATACTGTAGTCTCATTAATCCATTGAATGTGAGTTCCAATCATGATTTCTCTTCAGTATGAAGGTCATTATGATCAGCCTTGCCAAAAAAAATGATGTACCATTAGATAGACTCATTCAGATAATGCAAAAAACCTTACATATACACCCTAGAAATGGAATTACTGAGTCACAAGATGACAGGAATACAAGTTGAAAGTTCCAAATATTCATTTCACTTAAAAAGTAGGAATAAGTTTTAATTCTTTAATATTCTACTAAGGGGGACCAGCGATTATTGGCGCCATCTTTTACTGCAGTTTTTGAGTGGGGAATATGGTGCAAATATTTGGCTGATTTGTTTTCTTTCTCAGTTTTTAATTAGCTTTATGGAATGACTGATTCCAATCATCATTTTTAATTCTTCAATATTGTACTTATACTACTACATCATATATATATATATATATATATATATATATATATATTATATATTATATATATATATATATATATATATATTGCTAACATTTCAAACATTTGAAAAATAAGAACAACCCTAATATATATATATATATATATATATATATATATATATATATATATATATATATATATATATATATATATATATATATATATATATATATATATATATATATATTAGGGTTGTTCTTATTTTTCAAATAAGGCTCTGAATCATATGATGTAAACTCAAATTGTACTGAATTTTGAATTGATAAAATGCAACCAAGGTCATTTTTGGATTTATCATCTTAAGTTTTACTAAACTTAAAAGTACTATTTTACTCTGAAGTGAACAAGTCATCTTCTACAGGCGAGTGAAGTTAATTGATACAAAAAAGCTATGAAATAAGCTAACAATACTCACTCCCTTCTTGCTTTGTTTTTACTGAAAACTTTGTTTTATTAAAAAAACATCAAACTTACGTCTGGTAGTAAATTAGATTTCCTTTAAATTAATAATTATTGTTGAAGTCTGTAATGTCCACCATTTTGAAGAAATTTGCGGAAAACTATATTTTTACTAAATTTTTAAAACTTTGACCTCGTTGCACGACCTTGTAATGTTAACCTGTTTTGTTTAAACTTTGTATGTCGTCTTCTTTTATCACCAAGAAACAGAAAATCCACAATGTTTCTAACATTTCAAACATTTGAAAAATAAGAACAACCCTAATATATATATATATATATATATATATATATATATATATATATATATATATATATATATATATATATATAGTATATATATATATATATATTAGAGCTGCGACTACCGAATGTAAATCGGTATTCGATACTACCGACGGTAGATTTCAAATACCGAACCCATTATACGATATTCTGTAGAAACTACCGAATACCGTACCAATTGTCAATATTTGAAAGTATGACTTTTGTAACATACACATAGAGACATAAAGATATAGAGAGCTTATTCCCTTCATAGCAGAGAAACATCGTTCAACTGTCGTTTTGCCCAAGATCTCCCTTGTGTGAAAAAGTAGAACTTCGCAAAATAAATAAACAACTACAACTTATAGTATTATAGAGCAGATACATAAATAGACATACAATATAAGCTTATGCTATGCATTGAGTACTAGAGTACCTAAAGTGAATTTAATATCGGACAATAAGAGACAGTAAATGAGAAAAAAATCTATAGCCTTCCATTTCCAACAAAATCCAAGTACATATACACTTTATATAAAATTAGTATGTATTAAATTTCAAATAATCTCTAATAATTATAACAAATGATGTATTAATTGTCCTTTGTTATAAACTGTCCAATATTATACGCATATGAAGAAGTAAAAGCAGATACATAAATAAATTTCTCTTTCTTTCTAATCTACCGTACCAAATATCGATCGATACTGTAGATATATAATAAAATCTACCGAATACTGATATCGATCGGTAGAAGGTATATACCGAATATCGAACCGGTGGTAGATTTTTCTACCGAATCCCAGCTCTGATATATATATATATATATATATATATATATATATATATATATATATATATATATATATCAGACTTATTGATTTATCGTTCATTTGTTGTCGTTTGCGAACAATGAACGACAAAGTGTTTGACGAACGATAAGGAAAATTCCTTATCGTTCGTCGTTCTTTTTTGGCGCCAAAAAAAAGACGACAAATATTTTTCATTTTCATGGAAAAAATCCTTAATAAAAAATGTCATAACTTTTTTAAAGAATAACGAACGACAACGAACGATGAACGACGAACGATTCAGTTTAAAAATAACGATTAACGACAACTTTTGACGAATGGCAAACGAACGACGATTGACAATTTTTCGCGAACGTCAACAAGTCTGGTGCATTCGATCCCACCTTGGATCAAAGACTCGACCTCTATTCGTAATACTCTGGGATCCTATCCTCAACCAACCAAACAAACATATTCATTGACTGCCATCCCCAAAATTTACTTTTAGATCAATATTCCCTTTCGTGTTGCATGTTGTACTCGTATTCTAAGACATATCTAATTAATAATGCCTGTGAGTTGTCTTATGTGTGTGTGTATATTTTTTGGTCTTCTTCCAAACATCTAGGAACAAGGACTTTAAAAAAACGACACCCACGCCGCAATTGGTACATTAAAAGAGCATTCCCATACGCCTTCTCCTACATTCTGTGTTCCCCCTGGCTACATGCCATACTTAGCGTTGACGTCATTCTCATTTGACTAATACTGAGCTTAACCCACTCCTCAAACATGTAATAAGTATTTTACCTAGCATCATATATATATATGGTTTCCTCCTTATATGAATATATACAAAGCAAATAATTACTGTAAAGAAATCAATCATGCGCTACTTTGTATTACAATTATAATAATCAAGGGTATATTAAGACAGTCCTTATAGCACTATTTTTTCGGTAGGCTTGTTTATCTATCAAATTATCACACAAATAAAAAAAGACTTTAAAAAGTTTAAAATTATAGTAATCCATCTTTAGACAACAATGAACTATGCCCACCCTGATTAAATTGTTTGTGTTGTCTTACTTGTCGTTCGAATTGTACAAGCCTGACGATGCTGTATTCCTGCAAACACTCTAATATAATAATATTCCACACTTAAATTATATATTCTAAACATAAAACCTTAAAATATCAACAAATGACTATAATTTAATTTGTTACCTGGGATAAAATATATGAAACATTAAAATATCAACAAATGACTATAATTTAATTTTTTTATTTGGGATTTTTCAACATCCAAGGCTACTCGTTTCGTTTTTTCCTGTGTTTTGGCCTTCTCCAATTCTTTATTCTCTTTTCAGAGTTTGTGGGTGGTCCACATGAAAGTATATACAGGCTTGGGAAGGGTTGGTGGCAGAAACTCATTCGTCGCTGACCTCACCTTCTTTCTGAGGTTGCTTGGCTTGACCAGAAGGTCTGGTAGGGAATCATTGGGTTCATTCAAACCGATGGTCACTCTCCAAGACTCGAGGGCTGTAACACAAGCGGTCATCCTGTTGACATAAGTCAAACCCGACCAGCTGATCAAGTCTTAAACTCTTTTTGTTCGTGATAGACGTTTATCGCCAATTGTGCACCTGGCCAAGTGTGCAATCAGTGCACGGATATCCACTCGACCATCGAATTGATTTTTTAATGTGTGATTAAAGGCCACTCACAGTACCGAACATTTTGGTGGTAATAGCGTAGAGTACTTCAATATTCATCCAATGCAAAACATCCATCAATGTTTTTACTTGTTTATCACCTCACAGATACATAAAATATATTCTTATATTATACATCTCTAAAGAAATCCCAAGGCCTCTCCACATTTAAGGATTCTTGACTGAAGCCTAGAGAACTCCTTGCATTAATCTGACTTTTGAGACCCATATCTTTATTTCAGTAGTTTATTGACTATAATTAATATAAAAATATTTTTTGATCAATACTTCTTCATACTTAATTGATATTTTCTTTACTTTCATCCCAGATATCGAAATTATAAAAACTTTTCTGAAATGCTTTGACATATATGAAAAATATTTTTATATTAATTATAGTCAATAAACTTGAAACAAAAAAAAATATAGCTGCTTAAATAGAACACTAAAAAATGATCAACTTTTTGAAATATAAAGCCTATTTTTTTCGAATAGTACGAAAGATATTGAAATTATAAAACTGATTTGAAATGCATTGACATACTTTAAGAAATACTACTGATATTTGTAGTTATTCTTACTTTGCATGAAGATAACTTGGTCTGAACCATTTGAAATTATGAAAATCATGATTTTCAAATAAGACCATAAAGTCCAAACCTTTTTTCGGACGATATTTTGAGTGGCATTTTTGGAATCTACGTAAAAAATGGGACTCAAATTAGGAATTTCAGCCCAGGAGCAAATCCTGTTACATAGTGTAATCATTCTGACTACAAAACATAGAGAAGGAATTATTTCTGAAAAGCATTTGTTCACTAGTGAATTTACAAGAACTGTTATAGCGAAATCCTTACCGATACGAGATTTGAGGGGTCTGAAAGGGAATGAGTGAGTAATCATTTATAAACCAAAAAACATTCAATCAGTAATATATTCTGCTGCCACCTGACTTACCGCCGCCCACAACATTCCTCCTGACGCCATAGATTCATGGACCAATGCCGGAAACGTTAATATGTGTTTTACTGATTAACATGAGAAGAATCTATCAAATGATGTATATTTTTTTATGAATAAGACTATTTTCATTCTTTAAAGAAATATATTTAACAATTATTTATATTTAACTATAATTATATCTCTATATATCTTATAAACAATAATGGAAAAGGGAGTGCTATATATATATATATATATCACTTAGTGTGCTAAGACGTGATCAACTCTCAATGTTGAGGACGCAGGTTCGACTACTCTCGAAAGAGGAAGGTTAATTTTAGTCAATCTCATTGAAAAGATACCCCTTGGTTCGAGTGTCTAATTTACACGCTATAATGCTTATAATGGGGTATAATGTTATACCCCTCAGATACTGCAATTCTATTGTACAAAAATGAATAGTTTAGCAATGTTTTTAATTTCTGACTTTTTTTTGTTCTATTAGGATTCAGCTTCATGGAGAAGGGAAACATTTGAGCAACAGATATATATATATACGAGGGCTGGTCAATAAGTCCGTGACTTTTTAAATGAAACAAAGTTTTTTTGACAAAAGATAATTTTATTTTTCAACATAGTCTCCTTTGAGTTCTATACACTTCGTCAAGCGTTTCTCCATTTTTTTATCCCTTCCAAAAATAAGATTTCTCGAGGTCCTCAAAATATGTATTTGTTTGTGAGATGATTCATTGTTGGAATAAAATCTCTTTCCGGCAAGCCATTTTTTAATGTTCGGAAACAAGAAATAGTCACTCGGGGCTAAATCTGGAGAATACGGTGGATGAGGGAGCAATTCATAGCGTAATTCGTAAAATTTCGCCATGGAAACAACACATGTATGGACTCTTGCATTGTCTTGATGAAAAAGAACTTTTTTCTTGGCCAAATGGGGTCGTTTTTCTTTAAATCCTCATTAAATCGGTCCAATACGCTGGTATAATATTCGCCATTCATTGTTCTTCCCTTCTGAAGGTAATCTATGTGGATTACACCACGTGCATCCCAGAAAACAGTAGCCATGACTTTGTTGGCTGATAAACCCACTTTGGCCTTCTTTGGCGCCGATTCACCCTTCAAACCCACTGTTTTGATTGCTGCTTGGTCTCTGGTGTGTTGTAGTGTATCCATGTTTCGTCCACTGTTACAAATCGGCAAAAAAACTCGTCCTTATTGCGGTTGAACAAAGCCAAACATTCCATCGAAGTTGTCGCTCGATTGCGTTTATGGTCGATTGTGAGCAAACGCGGCACCCATCATGCCGATAGCTTTTTCATAGCCAAGTGGTATTTCAAAATCGAAACCACTGACCCATATGATATGCCTATGGCTTCCACAATCTCCTGCACTTTCAATCTCCGATCGGCCAACACCATATCATGAGTTTTTTGAACTGTTTCTGGTGTAGCGACTTCAACTGGTCGTCCAGAGTGTTTGGCATCAATGGTGATGGTACGACCACAACAAAATTCTGTAAACCACTTTTTTACCGTTGATATCGATGGTGCAGAGTCTCCATAGTATTTATCGAGCTTAGCCTTTGTTTCAGCGGGCTGTGGATGATTTAAATACCGACTTGACATAGAAAGAGAAAAAAACTGAAAACATAGAGACATCTCTCTGGCCTCTCTTTTATTATAGTATTAAGCCTCACAAACCTCTCCCTTTTTCATAACAAAACTGATATTATTATTATTGCGTTACATTAAACAACTTGAGTTATTTAACTCTAGAGGAGGAACCTTGATACGGAGTTCTCCCCTGTGTCCGGAGTCACTTATTCGACAGGATTCCTGGACGAGAGGAACTCCATCGTCTCTTGTCGGGACTGACTTGTTCTTATGGTAGGTAGTTGAATGCCTCCCTCGTCACGGAAGGCTCTCTAGGCTTCCTCTCAAAGCTAATTAATTCTCTTAGCATTTTTCTGGCCGATTTGACGACGAAAGTGAAGGAGGAAGACAGTAAGACCGCCCCTCATAATTCATCTAGAAAATAAAAGAAACAACGCATCAAAATGTATCGAATTTTTTTGTAATAAATGTAAAAAATAATAAAATAATTAGTAAAAAATCTGTTATGAAAAAGGGAGAGGTTTGTGAGGTTTAATACTATAATAAAAGAGAGGCCAGAGAGATGTCTCTATGTTTTCAGTTTTTTTCTCTTTCTATGTCAAGTCGGTATTTAAATCATCCACAGCCGTTTCAGCGATGGTTTTTGCCGAAAAAAATCATGCTTGATGAGCACACGAAATTCACTTTTCTCCATTTTCTACACAATTCACGAAGTTGTTTGTCTGTAAAGACTGTCAAACACAAACTAAAAGACCCAGCGTGTTTAAACTTTAACAGAAGTCAGCTGATAGATGCTTGTTGACAGGAGCAGTGTTGACAACCAAATTATATGGACGGAAATACAAAAAGTCACGGACTTATTGACCAACCCTTGTATATATATATATATATATATATATATATATATATATATATATATATATATATATATATATATATATATATATATATATATATGTTAATTGCACGTACTTATTATGTAGTTGAACATTACCGAATATATAAAAACATTGCAATACGAACTTTTATTCTTAGTTAATGTATACACATGACAAGGAACAGCCAAAGGGAAATAACTGGTCTACAAAAGCGACCATGCATGTCGGTGTGCATTTCAATTATTTGTGGGGTTCGGAAGCTATAATAAATAGTGGCCATATAAATTGCTCCTAATATTCTCGAGACGTGAAAGGCAATAAGCGACTTCAACAAAAGCTTAATAGATGTAATTATTTCTTTAGTGCGTTTTATTGGAACTATTATTATTATTATTATTATTCCATTTATTTATAGTTGATGAATAACAATTTTATGAGGAACATCCTACGTGTCTTTTTCTTATAAAGCCACATAATATATAAACATGGCTAGGGTGGAGTCACTTGGGATTTCGGGAGTATAAAAAAACCTCCTTCAGTTGGAGCCCCATTTCAAATCATTGGTGATGATAATATGCTAAGTAGTTTATTAAAATTTTAACCAAATTACCAATTTTCGTTCTTACAATACTTATTCAATGAATGTACCTGAAGCTATATCGTGCTTAATTTGTATTTGTCATAAGAGAAACACTTCGTTTTACCTTCCTTCTGAACGACAACCTTTTGCAAAGAGATATTCAAGTAAATTTTAATTTTTATTTATTCATGTACTTTGTGAAGAATTTAAAACGGGAGCGACAGAAAATCAGTAAACCATTGACCCAATCGTCCCTAAGGGTATAGAAAAATAGCTCTTTCTGAGTCTTGAGTTTAGACTGGGAATATGTATTTATGCATTAAATATGTTGATGATCTATTGTGAAGGAGGGTATATAATATAATATATATTTATAAATATATACACTACCTAAAGTACAAAAAACCATATTTGTTATACAAAGAGATCAGAATTCAATTTTGAAAATGATGCCACAGTGTACCATTGGATTACGATGCATATATGATAAACTGTTTTAAACAAAAAATAATGTATGTGACAAACAATAAATATTAAATATTTGAAACATATACATATTTAGTTTTAATTAGGAGTATTAGGTGTTTTTTTACTGTTAGCATAGAAGAAACTTAAGTTATATTGCCGTTTAAACATGTACTGTAAATAATTCCTTTCTCGGTTATTAAATATATTATCAACTCTGAAAGCAAGGGCTTTTTTGCATTTTCATTGCCAACAAGACACTCCTCTAAGCTTTCAATGAGTCCACGTTTAGTTGTTGTTTCTTGGCTTGATCAAGTGACACACGTGTGCTGACATATGATAATGGTAATCATGCTGTGCAATAGAGATGAAAACTTTGAATGATGGGAGTTATATGCTGTTAAAAAAAGGGTGGAACGATGGACAAGGACTTGGACACTATCATTTTTTATACTATTAATGGTGTATTATACAGACAAGGATATATATATAATTATATATCTTTCTCTCTCTCTCTATATATATATATATATATCAGGAAACGACCGGGTACCCAGCCCAGAACGAGTCCCAGCTGTTTTTGAGCGTCCCAGCCCGGGGGTTTTTAGACACCGGGCCGGGACATCAATATTTTATTTCGGTTGTCATTATAAATTTTATTTAGAAAGTATTACAATAAAAAGTGAGGACGGTTTTTTTAAGGAATTTTCGAAAATACGAAACGTCAACGCTTTTTTAGATATTTTCTAAAAAAACGTCTTCTCTTTTTTTGCGATTCTTTTCAATAATAAAACGTCATCACCTATTTTTGGAAATCTACACTTCACAATGTCGAAGGTATGAAATATATATTATGTCCCGGCCAGTTTAGTCCGGCCGGCTTGAAAAAATTAAAGTCCCGGCGAAAAAGGTGTTCCTGATATATATATATATATATATATAGGTGTCCAGAAGAAATGGACCAGAAAAATACGGCTTAGTAAGAAATGGAGGCTAAGTATTGTATATCTAAGTATTGTACAAATACTATTACTCATATAAACTCAGTAAATAATGACATAAACACATTATATTATTGCAATTTAAATTAATAAATTACATTGTCTGTTCTTTATGTCAACTGTAGTTCAAAATCATCCAAATTATTGTAATTTATGCGTATTGTCTTAAATAACAAACTTACCGATGTTAGAAGCACTCAAAAAGTAAATACATGAAGAAGAAGAAATATATGCCTAATTTCGGACGCGATTTTTATAAATGGAATATTTGCTTTTGTTATCAACTACAGTTTTATCTCTATTTCGTCAATTGATATTTTAACTTATATTTCATATATATATATATATATATATCAGGCTTGTGAATGGAACGCAAAATGGAACGCACGTTCAATGAACGGAACGCAACTTTTTTTATAACGTTGTACGAAAAAAGAGAGTTTGTGTTCAGCGTTCATTTTTTCCAAACATTACTTGTACTCACTTCATCACTTTTTTTGGAAATTATTTTCTAAAAAAACACGTCATCACTACGCATCACTTTTTTGGAAATTCTTTTCTTAAAAAAATGTCATCAATTTTTTCGGAAATTCTTTCTAAAAAGACCCTCTTAGACCCTGGGTTAGATCCAGATAAAAAAACCCTAAATAATACATCAACTTTTCTAAATTACACAATGTTTGTTTTTTTAATATTTGAACGCTGAACGCTAACGGAACGCTGAAAGCAAAAACATTGAACGGAACGCTGAATGGAACGCTATTTTTTTTAACGTTTAACGGAATGCTGAACGCAAAAAAGCTGAATGCTCACAAGCCATATATATACATATTTTATTATTTATTTATATAAGTATTCTTTGGTTGACCATAAGTTTTGAATTTATTATACAATTCCACTTTTTCTTATGGCTATGCTTTATTCATATCCACTACATCAGGGAAAAATAATTAACACTATACAATTAAACTAACATTTTACGTGACAAAAGGGACGAGTTTGTATTGAAAATTACGAATAATTGATGACAAATGAAACTACTTCAAATATTTTGGTCATCCCTGCAGATAATATAACCTTATTCGAAATTTCATATAAACGATGTTAACAATGCATTTAAACTATTTTATTTTAATATGTATATACTTCATACATCTCTCTCATAAAATCAAAGTACCATCATTAATATGCTCGATGACACTTTGAAGTTGGCTCTGTCAATTGACCTTAAAACAAAAACTTTGTCTCATTGTCATTGTGTCCATATCACTTGATGCACGTTATATATTTGCACTAAATATATACCCAAACTAACTCTCTTTTATTTCTCCATTAAGTCATGATTCAGCGATAACCAAATAGCTGATAACGTCATCAGAAGGAATGAATCATTTTTGCAGGTAATCTTATGATAACCTCCTACTATTAATGCCCTTTATAGGTACCATAAATATATTTATTTTTTTGCATAATAGATCTCCTCCTTCAAGAGAGACCTTCATGTTTTAATGGGCATTCACTCCACACTTATTCGGCTTGATTTATTTTATAACTTGAGGGTTAAAGATCCAATTAAACATAAGCTTTTGTGTTCATTACCTATAATGTATGGATATATATATATTAGTATGCGGATATTCATTAGATTGGCCAAGCTCATCGAGTGAAATATTATCATCATCTGGATAAAAAAAGTCATTATCTATTTATAGAGTACGGAGTATCTCCTATAAGTTAAGCTCGTTGCATCTTTATTCCTAATATAATGCTATCCATTATTTATTACCTATATGAAAAGACTCTGTTTGAAAAGATTTATATGGCTTAGCAATCACATCGTTAGCCTTTAAATTTTAAAAATATCAAGATGACGTCAGAGCGTGTCTTTCGTTAAAAAGGCGGGAAAAAATTATTAATATTAATTGGCGGGAGAATATCTTCAACGATGATACATAGCGTTTTTTGTTGGGATACCTTTAATAAGAATAAATGATTAGTATATCAATATCCCAGAGTCGTCGTCAATTAGGTTGCACGGCAGGAACGAATAACGACACGTGTGAGAGGGTCATGACTAGAAGGAGGAAAAGGAGGAAATATATACACTAGGGGTATAATAGAAACCTAATATTAAGATATCAATACTTCACCCCGCGAAAGTTGCGTCATAAGAAACTAAATGATCGTAGAAAAAATGGATTTGGGTTTGACCCCCCCCCCCCCGTATTGCGTTCAAAGGTTTCGTTATGAAGCAAACTTTTTGTTATTACTATTTTGAAAAATTACTGAGTATTAAATTTAGCTATTATCAATTTATGAGTTGTTATTTTTTACAAATTTTCGTCAAATAATATTTAGCGCCAATAAATGAACCTAAGTGCTGACGTATCAACCATTTTTTAAATAACAGCTCCTACTAGGGTTCTTTTATAGTTTTGAGAAAGAAAAATAATAAGAGGGTGTTTAGAGTTGTTTTTAAATACGCATACTTGTCACATCTTAATTTTCATACACTAACTCCCTCCCAAGGTTGAGAATATAAATCCATAAACTTTTACAGATAACAATATAAAGACGAAAAAATGTTTTTTAAAACTGATAAAGAGGAGCATCTAGTCATTGTTAAAAGTAAACTTGTTATTTTAAAACTTAATTCTTATTTTTTGTTATTAGCTTTCTATAATACCCCCTAATATACACGGAAGAGGAATGAGTGAGGCTCAGTAGACATGACGTCAGGGTGTCTTGCAACGTGACGTCAGGGATATAACATAGCGGATCAAAAATACATTCTCATGTCTATAAAATAACATGCCGGAAGCAATGCAATTTAATTGAACTGTTCATTTCAATGTCGGTTTCTGAGTAAATAAGGAAGGAGAATCAAGACGTTGAATTATCAAGTTTATAATTATATTTTATACAGCAAAGACTAAAATTACCTTTATTACATTGTGTAAACGACACTGCAATATGCATATATACTGTATATGGTTATCTTTATACTTCAAAAGAATGTTTCTGATCGGGTGATGTAAGGATATGAGAGATCGGCCCGCGAGCTATCAACATCATACCATTTATGTGTGACGTCATCATTCTTCTCTTTCTCTTCATTCCTTTTGTTTTCTTTGTATTCTATTATAATTTAGTTCTATCTCCGTGTTAAGTGAGTAACAGGTGTATTCAATAAATACATAGGTATATTAATACTAATCCGTGTCTTATCAAATCGGATTACCACACAGTAGATATTGGTCAAAACTAAGGAATAGTATTAAATGAAAAAAACTAATTCACTAAATCATTTATCCTGAAAATAAAGGCCACTACCTACATATTTCATGGAAATTAAAAATCCATTAAATATCCCTATTTAAATTTATTTTATCTTTTCGGACTTTATTAGTAAGTATTGTGTTTGTATGTGTGTATTAATCTATATTTTGCGTCATATAATGTACTATAACATTTAACACTGCCTTAAAGCTACTCACATTAACAAGAAATATATAATATAGGTATATGACTTAAATTAAACAAGACACAACAAAATAAATATACAAATACTTTTATCACTTATGTTTAACGATGTTTCAATGCTAGTTCCTTGTGGTTCTCCCGACATTCACAAGAGACTTGAGCTGGCGTAGCCCTACAGCCATGTTTCAGACTTGTGTCACGTTAGAAACATCGACACACTTAGTGGAGTTAAATAGACCAGGTTCTCACGTCAAGATCAACAAGTAAGTAATGAAGTGTTTCGCTATACGATTTGAGGGCTTTTCGCCAGTAAATGGCGACTCACTGGGATCTAGTTAACTATTGGGAGCACAGACGGTCACCCATCAGAATCTTGGTCAGGTCATTGAGAGTAGCTTATGTTCATTAATTAGTCCTGAAATTGAGTTGTTTATTCTTAATCCCTCTTTCATTACTAAATACGAGAGAATCCTTAAAATCAAATAATAGATGAAGCATTTGGAGGTCACTCAGCTTCATTCCAAGGATGAATTAATTAAGTCCTTCAATATTATGTTTTTAGTTTAGAAGGACATAATTTGGCGTAGTTTTCAAATAGAATGGCGAAATTATGATAGACAACCTTCAACAACCTCATCCATTAGATGATGTAAGTTTTTAAAGCATTAGAAAAAACAACTATTTGCAAACAAAGGACGCAAACGTATGTTATATACATATTTGAAAAATGACGAACAAATAACAGTTATGATAGAAAACAAAATAAATGTAAGAGCGTCACTATTATACATTACATTATTTTTTAAAAAGGTAACGA
Source organism: Caligus rogercresseyi (assembly GCA_013387185.1). Classification (NCBI taxonomy): domain Eukaryota; kingdom Metazoa; phylum Arthropoda; class Copepoda; order Siphonostomatoida; family Caligidae; genus Caligus; species Caligus rogercresseyi. Next base: position 21,232,587 of record CP045895.1, read on the forward strand.
AAAAAAAAAAAACCTCCTTTTCTAGTTTTTTAGAATATGCTTAATTTGAGTCGCCCTGAACAATCCACAATATAAAATATAGTCAAATGATGGGTGAAAATGAGTCTCTCAGTCCCTTCAGAAAGAAGCCAAGGATCCTTGAGGAATCTCTGAGTCTCCTCTGTAGATATAGAAGGATCGGTCTAGTCATCCAATAAGGGAGTGAGGAGTCATTTAGTCATATAGGACTAAAAATTCATTTATTCCAAGAGAAAATACAACAATAATCTTTACCTCATATGACGTCACATTTAATAAATTCATACAATGGAATAGATACCCTTCCATTGAATTAAATAGACAAAGTCATGTGCAAGCCTATTGGGACACTCTGGGCACCATACATTGATTTTTTTTAGGATAATACAATTTTCCAACATATGTATTAGGCTCATGTCAAGCTCCTACGGCGCAATCGAAATTCTAAGTAAAATAGAAGGGAAAATTAATCACTTTCTTTCCTATCCTTCTCGAAGGATTGACTGAGTGATTTGCATGCTTTTTGCAGTTAGGTATGTATCATTATATAATCCAGACCCCTCACAAGCCTCTCAAGAGACACATACTAAAAATCAAATGAATAATTAATATTAAAAGATGCGTTTAGGTCTTCCTACTTTTCATAAGGTTTTTTTAAAGTTTCTTGGAAAAAGACGTCAAAAAAAATCTAAGGCGTAATTGGAGAAGCCAACAAATGAAATAAGCATGATTTAGGGAATTTTGCAAAAATGATATATCCATCATTGTTGTGAAGTGGGCGTCGTAGAACAAACTTGGGCCACCTGGAAAATAAAAACATTGGAGATCTGAATGTGTAGAATCCACAATGTAAAAGTAAAAAATATTTTTAATCAATGTTCAAGCTCTTTTTACTGTTGTTTAATAATAGAGTATAATTCTGTAAAGCATGCATTCCCTAATCTGATAGCTTTTCAGAACAAATTGAATATATCTTACATATTTTAAAGATCTATTGCCACTCACAGTTTTTATTTCCATCTTTTTGTATATCATACATTTGTGAAAAAACATTTCATTTTTCGTACAAAATGTAGGTTTAAACTGTATCAAAACCGGTGTCTAGGCGTACTCGACGGGCATACCTTTGCTTTTCCGTATTTGCATTTAGCGCTCCTGCATTGAACTCTTTTGCATCAGGGTGTTCTTGTCTGCGGCGGTTTCGCCTGGGATTGTGCCTAGGAAGGATTTTCTACCAAGGCAGGTTATTTATCACTTACTTCAATTGTTTAATGAAACAGTTCGAGTCAGGTCTAATAAAATAAAAAGGTTGAGTGATTGATCAATTATGTTGCGATAATTAAAGAGTTTCAAAAACAATTATATTATGGTTACTTTTGCTAATATCAAAATATAGTTTATAAGTACCTTGTTTGATTAGGTAACTGAGCAATTAAATGCTACCAAGTAGGTTTTGGTAACTGGAGAAATTAAATGAAAACTGACATTTGATTTTTGAAATGAGAGATTCAACAAACAATATATTAAAAAAACAAATAAATAAGAATATTCTTCACACCTACTATGAGGGTCATACCTTTTTCTATATTTGATCACATCAATTAAATATTCATATATTGCAAAAACTCCAGACCTTTTCCTCTATTAGTAATAGTATACCCACCGTCTTTGCTCTTTGGCACAGGGTGATTATGACTGGGTGATATCAGTGCAACGTCTTGCTAATAATTTGAAGAATAGAAGTTATCCCTTAGATAAACCTTAACATATCAGCAGCTTCGAAGTCTTGCAAAGCCTTAAGCCTTAAAAATGTCCATGACAATAAAACTCGCAAACGTTGAGTTTTGCTGGTGCATATAATGAGATTGCCATTAAATTGGCAAAAAGCTCATTGCCAAACCAAAATCATCAAATGTATCATTAAAAATAATTAGTTTTAATGAAAATTAACAATCCTGCATACAGGGTTTCTTTGTCTTATATAGTGTATTAAAACTAAATCATAGCTGGGAGAATATTTAAAAGTTTATTCATTCAAAATTATAAATAGTTTGGGTACGTTACTCGATCTCCTACCTGAGCTAGAAACAAAGAGAAACCACACTTCAACACGGCATCGTGCTAACATCTCCACACAAACCTCTCTATTAATTTACGTTTTATAGAAGAAGAAGGAAAAAAAGTACTCGTTCTCCAGAGTGTGAACATACTTCATGAGCCGAGTCAGTGCTAGGAGCGACCACATTGATGAAGGAGCTCCCAAACGTCTCGTCTCCTCCTCCGATCATTGAGGAGGAGGATCAGACGAGACGGGGCAAATATAATGACTGGAATCATGGCCACCCGTCCAACTCCCATTGATAAATTTGATCCCAATCAATAATGAATCAATATAAACAATAACAATAATAAGAACAGGCAGGAGCACTCCATGGAAACGAGTACTTTTTTTCCTTCTGCTTCTATAATAAGTAAATTATAGAGAGGTTTTGTGAGGAATGTTAGCACGATGGCCGTGTTGAAGTGTGGTTTCTCTTTGTTCCTAGCTCAGGTAGGAGATCGAATAACCGTACCCAATAGTTTGACTACTTAAGCTATATTTTTTTAAATGCATGTTATGTCATATAAGAAGTTAAAAATGAGTATGATACCCCCCCCAACACCCCCCCCCTCCCAAAAAATCCCCCCCCCCTGGGCTTTTACTCCCCCGTTACTAATTTTTTTAATCTTTTTAATTCCTATTATTAATGAACTATGTTTTATTTATGACAAAATTTCATTATTGTTTGAAACCTATGTTCCAAATATCGGTCATATAAAAAATTATAATGATTCATACTATTCCAGAAATTTCATTCTTTTCGTTTCCTTACATATTACTTTAAGAATCTATCATATGAAGTCTTTTTCTAAAGTAAACTTATTTTTTTATGAGCGTTTGTAACTGCCGGCGATAATCCTAGGAAATATAACGAGCTCTCGATTCTAGTTATTATCAAAGTGACGTCACTGGTTAGCACACAGTCACAGTAATTAGAATTGGAATTGTATTAATTAAATGTGTCTTTGAGAATCTCCAAATCTATCAAAGGTCCTGAAACTGCATTTTTCTTCCTGTCAGGCAGCTGTTGACCAACCGATGGTCACCAAGTATTGCTTCTCTGGACACAGCGGTTCCTTAATGAAATCTTAGAAAATAGCTTAGAACCTATATGCACGATACTAAAGAGATTTGCGAGTTGATAGGATTACAACACTGTATGCTTGTCTGGTTTTACATATTGGCCCAGTATAAGTCTAAGACACGAAATTTGCAAAGTTATACACTTTAATTTATACATATTTCAATTATAATGAACTGTGAATACGTGCTATCAGTGACGTTAATTTTTTCATAGATAGAAATATATAGTTCACTTCATAATTGAACTTTAAGGGATAAAAAATATTAATAACGAGGGGGTAAAAAAGCCCAGGGGGTGATTGTCGGGGGGACGGTGCTATTCCGGGGGGTGGTAGTCCGTTACGAGTTCAAATTTAAGACATTGAAGACTGACACTTGAATGGAATAACTTGTTATGGTATTGAATAGAAATACTCTCTTACCAACAATAGAAGACGTAAATATTTCATTGACATATATTTTTTTAATTTTTCAACAAAATTCATTCAAGTAACAGATATAAATACTATGAAATGGGAATTTTAAATAAAAAATATCGTAAAGTCAAGTTAACCCAGAGCGACTCGAACTTTTACAGCTAAGATAAGTAAATAAAATTACCTGCCATGGTAGAAAATCTTCCTAGGTACATCCCAGGCGAAACCGCCGCCCGACAAGAATACCCTCATGCAAAAGATTTCAATGCAGAACAGGCTAACTGGCAAATGCGGAAAATGCAAAGGCGTGCCCTCGAGTACACCTGACACGATCAAAACCAATCATTTTGTAAATAACTTACCTATAATATTAGGAATCTTTTGATGGTTGGATTGAATAGTAAGGAATATTCAATAATATAAAATGTTGGGAAATTGTAAAGCATATTCCTCTTTATGAATAATTTCTTCTTGAATGTCTTGCTGCCCTTGTAAAGATCAATTCATCCTCGTATTACATAAGGCATTAAAGGTAGATTCACTGCGGTAGACGTTTATGAGCTATAAAAATTTTCCATAAATTAATCCCAAGGACTTCAAAATTAAAACAAGGCGTAATAATAAATTCATGCGAAATAAAGTAGCAAGGCTTTGGGAGGTTAAAGAGAAACATAAGTATGTGAGCCACATACTATTTTTATCACAGTATGAAGTATTTCTCAAGGGATATATCCAGGAACGGTGGGAAGAATTTATCCCCGGGACAATTATGCCCTCGCCGGTCTAATACAGGCCCCAATATGCCATTGGGAGGCTGTCAATGGCCGTTTATATTTCTTGAGGCCAGCGGCCCACCGGAATAGTCCCAGTACTCCTGCTGGCCACTCCGCCCCTGGATATATCGGACGTTAAGCAAATGATGCTATCAAAAGGTTATGGTTAAATGGGTCCTAAGGGGATGGGAGTAGAAATACATTATGGAAAAAGGTTATGAGAAAAAAAGTTTTCAATGAGGAAGACTTATGACTACGGATAAGAATAAAGTGTTGTTGCTTCTCAAACGTGATTGTTGAACAAAAAGAGAGGGAATTATAAAAAACAGTTGGCATTCTTCTACAAAGTATTTCTTTACTAACGACTCTTGAGAATGGACATCAATTCAGAGATATGAAGTTCATCCTAAAAAATACTATTAGTCTCTTCTTCATGGGGCCTACTCCATGACGTCATTGTCAAATTCTTTGAAGTGGCTCTTCCCATTTCACATATAATATTAATTAAATGAAGCAACTACTCATTACCAAGAAAAAAATAAACATCTGAACTTCGGAAGCGAAGCAATATCTATTTTCGTTTAAAAATAAAATATCGATACATGAGCATGGTGTGATTCTTTAATAATCGCAATATTCTCCATTACAAACCGTTTACATCATATCATAAGAGTTTGTCCTATAATATTAAATGTCTGTAAAATAAAACCGCTCCATTTTTATATCAACTAATGCGACTGCAAGTCCTGAAAGTTGTGAAGTTGAAATTGATATTTTTAGTAGGCATTATTTATGAATCATATTGTAGGTAACATCTTGAATGGAATTTGAATCATCAACTAGAAAAATGGTTCAAGTATCGACGTTTGATCGGTTCACTGAGGTGGCAAACAAGTTTTTTAAAGACCATCGAAAGAACTGTGTTTTTTGTTGTTAAAATACACCCAGAAACAACATATCATCTCCTTTGAAACTGCTCTGCATTAACAGAGACTTACCAAGTCCTTCAAATCTCACTAGAAGACCTCTTCAAGATCAAAACTTCTGAGGAAGATTTTCTGGCGTTCACAAGGAATGCCAAATGTGACGCTGTCATAACAAAAGTTCAAAACATATTATACAAAATGCGAACAGTTAAAACGAAGATCTTTTTTTTATCATTCCATTTGCTTCTTTATATTCAAAAAATTATTACAGATATGATTTTTTATTCAAATGCCTTAATTAATATGATTGTTTCTAAATTATTTGAATTTTTCTTCTATTTGTTTCGTTTAAATAATTGTTATTTGTTGTTCATTTATTCACTACGTATCTGTACAAGCCTTTTTGTATATCTTTGGTTAATTTGTTGAAATATATGCCCAAAAAAAAAAAACTATAAAAACAAGTACCATAGCATATTCAAAAATGATTCTCTGGAATAATATTGCAGGCCATCAATTTAAATATAAGTATTTTATTCATAAGTATATTTGTTCAAACCATTTTTTCATTGCATCACTATGCATTGGTGAAAATATTTTACATTTTAGGAATGTATCCATTACTGTGACTTTAATTAATTCTAACTATGCCAAGTCAACTACTGACTCCTCAAAGAAGGATCCCTCTGACTAGGACAGCTTAGGATGTTCTGTTTCTGTCAAAGGATGTAAATTATATTATAAATAATATAGTAATATAATAATTCTGGGGAATAGAAAAAAAAAATCCTGCAATATATGTCCAGTGATTTTGTCATTCTATGTCATGTTTTTAATGACGTCACTGGATATACCTTTTGTTATTTCTCCTTTTTCTATTCCTTAAGACTTGGGCTTTAGAATTTGACAATTGAAGGGATAATAATAATTCAGTTCAGGTCATCATTGATTCATCAACTTTAATAAAAATTTAATTGTTATCAATATTTTATATATATATACATATATATATATATATATCGTTTTACAAGGAAAATAGATGGCTCCCATCAGTTAATGACTCGGTTATTACTCGTACCTTCTTTGATTCAGTCTATTATGCATCAATTTATTGCTTAAGCCAGACAGGAATACTACGGACAATTGTTAAAGACATGATACACAAGACATTTTACACAAAGTAAAATTATATTATGTACATGAAATATTGTTGAAGTGTGGACTATCGAATATAGAATGATGGAATCAAAATATCTTAAATTAAGTTCTTCTTTTGCAATGGTAATGGGTCCGATTTTTGGGTAATACTGTTATATAAAACATTAAATTCAATGCTCAAATGAACACTTGACTCAGAGCTAGACACAATTGGTATCCAGTTATCTGCATGCATTTCTGTAGAAGTAAGAGAATATTTTACATTTATTAAATTGACCCTATTTTACATATATACCTACATAATGTAGGAATGGATTTATAATAGAGGCAAGATACAAATTATTTTTAAATAAAATTGTCATAATATATGATTAAATGTTCCACAAAAAGGTAAAACAATTAGATTTTTAAATAGGTTTCAATAGGGAATCTCTGAATGTACAGCTTCTTCAACTTAACATAAAAGTAAATAATCATTTTGAAATATATGTTTAAAAAAATTGCATAATCTAACAACCTTTGATAAACAAACTCAAGATTTGAATCCAAGGAGTATTATTACTCCATAGCGTTATGCAATTTTTATTCAATTAATGCCCATTAACTAAAATTTGTTACCCTTTGATATTTATGCAAATGGAGTGTTGAGCAGGTTCGAACAAAAGGAGGCACACTGGCGTAACATTATTTATCACCTCTTAGTGCTAACTTCATCGTAGTTTTAATATGTGGAGAATGGCTGGAACTACAAATTATCTACAGTCTAGATTTAACGAAATTTGCATTAATAAGGTTACAAAATACATGTGTGTGTGTGTAATCATTTATTTTCAATCTAGTTATTTGTATACAACTAACTTATCATCTAGGATTAGCTGGTCTAAAAACATTTAATACAAAATAATGATAAATCTTATATAATAATATATTAAACAAAAGTAGATTAAAACTATAAAAACAGCTAAATACTTTATAGAGGGTTGGCCCTACAATTTTTTTTTACGTATAGCTATATCGTTTGTGGAAGCTCTGCACAAATCACCACATCCGTTCTAAAATATTGTGAAGGCGTTCAATGTTATCGTTGTTGGGCAGAGGGACTCTCATGAGATTTGAATTGAATGTCAACCTGATCCTGGCATCCATGGTGGCGTCCAAAAAATGTATATGTAGACATTTCCCATGCCAGTAAGGACTCAACAATCCATTACCTCTTTGTTTGTTTCAGTTTAGGATCCATGGGTAGTAATTGAGTTCAAGTCCAAGGCAGAATCGAATTACTATCCGAGAAAATCCACTATAACGAACAGCCATATTACCATGTCCTTTGCTTATTCTACCTCGGGAAGAGGCCTAACTGGTATTAACCGATGTTATTACAAATTTTATAATAATTGCTGGAATCCGCTTTAGCTATGGGAGATGTGCATAAAATATTTTTGGGACATCATTTTCTTAAGACAAATTAAAATTACATTCGGCCAACAAGTAAGTAGACGTCTCATGATTTAACTGCAATAATATAAGGGGGGCGTTAAAAAAAACCTCCTGCTTGGAATCGGGCTCCAAATGAATAAATAATCTCAAAATCAAAAAAGGTATCCAATTCGGTGTCCAGAAGAAATGGACCAGGAAAATACGACCTATAAAGAATGAACCAAGAAAAAATAAGAAGGAAAAATATCCCAAGATAAAACAGGAAAATGTTGACGAATAAAAAAGGCCCAAATGCATGGGTAGGCACATATTTGAGAGGAATATAAGTAAGTATTCTACAAATACTATTTCTCAAATGAATTGAATAAATAATGGCAAAAAAATATTTAATATTTACAATTATAAAAAATGTTTTCCTTGTTGTTGTAATTAAATAGGGAAATAGTTATTTGGATCATGATTTCTATGCACTATCCTTTTTTTATATCTGGGGTACTTTCTTCCTAGTCCATTTTTTCTCGGGTCATTTCATTTTTGGCCGTTTTTTCCTCTGTCATTTCTTGCTAATATTATCCAACTCATATATGATATATTTTGATACATTTCACCAGAGAGCAACAGGCTTTTCTTGTTCAAATGATTTGATGTAACAGCATCTACATGAATATAAGGATGCGTATTATTATCAAGGCATTAAGAATTTGCTTAATTCCAACAACGTTTGACGAGATTGCTTTGAGAATAAAATTTATTGTTACTTTGCAAGTAACGAAAATGACATATAAAAGTATATACAGCACTATAAAAAGGCCAGGAAATTCGAACTGTGAAGAAGTGGGGATTTATGCTACATATAATGATTCATTAAACAAGTCATTCGCATTGTTTCAGTCCGTGATGAAACAAGTGTTGACCCTGAAAATTACATCAATTGGATGTATGAAACGACTCCTGAACAAAGAGTCTATTCAAAATGCACACACACACACCCTACAGAAAACCTCACAAAGCTTTTGTTAAAAAGGACTATAAAGTACCTAAATTAGTTAGTTAGTTACATCACGGCCTTTTTCATGAATAATTCAGTGGGTTAAAAAGTCATTGTGTTATTTGTGTTGTTTAAAAGATATTGCAATATGCATAAATTTAGCCTCATAGCTCACAAATTGCCACGAATAATCAATTAAAATGTTTTCTAATAACTGTTGCGCAAGCTCCAGGCTGAGTTATTCATGTTACCACACTCATAAACATCACTCAACCTTGTACATAAAATGTTCCGCGTTGTTTTTGTAATGTATGTATTTTATAACAACAATCTAAGTAATTATTTCATGTTGTTATCTTCACCATTCATACATAAGCTTGACTTTTTCAAATTCAATTAATCCAGTTAACGATGTTTCCATATTGGTTTTCAAATAACATCCATTGACTTATGAAGTGAGAGGGATTGCATCATTTATTTAGCAATATTGGTGAATTAAATTAAAAATATTATGAAACGCCATTATGACCATAGAGATATAAAGATATAGAGAGCGTATTCCCTTCAATAGTAGAGAAACATCGTTCAGCTGTCGCCTTTGCTCAATATAAACAAAGTAATTTGTACTACGTCATCGTAAGTTGATCATAGAGATAGAGATATTTGTTTATTTGGGGCACTATGACGTATTTCTCTGAAGAATCCTATAAGCTCTATGATTATGACCAATGAGAAGAGACAATTTGTGTTTGCAAGGATTATACTGAGTTGAGGTTCACACCTGAACAGCTACGAATAAAGTATAATTATATATATTTGTTTTTGCCGTTCAATTAACAATCATTTAAATTCATCTCTGCTATAATATATATATTAATTCACCAATCTCTGTCCGTCTGTATGTCCGCACGCTATCTCATCCCACATTTATGGTCAGATTTAACTTTGAAGGTACCTATGGAATCCTTGGGTCAAGACGGACCTAATAAAACTATTTGCAAAGTGATGGGAACAGAAATGAAAAAAAATCAGACCTTGTCGGATTTTACAACCTACTTTTCGAGGTAAAGAGAGGAAAAAAGAAAAAGAAAAGGAGGAGGAGGAGTTACAGAAATAGAAAAAGAAAAAGCATCTCATGTGACTTAAAACATATACTTTGTACAAAGTCAAACTTTTTATGAGGAATGTTTGTATAAAACAGAAAAATATTTTCTCTCTCCTCTCTTATATTCTTTTAGGTCTGTTTCACTCACAAACTAGCTCCAAAACCTACCCATACCCGAAGGGCAAACATGTGGCGCCGTAGGCGCCAAAATATGCGAGTGCTTATTAATATCTTAAATAAATTATTTAAAATCCTTCATGACATTATAAAATGAATGGAACATGAGGCCCTAAGGGAAAAAGCCAATTAAAAAACCCACATTTGAACAAGCATGACGTATTTTTGAACTTATTTATCAATTTACTGAAATATTTATAAATAATCTTTCTCTTGATAGTGGTTAACAAGTCAATATATGCCTTATCCCTGATTGATATCCTTTGTATGTACAATCAAAGACAACCAAGAGACTAGAGCCTCAACCATTCAAACAGGTTTTTTTCGTATTATCATTATTATATACAAAATAAGACTTTACAAATAATCAAATGGAATCAATTATGAAATTGCGAACATGACAAATTCATCAATGCTATGAGTCATTTTGAATTATGTACAAACATCTGTTAGGGATTTGGAGCAAAATGTGAGGAAATGTGAGCCTACAACTAGAAAAATATATTATTTCTTAATAAATAAAACAAGACAAAAATTGTTAATTTGGGATATTTACGTTATAAAGATCAAAATATTCACTTTTTTATTATTATTATTCAATAGATCCAAGGTTTAACCTAATTATATTATGTTCATCGAATTACCAGCCATTAAACAAGGGTTTATATGCTTTTATAAATGACGCGTCACATATTTTAACATTTATTCTTGTACAAGGTAGATTTTAGGCAAAATAAAAATGGGCCTCAATGATTTCTGCAATTTTTTTCGCACATTTTTTTCTTCGTTTTTAGGCTCTCATAAACAAGTTGAAAATTCGTGAAACTTTTATATTAAGTATCTCAAAATTAGTAGCTATTTTTATCAAAACAAATTTGAAAAATGGAATGTTTGTAGATGTTTTATAACATTATCCATGAGCATTAGGGCTTGTTCAACTCTCAATGTTGAGGGCGCAGGTTCAAGTCCTGTCAGATGCAATTCTATCTAAGCAAATAGGCAAAATAACGACAAGATAAAACTATGATTCTATATCTACAAATCCTTAAATACATTACACTTTGAAATAATTACTGTTCGACGGACGTTACAATTGAACATCATGTGTATTTAAGACTGATGATAAGGGACTTCTAGTAGAAGATCGTCAGTTTCTTGTGCACTTATCGAATCAAACGATTGATATTCTGCATTTTCAGTAGATCGGTACTCTACCGGCAATAGATTTCTCCTACTGCTACTGATCATTACAACTTCTCCAACTACCGAATACTCTTAAAGGTTAAATGATTTGTTTTTTTTTCCTGTAGTTGGCTATGAATGAATGATTACAAATATATATACATATTTTAAAGTTGAATATTGACTGTCAGAAAACCTAAACTACATTTTTGGTTTCAATAAAACAATATGAAAGTGTGGTGTGTTTGACAAGAATAAGGATCGGTTCAGAATTTAAATCAAATTTTTAATTTGATTTTGGGATATTCCTTTATCAGTATATTTTATCGATTTTCGTAGTCACTAATTAATAATATGTTTGGATATAATGTATGCTTGTTCACAAGAATAAGAACAAAAAAATACGTAACAAAGTTTTTAGCTTCAGTATACCGATAGTCAATTACTGGTTTTGATTTAAATAGATAGATATGATGATTGTTATTAATACCTCTAATAATTCCAATTTATATTATGAATACAGAGCATTAGATTTATATATTAAAGAGTTGTATATAGATCTTCGCTTTTTTAGAGTTATGAACA